>BOPP01000222.1:212468-277702 GCA_017312745.1 Gryllus bimaculatus | reverse complement strand
ATCATACACTAGCGCGACCCGACAGGACCCCTTCGTCCTGTCCAAAGATTTGTAATGTGATAGCTTTTTTGGTTCCTACATATTTTGTAGTTTGGGCAAAAAATCTCCTGAACAAAACCGTACCCTGTGATAGGGTTACAGTTGATGTGAATAAGAAATATAATTAAATAAAACATATTTAAGCATTTAAAAGTAAGTAATCCGCTTTATTGTTAATCATGTGAATCATAATTATTAACAAAACCAGTTTTAATAACAACAGTTTTATTTCGGTAGTGCTTGTGATATACATGTTTTTTGTTGATTACCTGGCGCATAGAAAACAAATCTGATGGTTTCCCAACACCCGGGAACAGGCAACATACAAACTGACCATGTGAGAAACAATGAGTTTCCAGATTATACCACAAACACTTCAATGATTGCCCCTGGACTTGTTTGATGGTCAAGCAAAAGCAAGGCCGAACTGGAACTGTAGTCGTTTAATGTTAACGCACATTTCATCGGAATCATTGGGGATGCGCGGTATGAAAACGTCTTCTCCTTTATACTTTCCTTTCAGTATAGTTGCTTCTATTCACGTGTGTTTAGTAATTTTTTTATCGCTGACCGTGTGCCGTCGCAAAGACGTGGTTGGTTCGATATGTTCGCAACAATAATAACTTACGTCCCAACCTGTATTTGGAAGATTGTGAGGAGCAAGCTGGTAATCCAGCGAGTATAAAAAATTCGGGTGGATAGTTCCACTTACATCATCTGTGGTTAGTAGCCAAATCAACTGATTTAAATATCCTCGATTCGCCTGTAATTTGTTCTTGAATTTTTAGATTTAATTCATTTACGATCAATGTTTTTTTGCAGCCCAAATATAGCGTCGTTTTCGCTTCAACCAATCATGGGTTCTGTAAATTTTAAGAAACATCTGAAACAGCTTCTGAATAAGTTAATCTTTGATCGAGTTAACTGACAAAAACTTTGAGGAAAGTTAATGCAGCCAGTCAACATGGTCTATAGGAAATTTGCCATGACCAATGGTCATGAGTTGTTGAAGGAGAATATGTTTCCAAGATTGGTCATTTGCAACTCGACACGCATATTCTTGGCTTATTAAAGTACTCTGACAGTTTCCACAAATTGGAGGACTTTAGACATGCATCGCAGTTTATCAGCTGGTGTTTGATCGTGAATCGCTGCAATGTTTTGACAAAATCTCCTGCTAATAAAATCCATTGCCACCACAAATTCTTATGATGCTCTGTAGATCTTTTAAGGTTCTGTCTAAAGCCTCCAAAGATTTTTTATGGTGTCATCGTGCATTTCATCCCAACAACTTAATTACATTGCTGCCAAGACCTTTCCATTGCCAGAGTTCTTCTGAAAGTGTTGCAGGTCGGAGGTTTCATTGCTTTTGCATTATTTAATAGGCAATTCTTAATGCTGAATGTGCGTTCGACACCTTCAAGCAAAGTTGCTCGATTCCGACGAAGCGAGTGCAAATGCAATTTTAGTTTGTGAGGCGAATCCGGTGAATATTAATGAAATCAAAAAATTTTTCCTGTACCACCAGGTGGATCTAAGAAGTAAAATCCTCCAGTTTCATCATTTTACTTTCATAAGAGTATCAAAATACATACTTCTGTTGTTCAATTCAACAGGCAAGATTGTTTTGATAATCTTTCAAAGTGTTGAGATCATACAGTTTTTCTCGATTCAACTCTTTGGTTTAAAAGCATCATGCAATTTGCGGTACATTGCGCCGCCAGGGGCCTAATTAGAATTAATAGTTGGTTTGGACATTTCATCAAGCACATGTCCTCAATTGAAATCAAGGCTTTATTATATATTTCTTCACTGATTGTATATTTTGGATTTCCCATTCTATTTCGTAATTGATACAAAATATCATCACACATATAATCTTTGTACTTGTTCCACAAATCAATTGGTTTGATGGGAAACATGCTAGATATGATTATTATAGAAAACATGTTCGTATTTTACATGAGCGTTTGATGATATTACAGCTCATTGAGAGTTTGATCCCAGAGCGTCATTTTCTAGCAATTGCAACGTTGACAGGCTTCTCTTAAGATCCACACAATCACCATCAACAGTTCGTAAATGTTGGAATGATGTGGGCCACGTACATTGACTAATAGCAGTTCGTAATAAAAAACATTCATCCATTGCTTGATGTACTGAATAATTCGACCAATGGCATCGGTGCGAATACACATCTGGGTATCCTGGAACTTGTTTTTCTTGTTTCCAGCGAATAAATCTCCTTGAAGGATTGATCCAAGTACAATATTTTGCATTTCCAGAACATTAGCAATGTTTGTGCAAATCATCTTTTGGCATGTCTCAAAAAACTGGTTAATTATATACTGAGCAGCTCTTATACTGCGTTCTGTGCTGTAAAAATACACTCTTTGTCCATTTTCTAAATGCCACAGCTAAAGTGAACACGGCAAGGTGTCTCTCATGAAATAGGAAAAGAAAAATATTCGCCATTCTGCTTCATTACTTACTAACATAGTGGCCCATTTGGTATTGGGTAATTGCAATCATGGAGTCTCTGCACCAATTCCAATCACAGCCACATCATCCTTGCGTTACTATTTTGGCAAATGTATTTTAATAGATTTCAACTGATGGCAAAATTCAACCGTTGATGTTTGCTTTAAAGGTCCCTTTGATAAAATGTTGTGAATATGGAAAACCAATCAACGATTATCTATTGGAATATCTTGTTGATTTAATTGGGACAATTGTTATCTTCCATTTGTCTGGCCCTGTCATCGTCGACGATACAGTGATAACCGTCAATTACCAGTAATTGTGTTCCATATTAATGTTCCGTTGGATATCGTTTTGAACATTTATCATCCCATCATATTAAGAGTTCCACAGGACCATGTATCATATTTTTGATTAAGTACCACATCAATTCAGGATCTACTGTACATCAGGGGATTTCAGCTGATATCACGCTTCACTTTCATTTGCCTTATCTTTTCAACCAACCAAATAACCTTGTGTGCATGTGGCAATCCTCGTTTCTGCCACTCCACAGAATACATCCAGCAGAGTGTCTCACCAAACACATAAATGTTTTACCGAGTTGAATCCATTAAAGAAATTTAAATTTTTGGCTAAAGACTCTTGCTGTAATATCATGACCGATCAATGGGTGATTGCCCAGGGAATAACACCTGCTTGATTTCTATTCAACAGTGCGGATTGCATGTTAAATGTGATGAACAATCTGCATGTAACATGGAATGACGAAACATAAGACATGGCAATCTTCGAGCATATTCGTGCATATGTCGAGCGGCTTCTGAGTGTATGTTCTGAGAGAATAGTCATCGGACCAAATCGTGTGCATTATCCATCAGATATTATAGCATCTCGAAGTGAGTATACGCTTTTCAGATCGGAGTTTGGTCTGATTCAAACCTGATGAATGTTAATCTCTCGTTTCAATTTTACATACATGTTCAACAAGATATTGGCATATAAGCGCCGAGCATGTCAATATCGTGATTGTCTTTCATTTTCCCGAATCATTAGGCGGGTATGAACATATAGTTCATTGAAACAGGACTTTTTTTGTTAGTTTCAGAACCGTAAAATAGATTTTTTTTGAATAACATTTGAAAATATGAAATTAAAATACATATATTAGTTGACTGAGATATTAACTAATATTTAATTACTTGTATGGATTTATAATTTTTTTGAGAAATCATAGCCATGCTTCACCTTGCCAAAATATAATTGATATTGCATGCGCATATGAGCCCCGGTGTGTTTCCTTATAAGTGTAATGGATCATTTGACGATGTAAAACAATACCACGCGCGATTCCAAGTTTTCTCCAACCTACAACGATAGCAAGTTCATCATAGTAGGTGCATTATAAACGTCTTGCATGTTGACCGCAGGTGTTTTATCAGCTCTTGATTACAATTTTTGATATTCTGATGGCATCAGATTCAGGGCAGTTTTAAACAGATAATCAATTGTGTTCATGAAATAAGTTTGTAATTGTTTCTCAATAGACCTCTTTACTAATTGTTATTGTGCACAACGCATATTAGTTTCTTGTGATGAATTGCCCATAAAATAAAGTTGCAGGAATTTGTAGTTGCTATCTGACACTGGTAACAGTGAACCTGCTCTGTGAATATATTTGGCCTTGTATCTGTAAATTTAAAAAATTTATGTTTGTACCAAACACTATAAAAATATAAAAAAGTGGGTATAAATTTATGGAGTGTCAGTGATCAAAGTTAAATAATATTTGTTCTTTAAAATTATATCTGTCTCATAATTAGTTGTAACTAACATCTATCATCAAATATATTGGGTTTCAAAATAGTAAAAGTGTCCACTAAAACTGTATCACCAAATAATATGGGGACTAAAATGATTGGATTTATGATCTTGAATGACTAGAAATTGCATTCAAGTAACAACATCTTAAAACTTTATGTTCAGAACATTAAAATAATTATGATTAACTGCTATGAATACATACTTGAAAGTTGGCATTAAAATTTTCCCGAACTACCATTTGTTGACCCAAATTGAATTATATGTCCTTATGCATAAAACGACTTCAACCCAAAGTAATCAATAATTGGTCAACCATGAATCAGTGAAATCGTTTCAATTTTCATAGAGTAATGAAAATATTTACATACATTGATTGGAATATTTACAATGTCTGTCAGTAATTTTAGTCCTGGTCAATAACTAAATGTCATAAATCCTGCATCGTGAGAAAGACACGGAAAGGCCAGCTCGCCCGGTGATTCGCAGGGAGCAAAAGGGAAAAGAATTAGTGCATTCGGGAGGGCCTCCTTGAGCAGAAGATCCGACGGAGAAGTTGTGGGGCCAATCGAGGCGCCAACGTGAGTAGAAGTTCCTCGCAGAGCCTGGGTAGTGGAGGGCGACGGCGGTGGCGGAGGCGGAGGCGGAGGTAGTGGTGGTGGTGGTGGGGGGGGAGCGTGTAGGGCAGTGGGGTCTTGAAAGGCATTGGAGGCAACGCGGGGGCATACAGGACTAGGCGCGTGTACGGCGGTGGAGGCCTGAATGGCGGTGGGAGGGGTGCACCGAGGATGACAGGTCGTTGAGAGGACATTTCGGGCGCCAGGGGGGCATGCAGAGTGGCAGTGGATGTCAAGGCGGGCGGAGGCGGCAGGTCAGTGTGGCTGCGGCGCCACGGGGAGGGGCGGCGGCGGCGGCGGCGGCGGTCGTCACGATCTGCGGACCCAGGTGGCCTCACCGAAGCCTATCGCCCTCTCTCCCGTATCCCCTCGCCCCTCCCTCCTCTGCTACCTCCCATAGAAGACTCCTTTTGTCTCTACCACTCCACCTCGCTTTGCCTCATTTCTGACTGTCTCTGTATGTTTCCCTGTCTGCCTGCCTCTGTGTCTGTCCCTCTTCCTGTCTCTGTCTCTCGTCTCTATTACTATCTGTCTCTCGTGTCTGTGTGCGTCTCTTTTCTGTCCCTCTTTCTGTCTGTTTCTCTCTCTGTCTCTATTCCTGTCTGTCTGTCTACCTCTCTGTTTGACTGTCTCTCTATTTGACTGTCGAGAGTAATATTAACAATTTGATGGAAAATCGTAGCTAAAGAAGGAAAAAGAACCATGCCGCTTGTGCTCAGGAAACGTACTACGATTATTGGCATTTTTATCTCGTGCATCGAGCGCGACCGTTACCGAGCGCGTTTTGTTTATCGGATGAGGAAAATGTCACCAAACGCTGAGTCATAATTGACGCTCCCGCGGATTTCTACGCCGCGTGTAGCACGAAGCTTCCTGCGCTGTCTGTGGGGGCCTTATACTGCATTTTTCGGTAGTTATTGAAAGGAGCGTAGCGAAATTTGCATGGTCAGACGCAATCTTGCCAAGTTAAATGAGGAATTATTGAATTGAATTGAATTGAATTAAAGTGAACTCCGCCATTACTCTGCCACTATTTGTCATTCATTCCACGACTTCACCTGTCTCTGTTGGTATTTCCTTCTCCTTGTCCAATGTCATTCACCCTGCACGTTCCACCTCCATGATGTTAGTCCTTTCTCTCCTCTTTTTTTTCTTCATACCCTACAGCAGATCGTCGCGTGCTACTGCCCTTGCCGCCTGCTTCGCAATGGAGGGCATCCTTCTTTCTTTCCTTTTTTCCTTCCTTCCTTCTTTCCTTCTTTCCTTCCTTCCTTCTTTCCTTCTTTCTTTCCTTCCTTCTTTCTTTTTTATCTTTCTTGTGATTTAGAGACCCTTTATCTACTGACATTCAGTCAATCCGTTAAGACCTAATGTCTAGTAAGTTGCAATAATTATGATAATGATGATGGAGAAATCATGGAATGAGAGGGGCAGAAACGTGAGAATCCCTATTGATTGAATATTTCGTGTTTGCGGGGGCGTGAGATGCGGTCACTATTCTCGTAAGGTAGTACAATTATTTTATTTGGCGACGAAGGCATACTTCCCCCGCTGGATGGAGAGATCCGGCGCTGACCTACACGTACACTAGTGGGGTTTACCCTTCCAGGTATCTCCCACCTGCGAATGTCGCTCCAATCTGGACAAGCTATAAGCTTCCGACTGTCTCCCTCCCTCCACAACACACGTAGTGTAGTGTAGTGTTGTGTAGTGTTGTGTAGTGTGTAGTGTAGTGTGTAGTGTAGTGTAGTGTAGTGTAGTGTAGTGTAGAGTGTAGTGTAGTGTGCAGTGTAGTGTAGTGTGCAGTGTAGTGTAGTGTGTAGTGTAGTGTGTAGTGTAGTGTGCAGTGTAGTGTAGTGTGTAGTGTAGTGTAGTGTGTAGTGTAGTGTGTAGTGTAGTGTAGTGTAGTGTAGTGTGTAGTGTAGTGTAGTGTGTAGTGTAGTGTAGTGTGTAGTGTAGTGTGTAGTGTAGTGTGTAGTGTAGTGTAGTGTAGTGTAGTGTAGTGTAGTGTAGTGTAGTGTAGTGTAGTGTAGTGTAGTGCATGCAAGTGGACGTGTGTGCAAGTGAAGAGTGAGAATTGGACAAGGAAGAGGAAAGAAAGATTGCGCGCGGCCCATGGCCCGTTTGTTATGGAACTGCTCTGTCATTCATCTGGTGTTGATTGGAGAAACTATGGAAAACTCTCGATCAGATCAGTCGACACCTAGTGTTCTCCCCTGGACCGCAGCTAAGGAGTGTCTCGAGAAAACCCAACGACAGGTCGCTTTGTTTACCTCAAATTCCGCATGGATTGGCGGGTTTTATCAAACAAATCGCGATTGGGAGGCGAATGCGCCGGCCGTAAGGCGAATCCACGCATTTGGAGCAGATTTTCTTCTTACACTGAAAATGGATTACAACTTGAAGTCCATCATTTCCACGAAGATGTCACTTTTACAACTCTATAATGCTATAATTGCTGAGTCGCAAATTCTGTTAATAAAGAGCCTCCGCTCAATAGTGACATTCACGGGCGCTTAGAGACCGTTTTGAGGAGTCAGGGGGAGGAGAGGCTCTAAAGATAGTGATTACCACCACGGAACGTACTGCTACGAAACAGGGTTGGCCAAACTGCAAGCTGCGGCTACTTCACTCCCGTATGTGATTTCTAAAACGGGAAACTTCTGCGAGTATCAGTCAATTACTTACAAGTTTTTAATACAATTTGTTAATTTGGAACAAGACAAACTTTTTTGATCCGACTACTTTTATTTTAGTGTTTGCTCCACGATCTCCGGGAAGTGGCCGGAAATGAAGGTTAATTAACGAATTACATTTTGAGTTGCTATTAATAAAACAACTTAATCCTTTTCTGGCAAAAAACAAATGTCGCAATTAGTTTCATTAATTCAAATTCTGCGAAATATAATAAAATCCATATTATTTTAAGTAATACAGAAATATAGATATTTCGTTCGAACGCCGGAAACCTGCGAATCGACATTTAGGCATTGATGTGATTCATTCCAAGAGTCCCGCACAGACTGCAGCTGTAAGAGAAGTTTCTAGCAGATATATGCATTAATTCAGCTCATCACTCGTGAGATGAATTTACGAAAACTAATACTCAGTGTGAGAGTTATTCCACAATTCTAGAATTCCAACGAAAACATCTGATACTGGAGGCCAGGCATTTTACCTTTGTGTGAAGCAAAATCTATCATTTGCAGGGTAGGTATATCTAGTCAATCGTATTGGCCTCTTCTGGAATTTATTTAAAGAATAAACACTGTTTATATTATTTAAACTACGAGTGTGTATTAAAAAATGAAAATTCCGTACGTGTTGAAGAAAAGTAAGTGTGTGAATTGAAATTTATTACAGGAATTTCTTTGCTGCTACCAGAATATTAGCAGTTGCTTTAATTTTTCCCCAATAGGAATCTCTCGCAAAGAAATTTTGCTTTTTCTCTCTTAGCAGCATTCCACATCTAAGGCCGTCGACGTTTCCACTTTTTTCTTTTCATGACTATAAAACTGCTTCTCATCATGACTCTAAAACTGATACTCATTGATCATAAATCTGTGGAGGTATTTAGAAAGCATTTAAAATCATGTGCAATTTTTTCATGTCAAACCAAAAGAATTGATTACATTTTGCTCAGAAAACCTAGCTCAGTTTCAGAGGGAATAGACTTTTACAATTTTAGCTCCATAGCTAGAACGAATAATTTCACTGTCTGGGGCAAAATTAGAGCTGTCAGCTGTTGTGTGTTTGTGTGTTATGTTTGATCTTTTCCCGTGCTTTCCTCGGAGGAATTACATACACACAATACAAATTGCTCTTGTATTCGTGTAGCTTGTGCTGGAACACCTGAGTGGTTGCGACAAGAAACACGCATTTTGATGCGAATGCGAAAATTCCCGTCAGCTGAACACTAGCAAAGTAACTGCCACTTCTTCACACTCACAGCATATCGATGTCTAAATGACCCATTAGTTCGGTGCTTCAACATATTGAAATGGCCAAGGACCCTGGCGTCGGTGGTTCCCACAGAGGGGTCCGCCCTGCCCAGCTGCAGATCGCCGGCCCTCTCCCTCGCGGGGTCGAGCGCGTGGGCGGCGGAAGTGGCAGCGGGGCAGTGAGGGCGAAGAGGGGCGGAGTGGGGTGGTGAGAGTCCTGAGGAAATGGGCTGGAAGTAGCGGACCAGGCGTACCATGAACCGGGTGGGGCAGGGAGCTCGGAGGAGGATTGAGGAGAGGGTGTGAGCCCGATGGAGCAGGGGGGGGGCGGAGCGACATCGAGACGGAACTGGCATGTCTGAGGCGCGGGGGATCGGGAGGGGTGGGACGCGCCGAGCAGGGCGGAGGAGGTGGATCGAGGGGGGGACGGAGTAGGGGCGAAGGTGCAAGGGGCGTGTGGGAGCTAGAGGTAGCTTGTGTGGAGTGGATGGAGGGAGGCGGAGGTGGGGTGGGTGGTGAAAAGTCGGCCAGAGCGGAGGGGAGGTGAGAGGGCGGCAGAGGGGTCGTAGGGCGGGGCCGTAGAGGAGGCTGGTTGGGATGGAGCGGAGGTTTGAGGGGGCGGGGGGGCGCGGCGGCTCGGGCGGAGGCGAGCGAGACGTGGGCGTCGCCCGAAGGGGGACGCGGCCGGCGACGCCCGCTGCTCCGCGTGATTACTCGGCGCGCCGCGCCCACGCGCGCACCGCAGGTCAGGGAGACTTAACCTCCTTTTACGATCGCTTCCCTTCCGCCGATGGATTGCTCTAAATGCTGCTGGGTCTTCTCAAGTGAGGCTATTATCACGAAGGTAATTAAGAACGCTTCGTTGCTTCGATATTAGTCGTAAGGTTCTGTATTTGAGGCAGAGTAAAAGCAATTCAGTGCCATTTATAAAGAACATGGGCGTGACATTTCAAGAAAACGCCTCTAACAGTATACGAAATTGTCCTGAAATATTGTCAAAATCGTAAAACATAAAGAATCCAGCGACATTTATACATGGAATTGCGAAGAATTAATTTTTGATCACATTGATCTTAAGCAAAGGCAGTAGCGTTCTGACGATCTCAGATCGATGGATCGCGGATTCGAATCATCATCCTATCACTTCATTGAAGTATTAATAATTCCGCGCTCAAGCAGAGAGCCCTTGCTTTAAATGGGATGCGCAGTTAGCTTTGAAAAGAAATCATTGCCAAGTACACGACTTAAACATTTCAACTTTTTTGAAAAAAATTCTAAATCTTTACTTTCTTCAATATTTAGTAATATTCATAGTGCATTAGAGTAATTTTCTAATCTTCTGTAGGATGCCAATTTCTACAACTATTGAAAAACTAGCGGAACTACAAGACCTCATACTACAAGACCTCGTAATATTTGCAGTTGTTCCGTAATATTACTATACTAGTTGAGTCTGCCGAAGTGATCCTTGAATATAAAACTCCTGAATTTCCTAAAGGGCTTCCGCTCAAGGCGCACAATGCTCTCGCCAGAAAAGGACGCAGGCGACTTGTAGTTGTGACTCAAAACCTAAGCGGGCCTTAAGCAACGGCCCCGCGACCCGCCTGTTAGACACCCTGTTCTAGAAGTTGCTCCGAGCTGATACATTTTTACTACCTTCAGTTTCTCTTTTTTTTGCGTTAGCTCGTCCTTTCACTTCGCTGTGTTGTTATGGGCTCTACAGTGCACTCATAAAACATCAGTTTAACTTTGCTTCTTATTTGAATGAACCACAGAAGCGAATTTAATCTTGAATTGCCGCTTCCTCCTTTAACCGTTCGTTGTTGTGTGCGGAAATTACATTTTCATCTTGTGTTACGATAACTTAACACGTCTTAATCTGGTGACCCTCAATATTAAGATTTCCAGCATCTCCACAGCATAGGTAACAATTCCAGTTTTTCAAAATGTATTTTCAATCCATTTTTTTTATAAAACACGTATATTTTTCAAATCGTATTCTGGTCATAAAGAAAATGTTGTTTTCATCTCCAGCCACAATCTCCTGATAATATCAGCAAAAGCAGGATGTGTATACAGTAATTCACTGTCTCAGTTCTCATACCTGCATATTTCGTGCACCACAGTTCGATTTCTTCTGCATATAAATCTGAAATAATGTTGGCGACAGGCCACATCTTTTTTTAACCCTTAGTAATCCTGAAAGTTTCCTCAGTAAAGACTTATCACCCTTTGATCAAACACTTCGATGCTTCGTACAGGTTAAATATATTTCTTTCATGTTGGCTAGTTTGCTCTGATCCAACTCCACATAATTTCGTACACGAGACGGTTCCTTTTTTTACTTTTTAGATCGACAAATACTATGTTGTAATTTCTTTCCCGTCTCTTCACAATTACGAGTATCTGCCTAAAGAAGAAAATAAAGTAAAAGAAATATGTCATTGCATGATCTTCCTTTACAAAAGCTGCATCGTTCTTCCATGTTGATTATAGCTCTTCTATTATTTATATCAGGATTTAACCATACAGTAGTGATGGACCCCATAACACCTTTTCTACGATAGTTGCCCCATAATTTGGTACTACCTTTCTTACCTGAGATATGAATGTTCATTTCATGTCAAACTTTTTCTCCAACAAGCATACACTTATTAAATAATTTACGCATTTACTCCCGTTGAACAGCTGTCTCATACTTGAGAAACTCTCTCGGTTTCCAGGTCCTGTATATTTCTCATTTCTCATTTCGGCAACGGCCCTCCGCACCTCCTTGGTAGTTACTGAGTGTACGTTTTCTGCATCAAACTCTCCTTGAAATAGAAATTCTGTTTCTTGATTTTCGATTTCATCTTCTATTAGAAGAGATTTAAAATGTCTTTCCCAGACATAAAAGTTGATACCAGTGAGGGTTAATTTTTTCTCTGAAATCTTTCCTCAAGTTTATTACAGTTTGCACGTTTCAGGTGTTTTTGTGCTCCCACATCTATTTATTTATTCAAATTTGCTTTCTCACATTTCATTTTTCCTTTGGTAAATATCTTTTTTGACTTCTCTATTCATTCTGGCATTCAATTTTATGTCTTTATGGTCCCTCGTTCTCAGCCAATTATTACAATTTAAAAAAATAACGGAAATGATCTGAGTTCACCGTTGTAGGTTAACGTTTGTTCCTCTCTTCGCTGGCTTCTTACGCCGCTTTATCAATGCAATTTGTATCGATTAATATACATATCTGAATTTCCTCCTTCTATGAATTGCAGTTTGTCAGAAGCCTCAACTTGCAAATGAATTATATTGCCTTCTGTTCCAAACTAATTTGATTTAAATTGTATTTCTCTACATCGATGGTAATTGTACACTTCCTCCGATGGGGCGTTTGTGCATGTACCCCTGGTCGGGTTTCCTTACCTCCTTTGCGCTCAGCACAACATGCTCCGGGCCAGGTAGAGGCAATTAGTGTTCTATTTTTCCTTTGTGTATTTGTGAATTTACTTTTAAGGAAAGATACCATTCAGTATTTTCAACGCTGAATTTTCAACTCTCACACATCCTAATAATCCTTTCATCGTTGTCATTTAACGTAGGACCAGGTGATATTGCGCGTAACGTTCCCGCGTTAGGAAGATAGTGTTGACTGAGCTAAGAGCTCTACCCACTCTCCTAGAAAAAGGAAGACGAAGTAAAGGCGAAGAGCAAGAAAGTCAGAAAGAAGAGCATAAGTAAAATGAAAAGGAAAGATGAGAAAACAAAACACTCCCTAGCCCTCGACACCGAATAGCGTCGGGTCGAAAATATTCAACGCGTCGACAGATGCGTAATAGGAAAGTAAATAGAAGTGTGGCATAAGTAAGTAGAAGCAATGGCACTCTAGAAACCCTCCCTCTTCGCCACCCCGCTCGGCACACCCACCTTGCAATTGATTGGTAGGTACGCCCAACGGCCCTTGAGAAACCCACTGACCACAGATGGAGTTTATTTACGAAATTTATTAAACAGTTTTAAACACGGCATACATTGTCAATTTCCAAATCTACGAAAAAACAACTTCGTTAGGAAAATTGACCTAATTGGTGCTTTCATGATCGTAAATCTTTATGATCACTGAGCACACACATCTGAATGATATTTATCTTTTTGTTGCTGTGCAATATTGTTGTAGCAATAATCAAAGGCTTTTTTATAAAGAAAATAAGTATATGAAGTACCTCCCAGAATTAAAAGATACATTTCAAATTCCAATTGTCTCAGGTTAACTCAACAGAGAATATTCGTATGTAAATGACCAAGGATGTTGCAATGTGATCCGGGAAAAATCATAGATGGACAGAAGTTGTTAAAACAATACTCATTGGTTCGTATCAATGAACCCCACATATAATTAGAGAAAATGTCGAATTGGGCATTTTAAAACATTGCTTAGCTTTCTATTCACTCGTACTCGACTCGCGCGGGCGCATCATGCTCGCTTCTGGGAAGACGAAACTGACATTAAGAAAGCGAAGCTACGCTGCAGGTACCTTCCGATAAGTTGTTTAGAATCCTTTCAGTTTCAGCTGCTTTGCTTCTCATCGCGTTAAGATCGGATTCAACAAGGTATGAGCATAACGGTACTAGCATTGATGGGATAAAACTGAATTGCAACAGCAAAATATACAGCGATTCGTGCACAAGAAAAGCCTATAACGATGTAAGAACTGCATGTATATTCTCAATAAACTTGAAATTACCGTCGTAAATATTATTTTCAGAGGATGGACATTTTGGTGCTTATTCAAGGGATAAACTGCAATTTCTTGAGTAGGAAAACCAAGCAATTAGTGCCGTTAAATGTGAAAGATTTCTCGAAAGTCGCTCGGCGGGCAACGGAAGCTGCGGAGGCGCGAGGGGGCGCAGGGGGAGAGAGTGGCGGCGACCGCGAGGGCGGAAACGGCGTGGGCGGCGCTCGTCAGGCGTGACGAGATAAAATTAGGCACGCGGGGCGACGCGAGCAGACGCCACGCCGCGCCGCGCCGCGCCCTCAGAGGCACGCGCGGGGCGCCCGGAGCCTTGGCCACCGCCCCTCTTTCACCTCCACCACCGACCGCTCTCACCACCCACGCCTCCGCCCTCGCCTCCGCCCACGCCTCCGCCCACGCCTCCGCCCACGCCTCCGCCCTCGCCTCCGCCTCGCCTCCACCATAGCCCTCGTCTCTTCTTTCATGTCCGCCTGTGTGTCTGACCCCGTGTGCTCCTGCGCACCGCCGCCGCCACTTCTATCATTCTCACGCCTCATCACTCGTTTCAGTCGCCATCTCTTCCACCGACATCTCTGCGTTGGGGCTTGTCCCTGCTCTGCCCGTACACCCCGCCTCCTCCTCCACTTTCAGTTCCGTCTCCACCTTACCTCTAATTCCTCACGCCTCCTCCTCCCCCTCCTCCTCCACGCACGTCTCTTCCTTTGCTTGCGTCTGCACCTCCTCTCCCGCCCGCAGCGCCGAACCCGCTCACATCGTCGTCTCGACGCCACCTCCTCCGTCACTCCCATCGCCTCCGCCCTTGCCGCCCCACTCCACCCACTCCACCCCTCTACCGCCGTTCGTGTAACATGGTGGCGGAAGCGAACACTAACAACTCCGCGGATAAACAACATCAACGTCCGTACGCAGCAACAGCCCCGGCTCTCGCGGCGCTGCTCGCAGTGCGCAGCCTCCGCATTCCACCGCCTTCCGGTCGCGCTGCCCCACTCGCACCGGAAGTACCTCATCGTCTTACTAATTGTCCGTTAATCGTGTTACGGGGTACGGATGTTAAGATCCAAGATACATATCAGATGAAGTTAGTACATTATGAGAAGGCGCTGTCATTGTATTTAAAATAACTTTCGTGTATTAACGACATAAATTATTCATGGAAGATGTTGCGGCAACGTGTTCAGTTAATAATTTACATTTTCTTTCTACACTGTTGGCTACTTCGTGTTAATTCACGTGCGTGCCTTTGAAATATTTTTTCACTTACTACGTAATTCATTGTAGAGTGGAAGAAAGGGTTAGCTTGATTTGAATGGGTAAAACTTTAATTAGTAATTTATTATTTCTGAAATTGTCTTAACACACAAATAAGTACCCCTGTAGGTTGATTTAACATGCATCAATTTTAGCGTCATCTTAAATATGAGGGTAGTAAATTTTGAAGATGAGTTGTGCTTCATCGTTCTGTGACCCTTTCCTCCAATGGACGTAACCCTTGAATTATCCTAACACATTTGCATATTTGGCTTAGAACATAACAAACACTCATTATTTTCCCGAGAACTAAATTACCTACAATATTTCTAGCCCTAAAAATTCTAGTAATATCTACTTGATTTGTAGTCAATGGCCTTTTGTTGCAAAATATTAATTAATATTGCGTTTCATTGACAAAAAATATATATCGCAGTTTTTCTTTAGCTTCAAAGAACTTTGAGAAAATTTTCCTTAATTTACTCGCAATTCCTACCCTTTATAAATTTTCAGCCTTAATTATTCCTGAATTTTCCAGCCTTCCTTAATATGCCTTCATTATTCCTGTATTCTGAAGTGTACAAGCAGGATTTTTAAAACCCCAGGGCTCACAAATACATCGTATTTAAGATACCAGTTTCTCTGTTTTCAGACTCTTTTCTGTAGATAATTTAGAGTAATATAGCATTTTAAGCACATTTTATATTATTGTTATTATTATTATTATTATTATTATTATTACTATTATTGGAAATGTAGACGAAGTTCATTTTGTATTATGTAATTCTAAACCCAGTTATTATTGGAAAAGTTTTCTAATTTTTAATCAAAAAAGAAGTACGTTCACTGATTTTGGATGTTAAAAAATCATTGAAAACTACATTTTCATGATTCCCTATTCGTCAGCCGTGGTGTAACTTTCACCGAAGTTAGATTAAATCTTTGAACCAATAGCGCATATTGAAAAGCCTTCATTCTCTCTCCCCGAAAGTTCTGCTGTTCGTTATGAATACAAGATAAAGGGAAAATAAAAGAGAGGATGCCGAAACGTATTCTCCTCTCACTCTTGCAAAATGTAGAATTTGGAGGAAATGTAAGAATTAGGTACAAATTATTTCAGAAGTTTCTCAAATGTAAATAATAGAGAATTACCGAGTAGTCGTAGAATTCATGATCAGTGGTAGGTAAAACTGAAGAGCTCTCCGGTTTGGTGTTTCTTATTTGAAAGTAGAATCAAGTTTCACGTCCAATTGCGAGTATTGGGTTGGCGAACAGTCTGAAGACGAATTCTTCTGCCTCTGCTACCACAGGCTGAGTAAACAAGAAATTTACGGATTTTGCCACTTTTCATTTCAAACGAAGCAATTATTTCCTCACCAGATGCCACCGTGTGTTAATGAAGTAGAGAATATGGCTGAGGATTCTGAGATCTGAAGGAGCGTCATAACGTCTTATCTCGAAGTCCCAGCTCCCGTTCAAAGGGCTAAAGATGCAGTTTTAATATTTTGCCACTTTTTTTGTCATCTTCCCCAAAATTTAAACGTTTTCTCCAAGGCACAAACAGACCATAATCTTAATGTGTATATCGAAGCTACTATACTGCCCGTGTTATGTATGACGCTCAAAGCCGTCCATCCACAATTCCATGAGATATACAGGTCCTCCTGTCCTCAAAACATACATCCCCAGTTCATATTCTGGCCCCGCACGGGGGGGGGGGGCAGACGGTCGCAAGCCCTGAGGCTCCACGTGGCGTTGGAGATGCCCACCCGGTGCCGAGTCTCTTGCCGGTTTTCACGTCGTTTGCTTCAAAGGGACGCAGTGACGAGGTGGTCCTTGGACAGGATTGCGCGAGGGACTTGTTCTGGATCCCGCATATAGGTCCGACAGGGAGCATGAGCCCCTGTTCGGTTGCCTATTATTTGTCCAACGAGAGAAGGACGTAGGCAGGTAGTCGCTAATTGGCTGCGAGTCCGGGCGCCCGCGTTAGCCTCCGAGGGAGTAAGCGACGACCTGCCCGCGAGGGCGTTGTGGAGTGTACGAAAAACAAGGGCAGGTACAATTTTTCAAACATTTGAGTACTTTTCACGTAATATATCGAGAAAATATGGTCGAGAAAGTACGCTATGTCATCAAAAGTAACAGGATACAATGCTAAAAATGACTTACCGATGGAGGGCACCACGAATTGGTAATGCTGGGATTCAATAGGGTGTTGGCCCACTCTTAGCCTTGATGACAGTTTCCACTCTCGCAGGAATACTTTCAATCAGGTACTGAAAGGTTTCTTGGGGAATGGCAGCTATAAAACTGGAGTAAATTTGTTCCCTTACAAATGACTTACAGTTATCTCATTTACCAATCAAAGGTCGAAACCTATTAAATATTGTTAGAGAATTGAGACGTGCAACAAGTTGATTTGATCATTTTATTTGTCCATTGTTATCCTTAGAGGCCTGGACCTTGACCTTCTGAACCCGCGAACGTGTTTCAAGCAACGTGTCCACCCTTCGTAAGAATGCTCATCTGGGCATTCGACTACCTGTCCAGTAATATCCAGCCACTCGTCTCGTCGGTGAGTCTACCACAAACTCACTTTCACTGCTCGCATTCCCCGCACCGAGAACCTTTCCTTGGCCTTTCCGCGGATTCCCTTTCACACGCTCATCCCCCATCCCCACCCCCACCGCCATTCGCCCCTATCACACCCTCGCAGCTCCTGCTCGCTCTCTCCGACTGCACTCTCTAGCGAGCTCTTACCGCTGCAGTTAGCCCCGTCTCCCCCGGGATTCTACTACTCGCCATTATTTTCGTTGCTCTGACCCCGCCCCGAATCTCTCCAACAGCCTCCCCTCCGCTTTCCTCCGCTCGCGCCCCCACCTGCCACCCGCCCTTCCTCTCCCTCTCCCTCGCACGCCCTTGCACACCCCGTTCAATGCGTTTCAGTTACTGCGAAGGCTGTAGAGAATTTATTCTAAGAAGGGGCCGTTTTGAAAGGTCGGAAAGCAAATGAAAGTCATGTTAGTTGATGGTACAGCAGGAGGTAGAGTGGAAGGCATTTGCATGTCAGCCATCTGCAAACAAAAGCATTGACCAATTGATCACATTGACAAAAGCTGCTGTTGTGTGGTTGCATCAGCATTAGCTGAGTAGTAGCTGCCAAGGAGATCCCTTCTTAGAGTACTCTCTCTGTACCTTCGTTGCACGACCTTCAGGAAGACCTTTCATAGCACACCTTGCTCCCCTCTCCCCTCCCCCCCCCCCGCTGCCGCCCACTCAGTGTCGCGGCCGCCGATAGCTGTCTCGCATCGATCCCCCGAGCACGTGCAGGCCGCGGCTGGGGCGCTCACCGCCCCGCTGTTTCCTGCGCTTTAGTTAGCAGGCGAAGGCCCGCGCAGCGCCGCCGCCCTCGCCCGCCCTCGCCTGCTTCTGGCTTCTCCGCGCGGACAGGATGTAGTGAGTAAAAGTTCGCCTTCCGGTCGCCGCCCACGTGGTCCCACGTGGCCCTCCGCGTCCGGTTTGTCACAGCCCACGCCTCTGCGGGAATTAGAGTATTTTTCTCTATTTTTCGTTTTGCTCAAGTGGTAGGAAAAGGCTACACATTGAGTTCCGGAAAAAAAGCTGCGATGCGTGGCAGAAAATCCTTTATTTGTATTTCTGTTTCTCATATTGATGGTAAAGGCTAATGTAAATGTTGTGTTCCGAAAATAGGATGCGATAAGTTCAAATGAAAATCTTCATTTGAGAAATGGTTTTAAGAATCTGCATAGAACTACAGCCTCTAGGCGGATCATTCTCCTCCGCTATCCAGAGGACGTGCAAAGGATTCTTTAACCCTTAATTTAATCTTCATAAATGCGTAAAAAATTATAAGTTGTAACTCGAAAGTGAAAGAATGTTTATTAACAACCGGAAAAAAATATGATATGCGTTAGTTATTTATTCTTTGCTACCTCTCTGTATCCTATAGACAGTCATATTTTCGTGTAGAATATGCGCAAATTTAAAAAAGATTATTATATTCCATATAAACCTTCACTTTTTATTAACAACTGGGCTTTTATTCTTGCAAAATGCTCTTAGTACACATCATTAGTCATCCTATAAACAATACTTTCTTTGCGCCCAGTTGTCTAAAAAAAGTGTAGTTTTACATGGAATCCAATCTACAGCAAAATATAACTTCCTAAAATTCACATTCCATAGATTATTTCTAAGTACGAGTTCTTAGTGAGATCTTCGAAAGTCGTGAAAGATCATGACGTACTGTTTATTCAATATGCTTAAAAACCCTTGAGAAAGTAGAAGCTTTGCTTTTCACACTCGCTTCCCATTCATGTGTTCAAGTTAAAAATGTCCCACCTAATTCAAAGAGTTTTAAACCCAGCTGTATAATAGGCGGGTCCTTTCCTTAAAGAGTTAAAGCATGCTACGATTTTCACCAGCTTCTGAACTCGAACTAGAATTAAGGGGGAAGAGAAAGATGACTCATTATGGAATAATATCTAAGGCATTTTTATGATCACGCTTGTATCTTCAATTTACTCGCCCAGTTTGCTTAAAAAATTGCTTATACTAAAAGTGTTCATTAACGTCCTACGCCTTTCTCTCGTGTTTCATGTGTAGCGAAGTTCTGTGTTGGTCGCCTCAACTTGGAAAGTCGCTTTGTCCTTAACGTTGCCATTTATTCACGTGAATCTTTTATGGGACGTACAAAGTTTCTGCATCTTGAGTTATCTGCATTAAGAATGAGAAAAGACTGTCTTAGGTTTTAATGGTGTTTTTCTGTTAAAGAATGTACAGTAATGATCTTTCTTTCCCGCACTTGCTGCAATTGGAGAGTCAGTCTCCTCTAATGCTCGACTTTGTTACTTGCGACAGTCACAGATTTACTAAATTTTGAAGGAAAAATTTCACCAGTGAAAATATTTATGTCCACATAATTGAAAAAGAATGAAAGAAAGAAAGTCACTATCGTTGAAAATTAGTTAAGACACTTGGTTTTTCCTAAAGAAATGTCTGCAAGATCGGAGATCAATATTAATAAGAACAGTGCACGCATAGATGGTAGCCTCTGAGAGACGCATGTTCTCAAGCTTCGTACTCTACGTGTCATATTTATTTAATAAATAATTTAATCATGTGAGCTAAGGAAATACAACCAATATTAGATTGTAATAACCCTACCATAGGTATAGATCATGGTATTCGAAAGAAAAGTTAAATGTATTAAAATTTGCCTTGAATCATCAAACGCTGTCATTTAGTATTACTATTCTTGTAGTATGTAGCTGATTTGTCCGTGATTGTCTGCTGTGTTGTTTTTAATCAAAGGGAAGCCTATGCTCGTTGATGCGTTTTGTTCGGGGGCGGCGCTTGGCACAGCCACGGCCCCCTTGGCGATGAGCGCAGCCAGGCCGCGGCACAGCCGTCCAGAGCAAGTGAAAGCAAAGGAGAGTCCGCACCTTCGTGTACAGGGACGAAACTTGCATCCTGTCTGAGAAACAGGCGGAGCTTGGAACCGTTGGCGTTAAAACTAAGGGGCATATCAATGTTTAATGTAAATTTCGCATTCTCCATAAAGAAATTACGTATCATAATACCTGAAATTTTCGTAATATTCAATAAAGAAATTTCACATTAATTATCATTCAATATTTAAGTACAATAATGCTTTTACCCAATTGGAAATTACGATGAACGAAATGAGAGTGAATAATAGTTCTAAAGACATCTAGTTTTATCTTTTAGAAGTCACAGTAATACGATAAAGTAAATATTTTAAATAAGTTTTGACATTGTATTCTCAAAGAGCCAGATCAAGCTAAAGCCATATCACCAACTTGATAGGTGTAAAAAATAAAACAAACGAAGGGCCGGCCAGAAATTGAGCTGAGAGGCATCTCAGACGCAACGCAGATCGGAAGAGGCAAATATTATTGTTTTCGTAGCTCTTCTTAGCAGAATTAAACTGTCAATTAATAATTGAAATAGCAGTAAAAATAATGTATTTGATACACTTTTTTTGTGGCTGATAAATATAGTATTTTGAAATGTGTGTGAATTAATGAATCTATCGGTTATATTCAAGTCCCCAGATTCAAACAATAAATTACACATAAAGAAATAAAACATTATTTGGCCTTTTATTTCTTAAACCTGCCCAATTTGAGTGTCAGCTTCTCAAACAAACTTTTCACAATATCTGCCCCCGAACTATTATTAATGCCAAATTATTTTTTTTTCAAGCAAACAAGGACGACATACGCTAGGTCTGTTTCCCATTGAAGACTATTTTCAGCAAAGTTCTTTAGAGTATCTCTTAGTTTTAAAAATTACTAGGACCGGGGTCGTTGGTTTATGAATTTGCGATTCCGGCAACTAAAGTTTTGTAGACTGAAATGTTTTAGAATCGTGTAGAGAATTTTCGTCATCAGCTAACTAGTTAGATCTGATAGCCTTGATAAAAATAATCGTGGCAAAGAGTGGCTTGATAAATATTTCTTTGGGATGTAAGTTTAATAATGTGTGGTTTCGCGAATCGATCTGTCTAAAGACAGGATACACTGATCAGTAATTTCAGTGGTTTCGTCTGATTAATTCCAGGCGGATGTATAATGAGTACCTTAAAATAATGAACTACAGACCGCTTGTGATATTTTCTTTGTTATTTATCAACTCTCATCGCCATGGCCTAGTGATGGGCCGAACTATGATCCTAGGCCTTGGGCGCGACTGCTGTGCTCACAAGCGTCCTGCGTGCTGTGCGTGATGCGGGGGTGCCGCTGGCAAGCGAGATCCGGCGCCGAAATACACGTCAGTGTGCGGGATCCCTACCACATATTTCCTCTGCCGGGGCAGACTAAACTTTCGAATGGTCTCTCGAGATGTATGGCACACGGTCCGTGACCCGTTTGTTAAGGTACTGCTCCAGCGCCAACCTTGCATTGATTGAAGAAAGAAAGGAAACTACGGATCGAAATAAGCTGGAATTCTGGTTAGTTCTGCGGCTGCATTCGACTTCGCTGTGTAGTTGTTCACATACCTTAGACACTTCAGACGATAGTTTCAAAAAAATCAAGATCGTATTGTTTAGGCGATTTCACTTCTTTTCATATGGAATAGGCAGAAAAAGTAAAAGGTGTTAAAAGAAGTTTCACCAGAAAACGGCCTGCATAGGTCTGATATGAACTACTATCGAGGTATTGAAGCGCATGTGCGGCTGCGGTACCGTGACGTCCGAGTAGAAAATTGGGGAAGGCTCTGGATCGTTGTGTGACGCCCGGCCAGAGCAGAAGCCGAAAGAAAGCGTCCATTTCGTATCAGCAGGTGCTCCGCCAACAAAGGATACGCTATACCATTACAAAGACCAATGCGACTTCGGGGAAAGATGTCAAAGCAAACACGTGTTCTGCACAATTCTATTTTATGCCATCATAGTGGCTAACCATTTTGCGAAATATCATTCAGTTCTAAGTATTTCAGAAATATTCTCTTTCCCGCTTTTATGTTGCTGATCTCCTCTTCCTTGTCTTTTCTGTAAATACATCATCTCTATCTCCTCACTGTTTCCTCAACGATAATTTCATGGAGGTGATCTGATCACAAATCCTGGAGAATAAAAACGACAAATGCAGTTCTTAGATAAATCGAAGAGCAATGAAAGAAACGCCATGATCGATCTCGATTAGGCTGGCAACAAATGAGCTGAACGCTTTCGGTCGGTAGAAATCCTTAACTTATCGTACGAATATTGATCTCCGGGGAACTATTTCGCCACTAGTAATACGTCACAGACACTTGCTGATCGGTGAATACCAGCGTCTTTTGGATTGACGTTCAATGGTCGGGGGGGGGGGAGAGTCGTTTTTATGTGGTCATTTAAAACTAGTCATTGAAGCAAAAATTAACAAAACAAAAAACAATCGACAGAAGTTACAATAGCTGACATAAAAACTACAATAATTGAATGGTGTGAATTGGATGCTTTTTGTTAATTTCTATGTTAATTTTTTCATCCTGACTAAATATATTATTTTGTAATAAAAACAACTTACATGATTTTGTATTGTTTATATGTTACTGAAATGCCAATTTTTGTATAGAAAGTATTTTATCCAACCAACTTTTAAGTGCTTATTGCGGCTCAGCCATTCTAAATCTCTAAGAAATTTATTAGACAAAATTTGCTTAAAATTGTTTTAAGAGCATATTTTCGAAACGTTGTTGTTTCCTCCCTGTAGATTCTGTATATATGGACAAGATTTATCCATTTTTGTTGACAGCCGCCAGGCAGTTCGTTTTTCTGCCGAAAATTCGGCGTTTTTCAACAGCATTTCAATACTTTCTCTGTACTGCATAAGCAGTAGCGAAAAAATAAAATAGCGGAAAATACCTTCATAAATGGACCAAGACGGCGCGCGATGGTTCCTTCCTCTTCCTTAATTTCTACTCTGCTCTACCATAGTCAACGTGACAACGCTATCCCTCATGACAGGAGACCAGTCGGAAGTTAGGAATTGTCTCAGCTACGACCTGTTGCATCTGGAGGGGAAACTCCGCAAGCCGACTGGTAGTACAGCGCCTTCTTTTGCGCTTTCAAGCGGGCGAAGAACACTAACGCGTTACTACGATGTAACAAGCTCGACACGTACGGGAACAATTACCTTTGCAGGTGCCGTGCCTGGAATTAACAATACATTAATCTACCACTGGGGAAGATAGCCTATCCAGGCATCTTTCGCAGAAGGCACCGCCCTCGCCGACGTAAGTGCTTCCCTCCCAACGTGTCTCTCAATGTGTGTTAGCATAGTGCATGCACGTGAGAGCGAACGAGAAGAGAAGAACCGGCGGTGGGAGGAACGGAGAGTTGGACGGACGGACACGAACGCACGGACATGAGGTCAGACGAACGGAGGGACAGTTGGGCGAATGCGTGAAAGGCCGAATGGATGGACGGACGGGCGAACGAATTCACGCACGCACGGACGAATTGTCGGACTAACGGTCGGACAGATGAACGAATTGTCAGATTAACGAACGAATTCGAATTTCTGGCTCCTCGTTTGACGAGATGCCAGTTCGCAACACAATGGGTACGATGCGATAGTTTGAAATGCTTAGAATTCTTCTCATTGTTGTTTGATAGAGATGGAACAACAGGGAGCTTTCATTTACCTAACCTGAATAAAATGATATATTGTACTATAATATAGTCGGGAAGAATGAAAGAGAAACGTAGCTACGTGAATAATTTAATTATATTTTACCGTCGCTCACAGTGAGACTGTGTTCCAATGCTGAATTTGTGTTGATGTATTGGCTTCAATAGAATTAATTTCGTAGAAGCGTTCCTCTTGTATTCCAGATGTACATGCACACGTGGCTACGCAGGTGGTCGCGATCTGCTGAGAGTGGTAGGCGACTACCTGCACTCCGGCGTTCGCGGCAGCACTCACGTCGATATCCTTAAGGTGGCGGCAGTAAGGTGACGATGCTGAGCTCCTGGCTGCCGGCTGGCCAGGTAACCCATCAGTTGGGCCTATGGCAGGATCGGGTGAAGATTATTCTTCGCCATGCTCTGATATCCAAACATGGAATTCGGAATGCTCTGGAACCTGATACCACCCGTCAGGATGGTTCGTTCTGGCGATACTCTCGTCAACAACCTAAAAAGGTGTGGGCCGCGAGGAGACGGGAAGGGGCCGGGCCGGGCCCCTGCTGGGCTCTCGGCGTTGTCGGGGCAGTGACCCGGTCGAAAGGTCACGACGTGGGAAGGCGCTGCCCACGGCGCCCTGTCCCGTGTAGCCCACGCAGTGCCCAGCTTTCCAGATATGCACTGAAGTTATGAGAGAGCAATATGGAAGTATACAAATGGCAGTAGTATCACGTACAGAAGGTGTAAAAGAGCAGAGCATTGGAAGATCTTTCAATTATGCTCAAGTAATTCGTATGAAAAGGTTTCTGAAATGATTATTGCCGCACGACGACAATTAACAGTATGTCAACGCGTAATGGCAGTTGTAACTACATGCTTGGGACGTTCCCTTCTGGAACTCGCTAGGGAAATCAATATTCTGAGATCCACAATGTCAAGAGTGTGCTGGGGATTCCTAATTTCAGGCATACCCTGTCGCCACGGACTACACGAAATGGCACACAGCAGCGGCGTATGCGTTCAGTTGCCAGGACTGACACAGCAGCGCTGCGTGAAACCCCTGCAAGTCAATGCGCGTACGATGAATGTGTCATTTAGGGCAGTGCGGTGAAATTTGGTTTTAATGGGGGGTGGTAGTAGATTGGCTCGAGTTCCTTTGCTAACCTCATGACTTCACCTGCGAAGCCTCTCCTGGGGTCGCGACCGTAGACGACTAGAAAACCTGGCTTCATTAGATAGGTCCCGATCTGAGGTGGTGAGAGGTGATGTTCGAGTGTGGCGCAGACCCTACGAAGCCGTGGATCAAAGTTGTCATCAAGACACTGTGCAAGTAGGAGGTGGCTCCATAATGGTGTGGGCTGCTTTTACATGGAATGTACTGGGTCCTCTAGTCCAACTTAGTAACCGGACATTGACTGGAAATACTTATGTTGAGCTTCTTGAATAATTAAACGACATTCTCCGTTATTTTCATCAGCCTAAAGCATCATTATTGTATTTTAGACTAAAAGAGAGGAATAGTTCCCGGAACATACATCATGTATCGGCCCAGAAAAAGAACCTGGTAAAATATTCTAAAATGGATGAACAACTTAGTATATATCGCATCAATGTCAAAGGTCTCATTGAAGCTATGAGATGAGTACCTTACAGAGGAATCGAAGTTGTTCACTGACAGCTCGAAGAGAAGTTTAAAGTGTGTGTTGTTGAATAATGTCAACAAATTAGAATCTATTCCTATTGGCCACTCAGTGAAAATGAGAGAAACTATGAAACAATGATAATACATTTCCATAAAATACAATACTCTGATCACTGCTGTACTGTTTGTAATGACCTAAAGGTAATATCGACACACCTAGGTCAACAAGGAGGGTACACAAAATATTCATGGAACATGTGCCTTTGGGACAGTTGTGCAAAAGAGACCACTGGATAAGAAATTAACGGCCTTTAGGGAGACATTTCAAGTTGGCGACAAGAATATAAGCCATGAACTTCTTGATCGCAATACAATTATATTACTGCCACTGTATATAGAACCTTACGAAGCAGTTTGTGAAGGCTCTGGTTGAAGATGGTGCTCGCGACAATTATATCGTCTCTGTATGTCCTTCACTGACGTATGAGAAGTTGAAAGTTGTTACTTTTGATAGTCCTCAATTAAGGCTTCTTTTGAAAGATAAATAATTTTCGGAAACAATGAGCCCCTTGGAGAAAGATGCTTGGTGTGCTTTTTGTTATGTTTCAAAAAACTTTTGTAGCAACAAACGGACAGACAACTACAATGTTCTAGATGAAACTTAGTTGACAGCATGTCAGACGATAGGAGCAAACATCAGTGTCAAGATGCATTTTCTACACAGCCACTTAAATGTATTTCCGACAAATCTTGGTTATGTAAGTGACGAGCAGGGTAAGCACATCCACCAAGATATAGAAACAATCGAAGTATATGGAACACAAATATGTCAGCAGTCGGTTGTTTTAGTACTGCTCCTGCATTCGCCTGGTGTTGATCTGAGAAACCAAGGAAAACTATCAATTAGAGCAGCCGTTTCTCCTTCAAACAGTGCACTTATTTTACGTGGCAAGACTCGCGTCTTCAGGCCCACTCTTCCGTCTGACCATGCTCTTTTCACCAACTAGCGGAGAGAGAAGGTATTTCTTGGGCGACAAAAAAGGCGTCATCGAAACGAATAGTTTTACAATATAACATTCAGCATATGAACTGTATGATAAATATTAACAATAACAATGCGGAAAGTATTGGTAGTTATAGTTTTCAAGGCATTTCGCCCTTATCTATGTATACCAAAAATTCTATAAAATACTCTTGGCAATCATTCTAATGCTTAGTTTGCATACCACTTCATTTGTAAACAAGAGTTCGTATCAATTGAAAATACAGGATTACCAGTAGGTTATTTTGGAAAAGAGAGGCCATAAGTAAGAAATTAAAATATTATCGATATCATTGGGCTAGAAAGATCAACAGGCTAAAGGCAATTTGGAATACATTTTAAAAACAATTGATGTTTCAGTATCAGTGATTTCCAACATTAATTTAAAACAATAGTATTAGACACCAAAACAAATTAAATTTTCCTCCTGAAATAGTAAGAGCTAAGCTGACTAAGAAAGAAATAGCGGAAGTCACACAGAAGAAGAAGAAGAAGAAGAATAGTGCAAAGATAAACTACGGAAAACTAGCTATGTAGGTAGTGTCGAAAATCTGCCATCATCGAGATACGAACCATAGGCCGTCTAGGTTAGAGGCATAACCTTGACATTAATTGAAGTCCTGAACCATATCACACGGTGTCACGATGTGATGTAATTAGTTTCGGAGTATGGAATTACCAAAAACAATGCCGAATACTGATTATTATTATTATTATTATTATTATTATTATTATTATTATTATTATTATTATTATTATTATTTACACGGTTTATCACTACTGCAAAGATCCCTGAATCGGTGTACGCAGAATATTTCCAAACGGTATGTCTGACATTTTCCTCACAAGCTTCTCATAGGGGTTAACAAAAGTTATTTAAATCAATATTTTGTATCTACATTTATATACCCGATTGACTTACTAATGTCGTTCTCTCGCGTCCCAAGTAAATTGCGACGCGCACGTGACAAAGTTGCCATTCGTTTGTTGCCGGCGGTCGAAAGCCATGAAAAAGCAACCTGGGACCGCAGGGTTGTCGTCGTGTCGTCCGTTGCCGCGCGAGTGGGAGTGCCGCGCTCTATCTGTCGTCCATCTAGGACACGCCTCGTGCTCGCCCCGCCCCCCCACCATCGCCCTCGCTGCCGCGAGCGGCGCGGCCCAATCGATGGGCGGCGTGCGCGCGCGCGCGTGTCCCGGCGACTTCGGTCACTCGGGGCGGCTTGGTCGAGGTCACCGGCCCAGCTCTGCGTGCGCACGCCGGGCAACAGGCGGCTGTTTACTCAGCACATCGCTGCAATATTGACGCAGAGGTTTGAATCATTTTAATGACAATATCAGGATTGAGAAAAGGGGAACCAAAGCAATGTCCAACTCGAAGTCAGGATTCAAAGAATACTTTATAATTCGTATAGTTATGTTGTTTTAATGTGGAATTTGTCGTTTGATATATGTAGGCCGGAAATTGGAGTAATTTGAGCATGATAATATTTGCAACCACTGAATTTCAAATTTTTATGATAATCAAAAAAATAAATTTTACGTTTCGAGGAAAGAGCCATGATTTTCCGTCATGATTTTCCGATTAATCTACCTTACGTAGTAGAGAACGTTAGTTCCTGTGGTCAGAAGTATTCGACATTGATGTGTATATCGTAGCTCATGCACTGGATTCTAATATTAGGTGGCTTTGATGTCCAAGTGTTGGACCCCTATACCCTCTTATCATACGAACCCCTTTGTGCTCATGGACCCGGAAGGCTGACAACTGGATATACGCCTTAAGGCGGTCCCAAACTACGCCACCCGTGAGCTTTGGGGCCTGAGTAGGGCACCCCAAGGAGTTACCAGCCATGAGAAGGTTGAAGATACGCTCTTCTCCCTGGAGTCGGACGATCTCCTCACGTCGAAACTGAAGACCAACTGAGAACCCTCGCTGCTGGAGGCCGGGGCTTTCCACACAGCACCCACTAACGACGCAGGTATCGCGGAGAAATCAGAATCCGGGTGACGATTAGAATCCGCCACTACAGCACGAGCCACGCTTTCTCCCCCTGCGGTGGCGGGAGTATCACGATGAGAAAATTCATTAAATATAATTCCAATGCAGAAAAGAAGCCGCTCAAAAATAAAAAAAATAAAAACTTGTTGTTGAGACATTGCCGGCCAAATTATTTCGAATTTGGCGCCTTGTCTTCTTTAACAGGGCGTTTGATGTTCCTTGAATGCGTTTCAAGGGAAAAGATATACATTTTGAACTTGGCTTTCCGAGATAGTCTTAATTTTCTCCAAAAAGCCGCGCGAATTTCTTCTCTGCCGACCAAACATTCATTTTTCATGCAAAGTCCTTGGAGTCGATTACTTAACTTCTTTCTATTAGTTCGGAGCGTCATCGAAAGATCGCACAGCTCCTGGATAGCTAAAAATCCCGGCTCAAATTGGAATTGTCGAAATGAGTTCTCTATCGAGACGCCGGCTTCGCTTGTTACGACAAGCTCATGCGGAAAGCTGAGTAAAAGCGTTTTGAACGTCTTCAAGGTTGGACCCAGAGGTGTGACAGGCACTGGATGTAGTAGAATCGTAGCTAAAAGGCCAACGGAATTCGTAAGGAAAGGCTCAGTTTTCCGTTTGGACAGAGTTAACTGTGACAAACTTCTCCAAGACTCGTTAATTCTTTCTCCAAGTAACAATCCTTGTCAATTGTGTGTCATCTCTTTTCCAGAACGCTCTTGTCTGACAATCCCTCAGAATGTTACAATTTTGACCGTTGTATTTTACCGCGGCTCTCGTTTTCAGCACCGCAACCGTCTGGTACGAAGTTCCGCTGTGGGCGCTTTAGCCTGTGCGCTTAAACCTCTGAATTACCTTTCCGACAACGTAGACGTCGTGTTATTTTATGGAAGAAAAACAACAAAATGAACACTTCGCAATCAATTCCAAATTTTAAATCTTTGTCACTACATAACACCGATTTCACAGGATCAATCTAAAGGATATCAGATATGCTTGTGTTAAATATTAAGGTTAAATATTGATTCATTTCTCAAAGAAGGGTTCTAAAAATCTCAGACTCAATCACTCTGCTGAGTAAAATCCTGATTTCCTCCAGTAACGTGCACCTACTCCGATAATCAAGTCTGAGCCCCGGTGGGATGCACATATCGGGTGGCCAATTCGCGAATAATAATAATAATAATAATTATTATTATTATTATAATTATAATATTACGGGTACTAAACCCAAACCATCCTCTTCATTTATAAGTTTTGAAAATATTTTCTCTACATTTTTCTGCAAAGGTTTGGAGAGAATCGCGCTGGCGACGGGCAGGTCGGCGTGGGTTCTCTCCGGCGGGGAAGAACATGCTCTACACTTATGGGACAAACGGCTTTAAAAACATCGTGACAATTTTACCAAAAGAGTAAACAAGAATTTCCTGAAAAGAGTTCCATTGATTTGTATTTTCTAGGCAGATGCGCCACTTTGCACCAAAGTGACATAAGCGATGAAAACAACTCAGTTGTTTCACCGGCGGTCAGACGAGAATATTTATATTACATTCCTATTTCGTTCTTTAGTGCATTTTTATGGGTATGCATACTTTACATGATATCTAACCAAATTTTCGATAACATAAAATCTTCTCGGGTTTTCACTAGGGATGCTGTAATCTTCAAATGATAGCGAAACGGAGGAAATTGAGGGCCGTGTCTCACATCGGGATTGATATAAAAATGAAGTGTAGGCAATTCCAAGAACGGTAATGTTTGGCAGCAAATATTTGTGACCATTTGCCCTCATTACGAAGCTGAATAAGATGTACCAACGAGCAAACCTCTTTTACGATATTTTGTGGGCAATCATTAGATGATTATGGGTCTTGTTAAATAGAATGCAGAGGGGGTAGTCTTTTTATACGATGTCATAAACGATTACGAATAATGTTCGTTGATTTGAAATTAGAAATATTTAATTTTCTCTTGTCGAAAATTAGAGAATTAGAGCAGACAGTAATCATGTTTTTTAAGAAAAAGGTTTTTTAGCTTTGATAGAATTATTTAATTACGCAGTTAATGAAAAAAATATTACTCTGATCATCAAACGAAAAATTCAATTTTACAATTTTGTATTTAGCAGCATGTTAAATTTGCTGTTACATCGTAGCAAAGAAAATTACATTATCTGCCTTACAAGCAATTATAATACTTGGTAACCATATAAAATATGTATATCAAATTCGTTTTAGATTCATACTGTCTTAAATAGACAGCAACCATTTCGAAACTAAAAAGTAATGCAACTGTGTGTAACAGTCCGTCCTCTCGCAATTGCTCTTTCAGTTTCTGCGCTTCTGTTCCAATTGCGCATTCTCATGGCAGCGAAGAACGAGCAGTCGCAGAACGAGTCTCATCCTCCCCTCCCACGCGAGTGGCTCGCGCGCGGCTCTCGAGGTCAGTCGAAGTGCAAAACGCTGTGCAGGCCCGGTTTAGTTGAAGGAGGTGCCCGTAAACGGCGTTCAAGAGGGCAGGAGGCACATCTTCACGCAATAGGACTCCAGTAGAAGTTTTCTCTTCTGTCCACAAGAGCACGAGACACGGACGATTAACTCACGAGTTCCTCTAGGAGGAGGAAAGGTGGGCAGACATTTTAGAGAGCCTTCCGTCGATTTTGCGACAGTTGAATGCGCATGTAGCTTAAAACTGAGTAAATAGCAACCGTCTGAAAAAATCCTTTTCTCTCCTACGTCAAAGCAAATATTTTATTTGGTACATTGAGAAGGACATTTATAAAGGATATCCTTCTTTCCCGTGAGAAGCCACATTCTTCCTAAGTGCTTTGAATGATGTGAAAGTTTGATCAAGGTCTTGCAGAAATTTTGGGAATAAATCCCAGATCTCAATTATCTATACGATTTGTTTGAACACCTCATCTGGATAATCTCGATTTTCAAAATCTAGTATTTAAGACGTTTCTCTTACTCTTCTACACTTTGAGCTCAAGCTACAGCAAGATCTCCACCTATCCACATGATTATTTCTCAAAATTTTGAATATGAATATACTGATTTTTTGCTGCTATTGTACGAGTAAAATGAGAAATGAAATTAAACTGTCGTGGTTTTTGAAGAAATATGACTAATTGCATTTCACATGAACATGTGGCTGTCCTGTGACTCTTCGGATTACAAATGTCTTTGGTTTCATTCTTATATTTTACTTACTGAACACTTACTAAAAGAGCTCAATATTGTGGGTTTACAGATGTAATCAAAGAGAAATGTCACATATTTGTGATTACGTTGAAAGTTTTGCGGTAAAATAATGTTATAATTTTTAAAATGCATTTCGTTTCGATGGAAAGTTTTGTCATTTCGTTGGCAGGTAGGAAACCCGTAAAACCCGAAAAATTGACTGTTAATAAAAAATGTGACTATTTTTACTTTGCCCTATAATTTTCATTGTGGTTATTTGGCAGAGAGTATTGGAGAGGCAGTGTTCCATGCCAACCTGAGAGTTGCGTTCGTGTGTGCGCAGCGGCGGGATGTACGGCGGGCCGCAGTTGGCGTACGTGGGCGGGCCGCAGCCGCCGCCGCTCATGCCCGCGCTGCGCCCCGGCGCCGAACCCAGGGGCCACGGCAAGAAGCTGGCCAGCCGCTGTCGCCTGCTGCGCACCAGCCTCTCCTACCAGACCAAGCAGTTCTTCGACAACAGCACCCTGCACGGCGTGCGCTACATCCGCGAGGAAGGGCGGCCGTTTTGCGAGAGGTGAGAATTGTATGTCTCCGCCAAGCACTGTGGTAATTAGTCCCGTTAGTGCAGTGCGTGATACAATTCGCGGCGGTAGTCGTTGAATGAGAGTTCTGGCGCCGACCTGAACGTAGCTGTGGACGTGAGGGGTTTCCGCCTCTAAGGTATTCATCATTATTGAGCATTTGAACGTCAGCCTTGCCCTCCGCGAATCCCCACTGTCGTTTTTACACCCTAGAAAAGTTTCACCCGTCTCCATTCGGTAACTCTGCTGTGATTCGTGTGTTTATTGCCATCATGAACTGTCTATCGCTAGCGGCTCGTAAGCGCTTATTATTGCACTCTTATTACTTTTGTCATGTCGACCAGGCGGCGCTCAATGAGAGCTGCTCACGGGCCCCTCGCGGAGCTTCCTCTTCAAAGAGAGGACTAGAAAGGAGTAGGGTATTGAAGGCGCTACATGATGGTTTGGATGAGGGCGAGATCGAACCCGCAGACCCCGCAGCTCGGGGCTTGTACCGCGAATGCTGCGCTGCGGGGCCGCCAGGGGCGAAGATCTTTTCTTGCGCGTAAGAAGTGTTGGCTAAAGAAATGCTGTGTTTGCGTTGGAGGTTCATGTGGTTCTGCTTCACGTCGATCGGCGGCGTGGCCACGCTCATCATCATCGCATCCCTGTGGGAGAAGTTCCAGACCAACCCCACCATCACCGGCCTCGACACCGACTTCCACAACTGGGACGTGCCCTTCCCGGCGGTGGCGCTGTGCCCGGTGCACGCGGGAAACCACTCGGCCATCGAGGAATACGTGCAGGCGTGAGTCTCTCTTCGGGTCTCTGCTCTTTTATTCAACATATTACACAGAGGCCGATGTTGTTATGTTCGAATTCTAAGTACAATTGTAAGTACGAGGTTTGTCCTCCAGTTAACACAATACAACAGTACCGTACCTCTGATCAAATATGTATTTTTTTTTCTTGTAATGGTGCTTCCCATAGCATACTGAGAATTGTTTTTACATTATGTTAATAATGGAATTATATATAGGGAAAATGCTACGTTCCTAATACGCTTTAGCTACTAAAAATCACATACATATCAAATACACATATATATACATACATCACATACATAACTCCCCTTGATGTGCAATATGCTATATTGTTTTGTGTTCCTTTCCGACTCCGAACTGTCTTGTGAGTACATTATAATTACGAGCTATTATTACCAATTTATTTTTAATTCATAATATCCCAAGTATTATGTCACGTGACAATCTGTGTGTGTATATATATATATATATATATATATATATATATATATATATATATATATATATATATATAAAATCTTTAATAATGCGCCTCTTGCAATTCTGATTTAAATACGGCATAAGCTCCGAAGTAAATCTAGTTTCGTGTTGATACATCAACCATTTTCAGTCATATTGAACAAGACGAGGAATGTGTTAAATTCGTGAACCATCAATCTCTCTAAATATTGTTTCAGTAATTACGAGGGCGACCCGGACGTTTTGGAGTTTCTGAATGCTGTGGCAAATTTTTCCTATCGTGGGATACCGGCCTTTAAGAACATCGTGGAGAAGAAAAAAGGAATGCTGACCGATAAACCCCTACGAGAATATCAAAAAATGGTACGTTATTGTTACGTGTATAATTGTACAAATAATCAAGTATTGTACCGACAATGAAAAAAACAATTATTAAAAAATTGCATTTTTAGTTTAAAGCTTTCTTTGCCGATAGGCTAATATGAGAACCATCTCCATGTCATATTGTAGTGAAGTCCGAAAGAGCACCCTGCTTACAGCAGTCCGCCGGCCGCCCGCAATCTTTTCTTCGGTTTACCAACCCACGATTCCATTCATCTCATCATATCATCCCATCATCTTATAACAGCTGAGGCTATTCAAAACCTACCTAGAAGATCAATAGTGCAATAGTGCATATTATTACATCAATATTTAATGCAATACTAATATGTCCTACTTCCCTCCACATTGGGAAATGGCAAAAATTACATTTTTTTCCCAAACGCCGAAAAAGATTCCCTTCCTCTCACTTTCTACCGACCCATCAGCATGTTACCAATTATCTTCGAAAGAGTGTGAGAAGCTCATTCTGGAACGAATTCTACCAACCTTAAAAGAAAACGAAGAGATTCCTGGCCATCAATTTGGATTCCGACAACCACATTTAACAATTGAGCAAGTTCACAGAATAATAAACGTGAACCACGAAGACTTTGAATCAGAAGATATTGCTCACAGGTATTTCTAGATATGTCATAAGCCTTTTAACAAAATATGGCATCAAGAGCTGTTATAGAAAATCAAGAAAATATTTTCATTCTATCTCTTCACCCTTATCAAATCCTATTTAACAAATAGATTCTTCCAAGTAAAATATAAAGCAGCTCTGTCCTCATTTTGACCAATAGAAGCCTGAGTTCCTCAAGGAAGTGTGTTGGGATCCATATTGTATCTCATATTCATTAATGATATACCAACCTCAATGTTGTATCAGCGACCGTCGCCCATGATGCGGCAGTACTAGCATCCAGCGAAGATTACAAATCAGCAAAAAAATCACAAGAAAACTACATGTAAAAAACAGTAGCTTTCTTGTAGGCACATGAAAATCAACAAATTAAAATCTAAAGACATTCCCCCTAAGAAAACGCGTCTATTCAGCAATAACAATAAATAGATCCCTCAAAGTAACGAAGTAAAATACTTAGGTTAAACAGCCCCAAGTATCACTGTCAAACATCATACTTATATATAAAAGTATCCTGCACCCCACATGGACCTACGGCATTCAACTTTGAGGTTCAGTTAGCGCCTGCAACATCGAAATTCTCCAGCGATTCCAGTCCAAATAGCTTCTATCAGTAACAAATGCGCCCTGGAATGTCAGCAGCGAAGTACGCAATGTCAACAGCGAACGTCAACCCAAGACCATCAAAGAATGAATAACGTTCGCGAGTCAGAAATACCACACAAGACTGGAAAATTATTCTCGCAATCTATTAGACAATAGAGAAGAAACAAGATGACTATAGCGCCATAAATCGCTAGATATAACGTACCGATTTGCCGATTTGTTTAAATAGGAATGATACTGTTGTGTAACATTTCCCTCAAAGTCTAATAGTAGTTTATGCAATTTGTTTATAATGTGAAGTTATATTGCATGGCTACACGTTTTGAAAACGAGAGACGTTAGGAGCGAGTTATCAAATTTGTACAAATGCAATTAAACAACACTATAAACGAGTTCACTGTAAACTACTGTGTACTACTTCTGGGTACTAAGCGAGTATGTGTTGAATGCCGAAGGTTCCTTTCCGAGCATTGGGGCGCTCAGCATGACCTAACCTACCACTTCCCTGCTTGGGCTACCGGCGAGATCGAATAGAGCCCGATATGTAGATTTCCGGACGCCGTCAAAGAGCGACGACAGCAGCGGGGACCCGCGCTACTCTACTGGATTGCTTGGGTAGATGGGTTGAAACAGTCTGCGTTGAGGGATGCATTAGGCTATTAAATACTATCATATTTATTCATTTGGGAAAGTACGAAGAAATGATTAGCGGTGAAGCGTGGCGTGTGCATGAACATTGTGCGTGTCGTTCGCAGTTCGTCAAGTCGTGCGAGGGGATGTTTCTGAAGTGCGAGCTCCGCGCGCAGAGCATCGACTGCTGCGACTACTTCCTGCCCATGCCCACTGAGGTGGGCTTCTGCTACGTGTCCAACTCGCGTCTTGCGTACGTCGCCAACAAGTAAGTCAAAATGAATTTTAAAAAGTCGAAGTATGGCATTTCATGTGTTAACGTTCCTGGTCGCTTGAATTTCAATGTTTGAAGTCTATTTACCAATGGTTTGTTTTACACCATTGTAGAAATGAATCAATACCGGCTGTTAGTGGTACAATTAGCATATACTTGCAGTAATGTGTGACAATTATAAAATTAATATATTGTATTAGTACAGAAGCAATTAAAATGCGTTGAAACACACAAATGGAACATGTCAATTGTTTAGCAATTCTCGTAGCGCTTAATTTGTGCGTGCCTTTGAAACGTTCGCTGACTTGAAATGTGTTGAAGCTGACGTTGCTCTGAGGTGGCACTGCTTGCACTGCTTTCCAGCAACGCGTCCTTCAGCACGCGCTACATCCGCGAGACGGACGAGAAGTGGGCGCTGAAGGTGGACATTCAGCGCTTCCCAGAAAAGGGGCCGGTGGAGCCCATCCTGGTAAGGCCTTGAGCACGATGCGCTTTTACTCCGGACGCATTTTATAGAATTCGAACATTTTTTGTTTAGCTAATGTGACTGTGAAATAATAGAGAGAGGTAATTTTGATTTATTAACACTAAGTATTGTAAAGACAGTGGAAGGAATATATAGTTAGTAACTAAAAGTAAAAAATAGTATATATTAGAGAAATATGGTATACATGTGGGTCAGTATATCATTTGAACCGTTGAAAGCAATAGTGGTGTAAGTCAAAAACATATTTTGCGAAAAATGAGTAAATAAAAAACGCTGTAAAATTTTAATGCTCAGAAATAAATGACCTAAAATGTAACGAACGTGCTTATTCTTTAAACTCTATTTTTGCACACTCCGTTCCTGAAAACTATGACTTATATTCAAATAATTGACCTGCATAATTTTGGACTGCGATAGCAATATGATGGAAAAATAGGGAAACAGAGTGATATTAATGCACGAGCATAATAAGAATGTAAACAATGTATTTATTCACTATGTTTAGATATTTCATACCATGTAAATTATAATTAGTTAATATCGCGAAAAATGAAGTAGAACTTGTTAACTATTACTAAAAGTTTTACATTTAGCCACTAAGAATAAGCATTTCCGTGAAGGGTGAGTGAGCAGTGCTCAGATTGTTGACAAGTTAGTCGAGACAACAGGTTCTTTCTCAACTTGAACTTGTTTTAATAGTCCCATATCTTCTTTTACTAGGAATGTTTTTAAAGAGTAGAAATAATTTTGGTGCACCGGAGGTATGATTGGCAGAAGCTTAATCGTGTCTCTTTTTTGTTTTGCTTAGGTTACAGGCTACAGTTAGGTTCTCCTCGAAGAAACCGCATCCACTTTATTTCAAGCCAATTTACTTTGGCTTCTGCATTATTAACCTTTCTTACAATTGCTTTTTCAAGCTGAAAAGTGGACTTAGAAACTGCTTGGGCCGTTCCACGTACTATTCTTCTTTCGAACTGAACCGATGATATTATATCAGAGGGAACATAATGAATTTTATTTTTGCCAGCTAGCTTTATGTTGTCAAAATCAGTCATTTGTCAAAAGTGAGTCCCCTGATACAAAAAATGTGGTGAATATTGTTTAAATTATTGGCTTTGTCACGGTTTTCATCCAAGCGAGAGCAATTTTGAAGTTGTGATTTTGACTTGTGCCCATAAAAACTATTATATGTTGTTGTTTTTTTTTCGAGATGCTTCTTGCGCGATGGCTACAAATAAATAAGACTCCATTTCTTGGGAGCTCCCACCTCTGACTTCCCCACAAGTGCATGTGCCTATTCCAAAACGTTGGTGGCTGAGGAGGGGGGGTGGGGGGCGTTTGCGCGCAGGTGTACATCCAGAGCAACGACGAAGCGCCCATCGTGGACGTGTCGCCGCAGCACGAGTGGATGTACCAGCTGAAGAAGCTGTCCTTCTCCGCCAAGCAGACGTACACCACTTCGGACGCGCGCCAGCTGTCCATCCGCCAGCGCCGCTGCGTCTTCCCCGACGAGATCAAGCTCGACACCGACTCCATCTACACGTACACTTCGTGCATGAGCCAGTGCCGCCTGCGCCGCCTGCTCAAGCTGTGCGGCTGCGCGCCCTTCTTCTACGCCACCATCAGTGAGGCTCGCCCAGCGCCCCGCCCCCGCCCCCATCAACTTCGACTCCCTTCGTTCCGATTCCATTGGTTTCATGTTTCCGACCACTCCTATGGTCGTTAGTCCCGTTTGTGTAATGGATGTTTTATATCGGGAGGTAGCGGCGTGCCTTCCCGATTGGGTGGTGAGATCCGGTGACAACCTACACGTCGGATTAGGGTGTTTCCCACGAAGGTATCTCCCGCGAGCGAGGCGCCGGCTCGACCGGAACTAGTCTTAAACTCCCCATTGGTCTCCCGTCATATGTAGTTGGGCAGTGCATGTAAGTGTGAGTGTGAAAAAGGAGAGGAGAGGATAAAGAAGAGGGGGAAATATCGCCTGTTTACGAGGATATTGCTCCGACGAGCGCCTTTCTATCATCGCAGCCGGTGGCTACAATTCTCCTCCAGTCAGCGGCTGAACTCGACCTGGCCAGTAACTAATGCCGGGGCTCCAGCCCTAAGGCCTCTCGGGCAGCCCCAACAGTCAGACGCAGGGCTGACTGGGCATAACGCAGCTGGTGTACTTCTTGAATCTATGGTTAATGCCGTTGATGGATACATTAATATTTGATACCGATACATCGATTAGTTTTAGAGATATTCTGCTTCTCAAACTACAGCGATGCAGTTCTTTTGTGTTACCATCCGTGAGACACAACTGTTGCATCTCTTGGGGTTACGATCGATTATTTTGATTCCGGGCGCGTCAACTACTAAGGTCAGTAGCTGTCACTAGCTCTGTGACCTTCCTCCCGCGCTGGAACGGAACATAGGAACCGCTCTGTAGTTGCTCTCCGGGTTTTCCCACGTCCAGGGGTCACTAGGTCTAAGCTCCCGGCTCTGAGTAATGTGATGCACGTGTCTGTGTGGATGTAGGGGCAACGTGGCGCGCGGTCCGAGGTTCGGTGGATCGGGGACTGCTCCGAAACCCATCCGAGGAGCTGCAAATACTCGTACCTTTCTCGACATAAGAGGACCTGCAAAACATGGATTATGACTGCATTGTGTATTTAAGGAAGTAATTTATCACATATAGGGGGAAGAAAAATCCACCTTTTTTGTTTAAAGAACCTCCAAAAGCAGGTTTTCTGTGAAGAAATCTACATTTTCCCGCATTACGATACTGCTCAGTTTTATACAAGAAAGTAATATTATTTGCAAATACGATATGGATATTGTTTAATGGTCTTGAATTAATATTTTGTTTTAATTTTGCTTATCCTAACTTACGAATAATTTGAATGCTGCCGATCTGTGCTGAATTACATCTAGGAGAAGATAAGGAAATGCTGTATCTGTGTCGCGGCAGATTCTATCGGCTGCGCTTCCTTGGCGCAGTGTGGGAAAGGAGCGGGCCCAGCTGAGGTGATGCTCCAACGGAGAGCATGGACTTACCACCGAAGTGCAGCGCCGGGCCGAGAGTATGTTGTGCTGGGAGAGCTACGTTGAGCCAAGAAGTTTAGTACTTCGGTCACTATGCTACAGGCGAGCAGGCTCACAGGGCAGACTTCATTGCTGTATACATGCGCTGAATAATCTTTTGTTGATTTTTACTCTATGTTTATTTTCGGAACATAACAGTAAACATTGGATTGAATGAATTAGACATGCTGTACCGTTCATGCGCTCTTTTTGTAGTTTCATAAACTCGTAATACGAGATGAGAAGATTAAACAGAAAGCTTGTCGATGAATACCTCGCAAAGTAAATAATAGATCTAAAATAGGAGGTGGTGGATGTTTTGATTGAAATATGGCCTATAGGAGAGTCCGCCTGACGGTATACCCGCGAAGAACACTAACACCTAATCCGTAGATAGAATTTTCACCAATCGACCAATTACCAATTTGGATATTCCCCGAACGTTCTGGTAAATTAAACGGCTTCTCCACATTACTTTTTAATTATTAAATAATACGTAATGGGTCTAATTCAGCCCCTGGCTGGAGGAAGCGACCGGTTGCTCTGATCGGTAATTTTCCGGGGTATCGTCTACCAAAACCAGGCGAAAGCCAGAGCAGCGCCCTAACAAACGGGATGTAATATACAATATGATAAAATTAGGTAACCGTTTACAATAAAAGTAGAAAGGATCTGCCGTTCTAACACTGATAAGTTTTACTTGAAGTTAGTTTTTTATAAGGACGTGTTAAATGTTTAGTCTGTCGCTTCTCCGATGAAAAATTCGTTGTATTTTACAGTACCTTGCTTTGCCAAATGTTGGCTAGGAAGCTCCATCTCTCAACCACATTCATGAAAAAATCATGTGTGAATGTAAAAATGCTATTTAGGAAGCTTGCAATTTTTCTAATGTTTCTTACATTGCATAATTTATATATAGTTTTACATAATTTACATATTGTTTACTTCTATTCGACAAATCCTGTTAATTTTAAATGAAACTATTGTCATTTATAGAGAACAAGAAGATATGTGGTGTGGATGACCTCGGTTGTTTAGTCGAAAAAAACGGTACGTTGTGCAATGATGTGTATTTTTTAAGCAATGCATGAGCGAAAGAGAGACTTATAAGATGCATTTGTTACAGCAAAATTACTGGATGAAAGCAAGAGTTGCAAATGTGAACTCGGGTGCATGAACACTGTGTACGAAGTGGAGAAACTGGAAGATGGACCTTCGTAAGTATTTAGTATTTAATTTTGAGAGTACTTCCTGACAAGACAGGTTAATCAAAGCAAATAAACTACGGCACATTGTGTAATCATGCCCAACATTGTCTATTCTGAAAATAAAACATTAGTTTATTCGATTTCATTAAATAGATTCTTTTTGTAGAGAAATGAGCTCTTACACACTGCAAACATTTATTTTTCAGACGAAAGTCAAGCGACATAGAAATGAGTTTCGTTTCGTGGCCAATTGTGCGCTACAAGAGAGAAGTTCTGTTCGGCTGGGTTGACCTTTTAGGTAAGTCACATTCTGTGTCATGGACTAAGAGCAAGCTACGTCAGTTGCTCCTACTTAGGAAAAAGGAGACAATTATGTTAATTATATTATGAAAATGTGACTACTGGAAGTAGTGCAGTTTAATTTCTAAATTTCTATTAAGATCCGATGCTGTAGCATCTCCTAATCAGTACCGCGGGTGCACGGTAGGACTCTGATCTTCCCGTCGTTCCGAGGGAAGCTACGCGCTCTTCGAGGCAGTTGAGCTTCTTGCAGGCGGCGAGCTCAACGTAGATCCGAATACTGATTGTGGCAAACAGGGGCGGCCAGAAAAAACCGGAGACTGAAGCAATTGATACTCGGGATCTCCTTTTTCAAGAAAACATTGATAAACAGAATTCATTTCCCTAAGCATTAGAAATAACTTATAGCGTTAAATTTGGTTTAGAGAATTATATTTTAAATTTCTTTGGAATGAAAGAAAACTGCAGTCTCCATGAGGTTGGAGCCAAGGGGCAAGTGGCCCCTCCTCCTTTCGGAGTCCCACGCCGCAAACAATTCACAGTGCACTTTACAGTGCTTCATAGCCCTTGAAAATTTACTCATATGTAATTGGCCCGGTGCTGAACAAGCCATGTGAATCCGAGTGCCCAGCACGGTGAGTTGCGTGTGAGAGCGCAGGGTCATTGCGCCACCGCGTTCGCCTCCGTCGTGTGTCGCCAGTGTCGTTCGGCGGCATCGCGGGGCTCTTCCTGGGCTTCAGCCTGCTGTCGGGCGTGGAGATCGTCTACTACTTCACGATGCGCGCGTGCTGCATGCTGCTGCGCGATGCGGACGAGCTGCGCCGGCTGCAGCACGCGGCGGAGACGGCGCCGCGCCCGCCGCTCGACCTGGCGCTCACGCCCTACTTCCTGCAGCCGCAGCCGCCCCCGCGCGGCGAGAAGGGCGCGCAGGCCGGCGTGACGCGCGTCAAGCCCGCGCTGGACGCCCAGCCCGCGCCCGTCGGCCGCTTCTACCCGCAGCCGCGCCACGGCGTGCTCCGCCGGCCCTACCTGCTCGAGTACCTGCCGTGATGAGGGGCTAGATGTGAATGAGGTGCAGAGATAGAAAATGGAACGGTATACAAGGAGAGACGCGGTTCGGAAAGACTCCAACCTGTCAAGTTGGATAATAGGCTTAAAACAGGCTGACTATGGAGAATAGCAGCTCCTTTAGGCTAGCGATCTGTCGTCAGCCTGTACTCGCTTCTGTGCGCCGACTGCTGTACATGCCATCTCTTGAAGAGAGTTGGGGAGTGGACCCATGGAAGTATTGACGTGAAATTGTCTAGCATATCGACGGTTGTGGGAAATTTAGAGCCTTGGTTGGAAAAATACGTATAGGTTATCCTCAAATTATATGGTTAATAGAAATTTGATGTAATTTATGGATGCTTATCTGAAAACTGTGCCGAAATTATTGAAGCAAATGTCTGTGGAATATGTTTCTTGTAGTGTAGTTTGCGGACTCCCTAATAGTAAACAGGAGTGCCTCATAGTGTCGGCTGAATGTTTGTTAACCATCTTTATCCTACTCATTGTCGAGGCACTGAGTGTTTTAAGACCTGCCTTGAAGAAAATGAGATTGATTCTCGAGTTCGTTTCATTAAAGGAGAGTAGAATTGCCCCTGACGGCCTGTGAAAATGCTGGTGTTTGTCGCTACAGAGAATAGAGCGATCTTCTCGGAGAGAGTTCTAAATGTCATCAACCCTCCGCGTTAATCAGTAGTCCAAAAAACAGGCAGACAATGGAGAAGAGCATCCAACGTGGAGGCGAGCCCTGTCCAGCAGCTTCTGTCACTCAGTGTGCTTTGACGGCCGTACTTGATCCAGTTCCTGCCTTGAGTCTTTGGAAGCGAACCTACAGAAGTGATGTTATCTCGGTTCTCGAAGAGGGTGGACAATGTAGATGCTTGATGAAGAAACGATTTCGGATTATTCTCAAATTAATAGGCGGAGTGATGTGACGTAATGTATTGGTGTTCAACGGAGCAATCATTGAAGAAATTGACTGTGGATACGCTTTTGGTAGTGTGGTTTGCGGAATAAAAAATAATGAACCGAAGTCCCCAATATTAAGAGTATCGGGTGCATATTCGTCAACCTGTGTTGGGGTTAACGGGGAGCGGAGAATAGCACATTCTTTACGAAATCTTGGAAATGATGGAGATAGGATCACGAAAGTTTATTATTTAGCACAAAGTGTTCGGCGCGTCTTCATCACCCTACGCTTCAGCCTCATGTTGGGCGCTAAGATATGAATGAAGGTCGTATACTTCTGAGACAGACAGGTAAAATTGAGATAAAATGTTGTTATTCAATGCGTTAGATTAGTTAGTATGAGGAAGTGTGATACCGGATTGATAATTGATCCCATATTTTGACTCGGCAAATAGAATCCACCAATAAAAAAGACAGAAGAAGGGAAGAACAGGAAGTATGGCTCTCGTAACATTGAGCAAGGAAAATGTAAATATTACTTTCAACATAAGCGAAAACTATTTTTCGATGACACTTGCTCATCACATCAATCGAATTGCATAAAAAAAATTATTTTACACTCCGGGAAGCAATCATTTCGATAGAAAACTTATGAAAATACAGATTGTTTCGCAATTTGTTTTGCAGCTTCGCAAGTTGTTTAGCATTTTGCAATTTTGCTATTTGTTTGGGAATGTATTTTTATGTATATTCAATAATTTTCAACGAAGTCAAAATATTAATTCTTGCGTTAATAATTATCACGAGACAAATTATTTACCTTCATGAAGAAAGTTTACCTCCATTACCAATTTAAAAGTAAAGTTTCGGGAAATAATGAATATATTTAACCTGTACTTATTAGAACTGCTCGCTTTCCCAGTGGGGCAAGTGCCAGTCCATGTTGCTGTGTGACGAGACACATCGCTGCTCAGGTAGCGAAGACCAGAACCGGCGTAGGTCAGGCAAGCACACGCAGCTATTAGAACAGAAACCTTAGAGAACATGAGGACTTGTGTAACGAAAGCACATTAGCGGCGGGGATTAGGTAGTTCTTGTATCAAAATAGGCTTAGTATGTTTTCATAAGCATTTTTTAAGAAAATAGGCAAAAAGACAAAATGATATTTGCTATACACATTCCTAAAGACCTTCACATGAACTCATATTAAGACAATTTCGTGATCTCTTGACCAATAAAGATTAGGAATTTTGCCTGTTAAGCATCCGGATTTAGCAATGAGCGTCTGAGAGAGAAAAAAAAATACTATAGAGGTGCAAACAGATAAATGGAATTGAGACTCTTTTAGAATGTCTAGAGTAAGTGACGAACAAATGATAATGTCTAATGTTTTACTCTAAATTGCATGGTAATAATTCTTTCATTACAATAAAAATAATTATTGTCTATTAGAGCATTCGTGTGAAATATATACTGATTTCTCCAGACATGAGTTGTAATTCGTGGTTTACATTTTCTGTCATATATTTATATTTGGAAGCAATAAACTTTATTTCCCATAAGAGAACTAACATCAAAATGTAAAAATGATTTTTTACTCTCTAAAAATGATTGTTCATAAATCTTCGAATAAATACATAATTTATCCTACGAAAAGATAGATTGATGTATATTCAATTATCATTTTCTTTCCTTGTGTTTAATTATTTGACTTACGTTTATTGACAGGATTGTTAAAAAACTATTTTTCAACGATTTATTGAATTAGATATTGGAAAATATTGTGCAATTAAGAAATTATTTTATGGAAATAATATTTTTCCCGGTAGCTTATGAAGACTTCGAGATTGAACAAGAATGCAATGGAAATCCAAGAATGCCAAAGGTAAACCAAACAAAATGGCTGCTGATTCCCTCACTCCTCAATGCCACTATCACTAAAGGGAATGAAAAGTGTGTTAAATGTTCTATGCGGTGCACAGTGTGCTATTTTTACCTGATCCCGGGTTAATACCATCCCCATCCCTGTACTTAATGGCAAGTAATGTTCACAATTGATGAGCATTCACACAATTCATTATTTCTAACTCAAGTAAACATTTTTACGTTGAATTCTGATTCTAATTATAAATGGCAACCTCAAATAATTATAACATTTTCCAACGAAATGTCCGCGATTTCGTTAAAAGGTACTTCGTAATTATGACAGCACTGACTTGACGATGCAATTTATATTATACCTTATTATAAGTGGAACATACACACAAATTGGATTGTGAAGAATAATTTCTTATCACTCATCTTTAAGAAATATTTTTTCTTTGGATTTTTTTAAAATAGAGATAGATAATGTTATTTATGTAACATGGGAGAAATCTGTGTTACTAATTTATATTGGCCACAAACGTTGGAAGGAAATTAAGCAGCCTCCTGTCATGTGCGATGTGTCTGTGGTTTTGTTAGAGAGGAAGGAACTCTGGTAAAATACATAAACAATGAAATAGGTTCAGTTTGACTGAAAAATGCAAATATTTTATTGTTTTGTATTGCATATATTCATACTGCACGTACCTCACTGCACTTGATAAGACAGAGCTGATATCAAACCTTTAAGGAAGATGCCACTCGGTATTAAATATTTGGCATTCACGTGATGCGTTATGGGATATCAACTTTTTCATTTTCTTAGTATGTAAAAAACTGTTGAACTGTAGACACATTATACTGGTATATTATTGCAGTATTCGTATTTTCGACACTACAGAAGCTGTGTGCAGGCTGCTGTAGTTTTCGTGGTTTCTCTAATCTACACCAGCCAAATGCAGGAGCAGAACTCTAACAAACGGGCCATGGACCGCGCGCGATTTTTCTTTTCTCTTCATTGTCCAATCTTCACCCCTTACCCTCCCACTCATGCACTACACTAGCACACTTTTCGGGATACCAGCAGGGGCGTAGATATTGTTCCGACAGGGCTGGCGTCCCGCTGTTGGGAGGTGACTGGTTGGGGAAAGCCCCGCAAGTAGATGTAGTTCGGCGCCGGACCTCGTCAGCGAGCGGAGGAAGATCACCGCCACCTCCAGCGATGAAAATATACACTACACTTACGGGTATATTGACGCGCTCGGAATAACTAATCAGTAAAAAAAGCAGTATTCGTGAAGAATTCGTTACAATATTTAATATACGGCAGTGTAATACGAGAGTACTTCATTGTTCGTGAGCTTTGTGCGTGCTACCTCCTTGAGAAATCAATTGTATTGTTTTATTCCTCAGCATTTTTGCTGGTGCAGGCCATTAGTTGGTCGTATTTCGCTGTTCTCTTCATGAGAAAGGAAACTGATTCCATTGATACGCCAACAACAAGAACAACAACGAAATGGTGGGGTCAGAAAACCTATGATTCTGTGTTAAAAATGTGACATAAATAAGTGTGAAAAACTACAGATGTCAATGGGGAGGAATAGTGAAGTCTTTTAAAGTTTACAGATCCCCACGTTGAGCCAGATCGATTAAAAATATTCGTTTCGGTTAAAATCACTTTGTGGTGTTTGTGAGTTATGTTGTTATCGTTGATATAGCAACGAATGCTATACAATGTCATTTAGATCAATGGATTATGTTTTTCTAAGCACATTATTGGGTTTATGCGCAACAAAAACGTGGTTTACTTACGACGGGTGATTATAATATATTGGATGAAGAGAAATTTACGAATGAAATCTGAATTTTTAGAGAAATGTAATTTGCAATATAATATTATTTTACATAACCGTTACCAATAATACAAAAAATTGATGTTTCTTGAAGTTTCAAATTCGGTGACTCAATTAGTCGCGATATTGTCCCGTAACAAATTACCTTGGTGCATATTGTATTGTGTGGCCTGGTGTAGGAGTATTGACGCCGCGCCGTCACGTGGCATTCGCTTTGCGGGACTTCCTGAAACATTGAAGCGCACGTAACAGCGACGCGAGCATGCCAGGCGCCCCCCCCCCCCGTCCTCGCTCCGCCCGCGTCACTCCACCTCAACGACATCACCGTGTTGGCCACTCCAGCGACCGCCAGCCATCCTACCCCCCCCCCCCCCGTTGCAGCTGTTGCTGCTCCTTCCACACAGCCTCCAGCGTCCCCCAACTCTCCGCCCCAGACATTCCAAATGCCTACATATTCCCCACGGAACCTAACTCTCCCACCGCTCACCGCCGCCCTCCGCCCCCACTACTCCGCCGGCCCTCGCCCTCATTGCCGTCACCGCCACGTCAGCCTTAACGAGTCACCACCATCCCAACTCCAACCACATTTGCCGCCCTCATGGCTCACACCGAATCCGCCGCCCCGTGGCTTGCCAGTGGGTGCTTCCAATCAGATTGCCCTTGCGTGATTAGAAATGAGACCCTTGACACATTCGCCCGATGCCGAGTTTACAGAGCTCAGTAGTGAAGGTGATTCGTATGTCGTATCATTTCATTAATTGGTAATATTTTCTTAACATGAGGGATTACGGTGTCATTGTCCTTTGCGAAATTTAATGGCGGATGAATTTGTGTTAGATGAGGTGATTTGCTGCTGCATTTCATTGATATCGTCCTTCAACATCGAACAAGTTTTACATGCTAGTTATCGAATTTACATCCGTTTTAAGTTAGAGTTAATTTAAAAAAACGAAATCCACTGTGCCGCTTGTGTGGGAAATCAATATCTACATAGTTTATTTTCGACATTATCCGACATATTCACAAAATTCCTTTCTTTCTCGAAATCCAAAGCCCTCTTCGTGAAAGTACTTCATTTCTCTACACTCGGCCCTCGCTCTCCCCTTCCTTCAGGGGCTGAAAAGCGAACATGCGACGCTAGTTACCTTTCAAGGGCAGTGCAATAATCTTAAATATGTGATGATTTCATTACAAGGAGAATAAATTGGCAACAACATTGTCAACGATATAAATATGGCAACAAGAAAGGCAAGTGTAAATACAGTGGGAGACTCCCTAGACCTGGATAGTTGGATTGGCACCTCAGAGGCCTGAAATTCGTATTAATAGAACCCATGTTGGTTGCGCGGTCGAGCAGAATAAAATAATGAGGCTTTCAGATTTTATCAGTATTGCAAGGCAATGTAATATAAATAACACAATGATCGAAAAAATAACTTTTTATTATTTTAATAATTAAAATAATTTAATAAAATAAGCACTGACAAAATACAAAGAAATATTGCTTCAAACGTTCATTTTCAACTTATACTTCATAGTTGCGCCCCTGGTTAACATTTTTACAATTAGCACAAAAACGAACGATCTTTTTTTATTTAATTGTTCGTTCGTAACTGTTCTGGGGAGAAGGCCAATAGCCGTTTTTCGCGCCGGTTTTTTCAACCCAGAGCTCCTTCGGAGCCTACTCCTCTTGCAATTTTCCGGACAGGTGTGCCTCGTACGCAACTCCGGTAAAGCAGAGGGGGAGCACACGTTTTCGCCGAACTCGCTCGAATGAAGAATGTTTGAAACCTCTTGCTCAGTAAAACGTGAGATCTCGTTAGGGCGAGAAATTACCGGAGGTATTTAAATTTGTGGGGTACCTGCCAGGGTTCTTACTTGTTACGTGCATGACATGACGGACTAAACAATTCCTCCCTCCGAAACACAGCCGGTATCGGACAGTAAACCTAGGTTCTTACTTTGTTTTCAAGACCACATTTGCATCACCAAAAATTGCGCATCAATTAAGGCAAAAAAGGAATGCACAACAAGTTAGTAATGTTCAAAGGGATACCATTTATTCAAGCACATTAATAAACAGATGTCAGACAAATCAATTGTCAATGGCGATGAGAAGAAATGCTATCCGTTTCCTAGACTTGTATTTTATAATTTGAGAATAATTTTGAAAAAGTAAGTGTTGCGGAACAAAGCAAAGTAGTTAAGAGAAATGGCTATGTAGCGAACAAATTTGATCATATACGCTACATGAAGTTACGAAAACTTGGATATCAATGTGTTGAATGTAACCATATTCAGTCATTTATACAGTCACGTATTTCTTCTGATAAGCATTTTCCTTAACCAGAACTGAAGGCAAGGAAACAGTATTGCAACAGAACATATTGCTTTTACAAGACAACTAATTCATTATTGAGGCAAACAACAGGGGGGGGGGGCGACTCAGGGCATCGACTGATGTCACTGCAGTGCCACTGACAGGGACGTGCACTATGTTCGCGTTCCGACGGTGTCAGGATTTTCGACACTAGTTAGATAGCTATGTCGAATTCAGACACTGTCTGGCGGTGAATCCTAGCGCCCAGCTACTCTCAAAGGTAATTTTCCGTGGTTTCTCCGATCAACACCAGGTGAATGCCGGAGCAGTACCCTAACACACGGGTCATGGGTTGCGCGCGTCCTATCCTCACCCCTTACACACGCACTTACACTAATACACACTCCACTGCAACACATGCCGAGAGACCAGTCAGGAGTTTAGAGCTTGTATCGGCTGGGGCGGCGCCTCACTGGTGGGAGATACCTTGTTGGAGAAAACCCCGCTAGTCGAAAGGCAGGTCTGCGCTGGATCTAACCATCCAGCGGGGGAAGATCATACACTACACGTACGGGACTAATAACTTTGTTAAACTTGTAGACTAATAACTACTTTAATAATAAAAGTTGTCGCGCTTCGAACTATGAATGAATCAATCAATCCAGACAAATATAGTGAACTAAATATTGGTGAAAAAGTAAATGATTGCACAGTTGGCATACTTTGGTCTACAGGCAACGTCAAAAATGTAATTATCATTGTGAACTGAATTTACCAAAACTGAATAATTCACATTCTGTTTATTAGCATGTTTTCCGGACATTTCTGCAGTTACTACTTCTAATGATACATTTTCTTGGACTGACCCAAGAGTAAGAAAGTTGTTTTTAATTGGAAGACAAATTTCATTTGCAGACTAATTCGTAAAAAGAAAAAATAAGAGATCTAAACATTGTGAGAAAGATGGGTGATTACTCAGCTACCATAGTTGACCTGTATTCAACAACTAGAAAACACGTTATTGTTCAAATACTTATCATTATTTTATTAATTGGATCTTTTTCATTTACTATCTTGCAAATTTACTGCCCAGTGACATCTAGTGTGCTTTTGCATACCCAATGCCTTCATAAATTTACATTCTTCGCGAATCCATTCAGATACCTGCTACAACTTCTACTATCAGTAGTTTAATTCCCGGTATCTTGACATCACTCGACGCGCGCATTCAAAATTTCTCAAACGAACGTTTCACCCCATGTACAACCCCAGACATTCCAGCCATAAGCACAGTTATCTTTCCTCTGAGTGACGATTTCCTTACCCAACACTAAGCCCCAGATTCCAAATTTTGAAGATGTATTAATTTTATAGGTTATCAATATTTTTGAAAGAGGTACGTGTTGAGGAATAAAACAGCAACGCAGTCGACTGACAAATTTCATATGTGTTCAAACAAATGGAAAGTTATTTTTCTTGTTAAGTAAACCGAGTGATCATCGTTTTGAATACTTCAGGTTATGTGTAAAATACTATAAAACCGCAACATTCCAGCCGTAGGCGCGGCTACCCATTTCCTGTAATGAGCCATCTGCGTCAGGCGCCGGGGCGCATGTGGAGGGTCGTGTTGGAATATTCCGAAAGGTTCACGACGGGTGGCGGGGGGTGCGATAAGCGTGGGCGGCGTGACAACCCAGGGACTGCGATAGGCGTGCTAATGATGTCTAGCACGCGAGTGGGCCCTGATGTGCGGAGAAGAGGGGACAAAGGCGGTGGGCGAATGGATGTGGAGTGAAAGAGGACGACAATGAGAAAGATGAGAGGCGATTTCTGGCTCGCTGGCAGGTTTGCGTAACCACTTATTTTATTCCTTTCATTGATCCTCATATTCATTCATATATTGTTATTTTAAAAAGAGAGTGATTTATTATTTCTCATTTTTTTACTTTCTCGCCTTACTACGTACGTTGTAGAAAGAAAGAAAGAAAGAAAGGAATGTAACGATGTAGCAGAAATAGGAGACTGTGCAAGTTCTAAATGAAAAGAAACTTTCAACATATAGGTGGTGGGTTCGGTAATCTTCGGGCGCAGTACGTAAAAGATAAGCTATTAAAAATGGAAATGAAAACAAAACTAATGATGCTACAGAATGGAACAGACTTTCTCGAACTACTTAATTTTCCAATTTATTTGGTCTGGCCTAGCTTTACGGTCTTGCTCCATTCTCTTGCGTCTGCTCCATCTATGAAAGCCATCTCAAAGTACTTTTTTAAAAATGTCCTCAACTTTTTTTTCCTAATGGTAGGACAGAAATATCACTTTAAGAATATTAAACAAGAGTAAACTTCATCCTGTAAGGAAATTTTTGTTTAAAATTTTTGAGCCGATTTTTCAGAAAACCTGCGTTTAAGCGTTACTGTAAATACGAAATTCGAAGCTCTTTTTCACAGAAACTTTTCGAGTTTTCGAAAAACTTCGTTGGAAGTCATTTGTAGCTCTTCCACTCACAAATGCAATAATGCAATTTGCTGGAAATCATTAATGTTAAATGCGTGTGTAATTTTTGAGAAGAACAAAAGAAAAATTTATGTTATGTCATTTTAAACAGTGCAATTTGCACTGTCCTGCTCCCAATTAGCACTGCACGAAAGGTTTGAAAAAAATCTTGGAGCCATTTTTGAGTAAATGGCTTTTGAACGTTTCAGAAATGCGAAATTTTGAGCTTGTTTTCACTTGAGTTTTCGAGAAACTTGAAAGACACCATTTAGAGCACATGTCCTTATAAATTTAGTAATGTGAACAAATCGCCAATAATGTAAATATTAACGTGCGAGACTAGTTAAAAAATTACATTTTTGTAATTTTTGAGAGACCAAAAAATTGAGCAAAATGGCGTTTATGCCATCTCATCGAGTACACTTAGTATTTCCCTACCAAAGAAGCAAGTTTAAAGAAAGAAATTGGAGTCGTTTTTGAGAAAATCTTTGTTTTCTTATTTTTTTAATGCACATATTGCAGGCAATATTGCGCGAAAGCTACTAAAAGTTTCAAAGAAATATAAATGACCTTATTGAAAGAACTAAAAATGGACAATCAATTTCATTTGAAGGGAAAAAAATTTCGAAAATTTAAAGTTAACAGAAAAAGTCAAATTTATATTACGGTTATAAGTGTACTTTTACTGTATTCTTAGAAGAAATTTAAAGAAAAAATTAAGAGCTATTTTTGAGAAAATTTCGAAAATGTCCGGGGAGCTTTATGTTAAGTATCCCAAAATTTTAAAGAATGGTTTTTCGAATTCGCTGTGTTCCGAGTCGCGCTACGACCGGAGAATATCCGTTTTGGAAAAAATTCTACGTATGGCTTAGGCGCTAGTGGTGTTGATGGACGGACGGACATTTTGGCCACAATTGATTTTTCGGTATCAAGGACCCATAAAACTGGGATTCTGACTACACCACGTGTTAGAGAACTTTTTTCTACGTTTAGAAATTTATCCACTTTTTTGTTATCAGGGCCAACCAATGAGAGTTTTTCTGCCGAAGATCCGCCGTTCCTTGCTGAATATTCTATAACTTTCCCTATACTACGTATATTACTCCGTATATCAGAGAAAGTAAAACAAAAAAAAAAGTGTGGTTGCTACTCTTCTTATCGGATGATCTTTTGAGATATGGCAACTCTTCATCCCATTATACAGTGTTTTAGGGCCTAGTACGAAAGCTCCGTGGAAACTGAAACAGAGTTCTGAAGAGTAGATTCATTCAGTACTCATTAAATTAGGCTGCTTATTAAAAAATTGTACAATCGTAAGCTCCTATTCTACAACATACCGTTCAATTCTTATAGATTTATATTAGAAAACAATTTTACAGTCAAAATGATCCTATTAGTACTATCATATATGCTATTCATAATAAAATTATCCTATAAAATAAATTAATTATGTTACAGGGTAGCATCAATTAATCTTTTCCTTTCCATGCAAATGTCCCAGTATCTGTTGCTGTGTGACGATTAGAAAGCTCACTTCGCAGGTTAGACCAGAATACGGCGTAGGGATGGCTATGTGCTAACCACACATATCCCTTAACCCATGGCCGCGAGGCGGGACGCTGCTGATACGCCCCGCCAGGAGCTGTTATGCCAGCACAGACAGAGAGTCACCTACTATATACGTGTACAAAACTTGATAAAAAGAAAATATTTCTATTAAATTTTCAGAAGCATGGTTAACTGAGTTAACGAACAAAAATTGTGATTGTATTGTTCCATTGTTTCTAAACTGCATTTAATTAGTATTCTATTCTAATAGTTCTGTACAGCATGAAACAATATTTGAGGGACGTTGATTTACATAGTGTATAACGTCACACTTCCTTCGTGTGATGTAATTGCAAGAGATTAACTACTTGGTTTTTCACAAACAAAACAAACACATCTCATCATTTACTTAATGAACCAAGGAAATCTTAAGAAATCCTGTCGATAGAAGATATTGATCCAGTAGTTTATTAAATAATTTGTATACTCATATTTGGTGTTATTATGGTGGAATTATATAGCACAAAATGTATCTCTTGAATTAGTGTATTATAGATACGTAATGTAAAGCTGTGTTTTAGGTGTGTGCATTGGAAAAAATGTTTTCGTATATTTATTTAAAACAAAAATAGATAAAATCTGTCCGACATACAACAGGGAGAAGTGTATTCTGTGTAAGTTATCTTGAGTTCCTTTCGTAACTCATGTATATGCAAGTTGAATTATAAATCACTAATGTCAATGGAAGCGTTTTGATAAGGAAATATTCGCTTCCGAGTTATAACGCTATTTGCACAAGCAAATCAGATACATATTTTGGCTACATCTCATCATTTCCTTTGTGAAGGAAAGCACTTCCTGCCGCGCCAACACGGAGAACGATACTTTGAACTCTATTCCCCTCTGAGCACCAGGAAACACGCACAGATTCTGAAAATACATTCATGATCAGAAGCTACCCAAGCGGCCATCTCAGCATTCGCTCGCAGGATCAGGAAACAGGACGAAAAGTCTGATCGAGAAGGGATTCGGCGGATCTGGCGATAAGATCCGAGGTTCCGCTGAGAAGCTATTGTCACTTTTACAGTAATGATTTACAAAATGCCTTATATTCCCACGGGTGTAACTAGTCATTTATTTCTCCAAACACAATTGAATTAGTCTTTGTTTCAGATTCACGCACAACGTATCTGGTGGTTATTTACTTGGCGGTCCGGTGACGCCGCGTCCATGGCGAAGGTGCCGACGTTTCGGTCGCCATTCTGCGACCTTCCTCAGGGCGTAAAGCATTACGAAACGTCGGCACCTTCATCATGGACGCGGCGTCACCCGACCAGCCTAGTAAATACTGACTCCGGCCGCGGAAGCCTACGCTCTCGTATCTGGTCGTATCGTTCCTGGTGATCCGCAAAATCAAAATGAAAAAAGTTGAATTGACGCATACTTTTTTCATTTTTACAATTAAATAAACGGAACTGCAGGTCATCGAAATTACATACTCGTTTCCTAGTATAAAAATGAATTTGGCTTCCTAGTGTGAATTTGCCAGGATGACTGTGGACATTTTTGTCACGCTCTTTTTCCCCCTCACCATTTCCGTTAGAAACAATGAGGCATATTTTGGCCAAAAGTATCAGGTAGATTCAATCGCTCAACTTTATTGGGTTACGTTTTACTTGTCTGATGCTGCTTATCAGCCAATCGACGATTATTTTTGTCACGCATTATAACGAATGGACTCGTTCGTGCAAGAGTTTAAAAAAATGACAGCACAAGAAAGAAGAGGACGCAAAACCAAGAACTAGAATAATAGACCTACTATAATATGACATTATGATGGAGAGAGGAAGGCATCAAGATACAGTGAACTCGATACCTCGAATCTAAAAGAGAGAGAAGAAATGTTTCATCAATATATAATGATTTTATTATCCGCACGCCATGTTCTGAGAGCGAGTGAATGGAGAGTGAAAAATCGATACGTAGGGGAACTGCAGACATCGATGTTGGAGTTACGGTGGCCCCTGTCTAGAGTGGAAGCGAGGTGGAGTGGAGTGGCAGCGGCGGCCGGCGGCGGTGAGTGCGCGGCGCTGCCTTCCTCACTCGACGGACGCTGCATGCGCCGGTCGGCCATTTTGATGCACTGCCACTACACTGCACTAGTAATGTCTCCTTGCATGGTCTCCGTGGACAGTCGACTCGGCTTACACATCACACTTTATTTTTTAATTTCATTCCTTCTTTCGTAATATATCTTTCTTTGCGATCTCTATTAATTTATAATGACAAAGCCACACTTTGGAAGTTTATCATTATTTTATGCCAGAGTTTCAAGTTGCCTTTCTATTTTTTTCAATGATGAAGCTACATTTAAAAAAAATGACTGTATTTTGTGTATATTTGACGATATGAAGGAAAAAAGTAACATAGATGCATTCGTTACCTTTTTAGTGAGCAATTCACTTTCCTTGAGATTCTACAATGAACTAAACTCTTTCAGTATCATTCATTACAACAAAAATGCAATAATTTAAGTAAATAAAGGCTTTAAGTGTTTTTAATATATATATAACAATATTCGTATATTTTGAAAATAGAAGGAACGATCAACACATGCATAATACAATCGAATTAATTAAACCACCACTTCATTTTATATCGAAAAATAATAATTTACTTACACCCATATTCGATATTTAATTTATTCATACTTTTATCTTAATGTTATTTCCATTGTTCTTTATATGAAAGTTCTATTTGATATTATTTCCATTCATTGAGCTAAATTTATCAAGTATGTTTATATTTTGTTCAAGAACTCAAGAAACCTTTTTTAATCAAACTTTTCCCTCATTCGTCACATAAAGTTCTTGGACAAACATAAATCAAATTCAGTGAAGATTTATTCACACATATTTGAACGGTTGGTTGATTGATTTAGTTGTATCATTTTTGTTTGGTTATTTCCCTTCTGTTTAAACTGTTTTATTTTATTTTGTCTCCATGAATTAACGAAGAAAGTGACCTGGTAGTAAAGGTTAAAGAATACTCATACTAAAGAGCATTAAAACCTAAAATAAGTGGACATTACTAAGTTAAAATCAATGTATTAGAGTGTTTGTTTCACGATTAAAATGTAGTGTCCAGCTTATCCAACTTTTCCCCAAAATCTCTTTCTTCTTTTTTATATGATTACACTTTGTAGGCAATAACGTTTATGTGCGTTTTCTTGCTTATTCTTATTACAAAGACTATCTACCATCTTGCATCGGTACTCGAGAGCCATGTGGTGAAAACGTGGGGTTCGATCTGCGACACGAAATTAGGTCAATTCCAGCAGAGTCATCATAATTGTTCGAAACTTACTCATTTGTTGGTTATAATGAATACAGAAAATTAGAAACCTGTTGGAGTTTTGTATGTCACATTTGTGCTCGGATGGCAGCGTATGAGTCATAACGATTGTATAATGTTGGGAAATTTTCTTGATAAATCTGTTGAATTTTATCATGTCAAATTTTGACTTATTCCAGATTTCTCAATTCAATATATTTTTGTTTCTTTTTGTTATTGATTTTTGCATCCTTGCTTACATGCTTTTTGAACTAGTACACTCAGACTAAAGTTTACCCAGCGATCTTCACTTAGCTTCAATCGTTATGTACCTTCATGCAGACTTAAGATAACATTTTATAAAAACTAAAGATGATGTAGTTTTCATTCAGGTAGACTAATTTCTTTGTAGAGCTCTCTACATGTTTACATTGTTCTACGATAGATTCTGCTGTAAAATACGCCAAGTAACATGTACAAACTAATCATAGCGCTTGTAATTGATGCTTTTATACGCATGTGGTGTGCGTTCATGAAGATAACTTAATTTCACTGATACTGCGTTCATTCAATAAAATATGCACCATTTTTTGCGATCATTAAAACACTCGAAGTTTTTGAGAAGGTAATTAATAATGCCTTTATTATTCTAAAAGAAAATTAATTATTAATTATCTCCCTCAGTTCAAGTGTTCAATTAATTACCGACAAAAATTATTTACAGGACATTGTAAATAAACAAATTTTATATATTTTTTGTTATGTATTATTATTAAAAATTTTTAATCTATACGAGTGAGCTAGTTGTAACCTCAAATCTAGAGTACACTGGAGTTATGAGATTACATATCAACGTTGCATATTTTATAGAAAATAATTTTAATTTTGATATGATTTACAACTTACTACTTCAAAAACAATGGTACAATTACCAAATTTCATTAGTTCGAGTTACTAAGTGATTATTGTTTTAAAAGAGGCCTATGATTTGATTCTGAGTTCTGCGAGAAAATCATACGAATGTGAAAACTATTTCAGTTTGGAAATCCGACATGAAGTAGGGGGTAATGCGACCTAGGGTGAAGTTTCACTCATAAGCAAATATTTATGACTTCATTTCGACGTTTGATAAACAGGTTAATGAAATACAACTAATTCATGTGCTACAAACTGATCAGATATTCACAAAGCAGATTTGAAGTAAATTTTAAATGAAAATATATGCCACAATGGAACTTAAAAAATTTCTGGGCTTTTTTTATAATTCGTCTCATTTCCCGTCTTCGTTGTTAGAACAATTACGTCCGGAATTCTCATAGTTTTATCAGAAGCATAATGTTATTAAAATGTATGAACATTTGCAGTTTGATTATTATAAATTACCTTAAAAATAGTAAATTCATCAGCCCTATTGAACTTGAATTGGACTTACAAAATAATATAGTACAATATGAAAATACAAAACGTCTCATTGTAATTCCTTACTCATTGGAAACAGTATGATATGCTATCAATGCATAAATACATCCGGTTCAAAAGACTAATTGATAATCTTTCAATTTTTTTTAAAGTTTCAATAAATGCGTATAGTGAATATAATAGTGAATATTTTTTGTAATTAAAGTAAATGTAACCAGATACTTCATTTTATATGCAAATTAAATATCTTCAATGAGTAGCGTTTACTCGAGTGTCACCACAAAATTATGTAGATATAATGTGTACTGCTATTGAAATTAAATTCGAAAAATACCATTTTACCTAAACGTTTTTCAAATTTGCATGAGTATGTATTTGAACATTGCATCTTAAGAGTCTGGATGGCTCTCCATAATTCAATATAATCATGCATTGTCATTGAGGTTTGTTCTGAAAGTGTCATATGTCGAACTAAGAATTATAAACATCTGGTGATGCAACATTTAATTGTACATGTGCATGTTAATTAAAATTATTTATTTTTGTATATTCATATGTTTGTCTGTGAACTGGTCCTTCCAAAACACTTTTTTATCTCTACTCAGTGAATTGTCTTTATTAGCTCAGTACATATAGCGATTTTCATGGATTTCAATTTTGTATTTTTTCGAAGTGTATTTTGTGAAACAGTGTTTTTACTAACGTCAGTATTTTGTAATGCTTGTTCTTAATTGTTTCAGTATTTGTATCCCACGTGTTGGCCATTTTTAGTCTACGATTGGAGAAGTTTCCCAGTGAGCTTGTTGGGATTCATTATCAAATGCAGCCACAATTGCTAGTCCCGAAAGTAGGGCAAATTGCCATGGTTTCATTCTCTCATTTTTGAAAAACCTTATTTAAATCAAATTTGTTTTAATAAAGTGATTTTCAGATGTATACTTTATTCAATTGATCAAAGAGAAGCATTAACATTATGGAGGAATTTAGGAAAAATATATATTAAATATCATTGATTAAAAATATTCTCTTGCAAATTTTGAATTTTAATTCACGGCCATTCATAGCTACAGACGTATTCAATTCAAAGATGCCTTATTTTTCGTGACGAGGCTCAGGCCACGAGGCCTGCTCTTCCGCCTGACGACGCAAATTTCGCTCCACTCGGACGATGGGCCATGCGGGACTTAATTTTGCTCAGAGGCTTCATTTGGGCTTCATCTTTTGCATATGCACAGCTTACTTATTTACGTACTTACATTAATTTAATACATTAATTTTTAAACCGCTTATAAAACTTACTATTTAGTTATTATTGAAATACTATGCAATGAAAATAGGATAATATCAAAAATGTTCCTTAAAATTATAGGTCAGTTACATTTTATTATGTGGCGTCGTCGGGTGCGAGTAACACACAGACACGGAGTTGTTTATACAGTTTTATTTACAATTTTGATTACCAATATACATATCTCTCGGAAAGCGCTCACTCCCAGATGGTACATTCTGAGGCATCCCCGCCCCAGCCTGACGTAGACCCAGCGGCTTGGCGCCGCTCTGGCTTTTGTCCCGTGGCACCGCCACACCTCGCTGCCAAAGCTCGCGATAACCCTGGCGGGTGAATGTGCTTCGCACTGCGATTCGGTTCAAACTCGAATGGCCACGGCTGTTGCTCTCCAGCCGCCTCCCGAGGGGTCACGTGAAGACCTCAACATGCCGGCGGCGTCTTCTCATCCCGAACGTGGGCCTGTTTGCAATTTTGGAGTCCCAGCGCACCGCGGCTGGACTCACCCATCATACTCTGTGCCAGTTCACATTCACGTTCCGAGTCAGCCGCCACCGGGCCCTTGAGGAGGGGCCACCTCTGGTGGCCTTCGCTTGCCGCCGAAAGGACCGCCCCCGCCCCCTCGCTGGCCTTCCGACATGTGTTGTCCATCTGGCCCCTCGTCACGACGTTACAATTAATTTGTGGAAACATTTTTTACACCATTGAAGACTATTATATACATTTGCAGTTGATTGTTAAGCAGCATAATTGACTCGCCATTTAATAACAAGTTAACGAAAAATATTGCATTCTTGCATACTATGTTTTGTCTTACTATGAGTTACGTGTTAATAATTCGAAGATACTTCTATTTTAAAAATTTAGTGTTATACATTGTGTCATTGTAGATAATGTGTCAAGTTTAAATAATGAATCAATAAATACATTTTATTAAGTAACATAAAGACAGTCGTAAATAAAACACAATTCTGAATACCGCTAATGAAAACTAGACCACGAATGATGGTTTAGATTAGAAATTTTTAATAAGTGATTATTAAAATTATTAAAATCCATGAAATCAATATTAATCAATTTATTCAATTTATCGCAACCCTTCTTGCAGGCGTTTAAAATGGAAAGTGCATTTAAGATTGCGAGTTGACTGAAAGCAGTGCAAGATGCTGATGCGAGGCGGCGGTGGCAAGGGGGGCGGCGGCGTGGGCGAGAAGTACCGCCTGCTAGGAACCAGCTTGCGCTACAACTTGCAGAGCTACTTCGACAACAGCTCGCTGCACGGCGTGCGATTCATTCGCGAGGAGAAGAGGCCCTTCAGGGAAAAGTGAGTTCTTTTGTTATTTAAGGTCGCATGAACATGTAGGTCATTAGCGACCAATATTGCTTTTAACGCTATGGTAACTGAAGATGACATGGTAGGGTGATGAGAAGGGGTGAAAGGACAAACGCAAATACAATTCTGCCCGAGGTACGACTCGAACCTGCGATCCTACGGTCTGAGATCGCTACGGCCATACTGCGTTAACGATCTCGTGCAATAATTGCATTAATTTTTCACATTCTCGCTAGGAGGATCAAAAGACAAACTGTATATAAAAATGTGCTTTGAATAAATTTCGAGAACTTGGTGGCATCGGTAAAATTTTAATCTGAAGAGTTTCTTCTGCCACCCACATCTCCCCACATATGAGGCGGGGAGATCTAATAAATAGCAACTTCATAAAATTATTAGCGACTACTTCAGAGTTTTTGTGAGAGGTAATTGAAAATACATAGAAAATGTTGTTTTTCTATCCTAGCATATATTTCTATCATATTTCAAAATTTTCATAATTTCTTTCATATTTTGAGCAGCAAATAGCATTTGAATTGTCCTCTCAACCTTCCATAACCGTTTTCCAACCATTTGAAACAAGTATTGAATATCTAAAACACCAACAAAGCTACACGTACTGTTCATTTTGAGAACAAGAAGTGAGTCTACGGAACATGATCAAGATAATGTAAAGAATATTTTAAGTCATCTCACGCGATTATGATCCATCCTCATATACCACACGTTTGGGAAAAGAGAAATGTTAATTTATGAGTGAGAAGGGAAACATGTTTAAAACTCGACACGTTTTCTGATACTAGTCATAGCAACGAATGTACGTCACCAAAGAAACTACGTTTTGAAACAGTAGCACCGCTCAAAATACGGTATTCAATACAATTATTTTATTTTATATGGCCGTTACTAAAGCTACAAGAATTGCTGGGTTTTGTTTTTGCACCGCTGGTTTCTTCTGAACAGTCTCATTCTTTTTTGAACAGATTCCTTTGGTTTTTCTGCATCATAGTGGGCACTGTTGCCACGCTGATCATCATCGTGTCCCTGTGGGAGAAGTTCCAGACCAACCCCACCATCACCGGCCTCGACACCGACTTCCACAACTGGGACGTGCCCTTCCCAGGGGTCTGGCTCTGCTCCTCCTCCTTCGTGGATGACAACGCGGTCGACGAACTGGCCAAAACGTGAGTGCGTGTTACATTCCCACTTTCTCTCTGGGAAGTTTTCAGGGATGGTGTACATAATGGTGTACATAAAGAATAATAATGAAATAAAATGATGAAAAGTCACATACACATGTAGTACAGGATATCGAAAGTCTCCCTATCTGCAAGTCTTATTCTTGGTCTTGAGGAACAAACTAGATGAACATCAACATTCAGTGTTTTCTGTTTAATTGAACATTTTGTTATAAAAATAAATACACTAATGTAACACGAAATTTACTTGTTTTAATAATGAACAATAACGAATACTTACAGTGAATATACTGTAACTTTTATAGCTCAGTCGAGTCGCTGGTTCATTCCTACAATGAATGGATGGAAGAGAAGGGAGGTTGTGAAAATATCGAGTAAATCATTTCATTAATGGGCAAAAATTAATTTATTCCTAACATTAGCTGCCAGAGAAGTTACACGTCGCAAGAGAGCGACAAAGACTGCCTACCAACTTCGCGCAATCAGCTCATTGTTGTAATAGCTAGGAAGGAACATCTTAACACTAACTTTGGGGGTTTTGTCTACAATAATTAAAGAAAAAAGTCTGTAGCGTCACGGCTTGGCAGCAGCCGAGTGCAAGGTAGAGGGCTGGGGGATCTAAAGATAGAAATAAACAAAGAAGGACCTTCCGACAGGGAAATGGTCCGCGGGCCAGGCAGCGCCAGGGAAAGCTTTCCACCGCGCGGGGGGGGAGTAGATAGCGAGGTCAGGTGACCTGCACCTATAAACGACCCGTGGCGAGACCGCGCAGGGGTAACGTTTCGGTTTCCTCGTGGCTAGACCACAAAAAACTTTGTCGCCCAGGCTGGTGCGAGTGCCGAGGCACTGGTTGTTCGACGATTCCGACAGGGTGATGTGTTCTTCAAACACATTCGGCAGATCGTCAATCTGCCGGCACACCAGCGCACCATACTACGACGCGGCCTTGCTGGCTGGTCATAGGCGTCGCCGCAAGGCAATGTAGGAGAGGAGGGCTGCAGTTGTAGCTCTGGCAAACCACTTAGAGTGAGGTTGTAAATATGTACAGGTGTGAAATTAAAACTTGTATATCCTCACTCGTGTCTGTTTCCTTGTGGTGTAGATCCCTACACACGACGTTACCATGCCTGAGCGCGGCACGCTGAAACTTCACGGAATACCCAGAGAAGAAACACGTGACGTAATCAGGGGAGGATTCGTCTTCGGTTAAATACCGGATTATCACCGCTCTTTGTCGGCACCTCGCAGACCGGCTGGATGGCTGTCCTCGTCTCGTGATTCACCTTCGCTCTGGCGAGCGCTGGGCGTGATGCGGTGACGCAGGCGTGTGAGGTCACCGGACTCATTCGGGCTGTGAGGGCATGGCTCGGAGTCCTCAAAGGCGCGGCGAGCTGCCAGAGTCGCGCTCCGAGGACACACGGACACACGGGCGCCGCGGCTCGTAATTGCGAGCTTGAATGGGCCCCGAGACGACAATAATGTTCCTCACTCTGAGTCTTATCTAAGAGCCACGTCTTTCTCCTACAATTCTCTCCTAATAATGTTTTTCTCTACTCAGCTCCCGGCCGAGCTCACCCCCGCTTTCCCCCTCCGATAAGTCCAAAACCGTACCTTTGCCCTTCCCTGCGGGGAGAATGTTTCATAGCCGAATCATATTTGCGTTGCATTTTTGTCACCCAATCGGGACGCACTGTTCCTGTTAATTTTCCAGGGCCTCTCTCTTATACTCTCTCCTCTCTCCTCTCTCTCTCTCCTCTCTAACCTCTCTCGCCCTCCTCTCTCTCTCTCTCTATTTCTCGTCTCTCCTTTCTTTATCTCTCTCTTTCTTCTCTCTCTTATCTCTCTCTTTCTCTCTCTTCTTTTCTCTCTTGCTCTGCAGCTTACGTCCTCAGCGCTCTGCTCGACCAGCCCGCCGCTTGTAGCAGCTCGTAAGCGTCTTCAGCCTTATTACGTTCAGTACCTCTCTGCTTATCGCAACGAGATGCTCCGCTCTCTCTCTCTGGTGTGTGCTCTCATCCTCGATTCTCTTTCTGCACACGTCGATTTCCAGGCCATGACGGGTAGCTCTCTGCATGCCTGCATGAAACGCCTCCCCTGTCTCCCTCGGCCCACTGAAAGCACCTCCACCCACTCGCCTCCCCCGCCTCCTATCAAACCCCACATCATACGCCTTCACAAACCCCCACATAGCGCCCTTTCCCACACACATACCTAACTACCATAAGCCTCCAGCACACCTCAAACTTACCGACCTTCCTCATCCCACCTCCACATTACCGCTTTCACCCTCCTCTATTCTTCTCCCTACGCATCCACACATCTTCCACATTATCCTCCTTTTCATCCCCCCCTCCTCACGCCCTCTTCTCTACTTTCTCTCCTATCATCCTGTCCTTCCACCCTACGATCGCCCTCTATCTATCCCTCACCCACACACTTTTCCTATCTATCGTCTCAATCTACACTGCTCATCCACTTACGTTCCTCCTCACACCAGTACACTAGTGTCTTCTTCATCACATTTCTTTCTACTATTCACCTGCCTCCTTTGCGATCCTACCTACATATCCGTCCCTTCTACGAACTCCTCCACATCAACGCCTTTCAGCCTCCCCTATCTTCTATTCCGTCCCCTCCTCTTCACATTCACTTTTTCTGACATTACGCCCTTTCTCTACCCACCGCTACCTCCTTCATAATGCATCTCACACGGCCTTACACTGCACTCCTCTTTCACCACATACTACCACTCCAAATCCTACACACTCATCTGCTATGCCAGATTGCACAGTCTGCTCCAATACTCATATCTCGTGAGATTCACACCAATCTTCTCTCTATACTCATGAGAATTTCACCTCTCTATTCACTCCAATTGCATCATGGATGTACCCTTGCCGAATCATTTCTCTACTCACTTTTCTAACATCACTTCTCATATACATCTCATTCCGTGTATCGTTTCCTTATCATATATATTCGACAAAGCCGCTCATTACATTCTTTTATAATCTCCTCTCCATCATTCCATTCCAATGGCTGCTCGTCTTGCGTGTGTGCGTAAATTCTCTCTCCTAATTAACATATTCTAAATTCGAGCGCATATCCAAACTACTCTTCTATTTCTCCAGTCCGTCTCTTTTCTTCATTATACTCTTTTCCCATCCACTCTCATCTTCTTCATACCTCATTTCTAATATCTTGTCACTCATAACACTAATCTATCTTAGTCCATTACATCAACATTATACTTTCAATGAAGACCTATTCCCTAACACACCTCTCGTCTT
>BOPP01000222.1:184051-212443 GCA_017312745.1 Gryllus bimaculatus | reverse complement strand
CTCTCTATCTCTATCTCTATTTCTATCTCTATCTCTCTCCTCTCAGCATCGCCTGCAGCTGCCCGAATACGTGTTGAGGCGGCTTTGTTTCCGAAACCTAACTCTTCGGCGCCGTGATCGGCAGCCGGCGGCGGGCGAGCGATATACAATGCCTCTGGGATTTCCGGAGGATTCCTCTGAGATTCCTTGCGCGGGCGCGTGGCGAATGGCCGGCGGGCGGGGTCTGTCGTTTGTTAAGTGCGCGAGGGCTCCCCGAAGGGGGGTGGGGAAAGGATCATCCCTGCGGAGGGCGAACATACAAAAAGTGCATAGAATATCAGTCATATTTCGTATTTTTTTTTTCAAACCAATGAAGATGAAACTATTTGGTTCTGATTACTGCAATAGCGGTGGGCGACGCCGTTGTGCTAGTCCACCGCACGTGCCCCGAGGCCAGTCGGAAGCTTAGAGATTGTTCCCGCTGGTGGAGATACTTGGAAAGGGAAAACCGCAAGACGACATGTGGGATCTCACGTTCCACCGAGGGAGGGCGAGCATAGCACCGCGCAGTCAGCTTCCGGGATATAGCATGCACTACACTCACGGAACCAATGACCTAAGTTGCCGACGTGTCTCTAAAAACTAAATATTCATTAAATGATTCACTCAGAATTGAAAAATAATTTTATACGGAAAAAGAGGATTTATAATCCTCTGTAGGAATCTACCAGTTTTTTCAACGCTGAGAGCTTCTTAAGTATTACGAGATCATATGAGCTGGATCCAATTAAATTGGGAAAGGTGGAAATTAATACCCCATACCATTTTGTAAAAAGAATCCGCGAATCCATGCTGTGATATATTTCATCAGTACCACGAATAATGAGCAAATGTTGTTACATTATAAAATAACGATTGTACCAAATACGTTAGTTTTGACGATATACTCAGTGGCGGAACGTGCTTTAGTAACGAGAGGATCACAACCTCATTGCACAAACTTTTGCAACCACATTGCCGGTGTTGATTAATAACTGGCCAGTATTTGCTTTCTTTTTGTCTTATTAAATTGAGTGTGGCAACATCGGCTTCAATTTTGTCAAATATCTGTTCGCTGGGGCTGTCGTTCTCGGGACGCGTGATGCACGTGCCCTTCCAGATTCAGTGCTCTAGCGCAAAAGTATAACTTCCCACACTTTTTGATACTGATTACAGACAGGATACTTCACACAATTAATCACTATCACACTGAACGCGACAAGATTAAAATTAGTGATGCTCCAACACACATACTTTCTCACATCATTATACCTTTCGCACTTTTCAAATATTCAGAGAGTTCATCGGAAATTGGACCTGCACCATTTTTTAAGCAGACTTCGCACAATAAGAGAAAAAATAACCAATAATTTGGAATACTTATTAAGACAATCTTGTTTTTAAATATGCCTTTACTTCAACCAAAATTACGCAAATATTACTCATATTTTAAAAAAAACGTTGTACAAGACGTGGTTTAAAGGTCTAATGTACGACAGATAAAATTGAGAAAAAATCTCTCTATTTTTAATATAATTATTGTAGGAAGACACCGAAAACTTTTAAACTTTTGCAATTTTCTAAAATGCAAAGTTCAAAGACAATCAGCCTTCTGTCATCTTAAGCGTACTTTGGCTCTCTCTGAAAACAAAAACAATTGAACTATTTTTGAAAAAAAACTGAAAATGTTCTTCAGGCTTCATGCACAGCTCCCTCCCCCCAAATTAAAATGCCCGTTTCAAATTCAAACAGTGGCAACATCAGAACGCTCGTATTATATACGTTTTGGTTACGGTTTATCCGCTACCATTGTTCACAGGACTGACGTGTCGCCAAAAACCAATTCTTCGGAACCAAGGGCCCAGAAAACGCGAGTTCTGTTTAAACAACGCATGTATGTATGTATGCACTGTGGCGCATCAGCTCTTCGCAAGTTAAGGTCTTCCAGCCGCGTCCCGGGCCGAGGGGTTCGTGTGTTTAGCACATGGCCATCCCTGCGCCGTATTCTGGTCTTCTCAACCTGCGAAGCGAGCTTTCTCATCTCCACCCAGCAACAGATACTGGAACATTTGCATGGAAAGCTCTCAAATATTTTTTGCCCCGACCGGGAATCTAACACGGGCTTGCACCGTGTAAAGCGAGCGCGCTAACTAAAGAACACCCGCGGGCTTCTAACTACACTACGTATTAGAGGAAATTATTTACTACGATTAAAAACAAGGATTATCTATTTTCTCCGGTATCAGGGAGCCACAAATCGAGTTTTTCTGTTAAAAGTTACCATTCTTTGCTGTCACATTAATATTTATTTTTACTACGTAAGTAATATTCAAAAGTAATAGTAAAAGTAAAAAAACAGTAATCGGAGGTAGTATAAAAATTCGCGCACAATACTCGGCGCTTATGCTTTTAGTTTGAGGTGAACTCCGGGGTAAAATCTTTATCCAGGGTTAACTCTGAAATAGCTAAACAGTCTCCGTTTCTTTCTTCACTTAAAGATAATGTGTTTTTTAGGCATAACTTGGTCAGTTTTTTCAAATTATTTTTTTCTTTTGTAAAGAAGGTTTCTTGTTTGTTTGTTTGTTTGTTTGTTTTTCACCCACCTATATGTAGTTTTAACCATATCTTAATAAATTGTTGTTCATATCACCTTGAAAACAAGAGAGAAGTTACTGTATGATATTTACGTAGAACTAAACACAATCTTGTTTTCACTGTCATTGATCGCTCGTTTAAGTCCCTATCACCAGAGGCGGATTAAGATCTCCCTCGCCTACAGGCGCGCAAAGAATTGCCGCCTATTTTTTTCTTATAACCCAGGAAAAAAGATTTATATAAAAACAAGTATAATATATGTTCAAAAGTTGGACGCACATATATGAACAAAATAAAACATCTTCAAACAGATTTTCAAAATTATGTTTATTTAAATATGCATAATTTCTAAAATTTATAATATGAATTATTTATTGGTATTATAAATGCATAATTAAAGTATATAAACATATAGAGTAAAGTATATAAACATATAATTAAAAAAACTGTTAAATGAATTTCCGAGTATTTAATATTTTTTTTCAAAAACTCATAGAATACAAATGAAGAACAAGGGAACACGCAAGCAGCGACGAAGAGGTTTTTTAGACATAATTTGAATCCACAATTTTTGCCACCCCTAAAATATTACCGCCGAAGGCACATGTCTCCTTTGTGTACGCGTATATCCGCTCCTGGATAGCACGTTCTGCCTTCATTGGTTCTTCAGGTGAGTTTCAATCCTAAAAAAGAGGCGAAATCGTAGAATCTCACTAGAGAATTGACAAAGAAAATGAAAACGTCAAAACATGAAGTTTATACTGCAATACATGAGATTCCTGTAATGAAAAGTCAAACAAGAACATACTAGTATTTGTTTCCATTGTAGAGATCTCTATTGAGTTACGATATAAAACTAGTGCTTTGCGTGACAGTTTTCACCACCGGGTTGGAAAAATAACCTGGGGAACAATCGTTACGAAAATACGAAGCAATGAGAAGGCGATTTAAGATTTGCTTGATAAAGATAAACAGATAGTACGGGGATGGCAATGCCGGCAGGCTGGGTATGTCGATATTCATGTATTGATTTTTTTCTGTCCATACAATGACATTCTTTACGAGAAAGGTGCCTGCAGTTAAACTGCATTCAATTTATTTTCATAAAATCAAAACAAAAATGTCACGAGATGAAAGGCTTTTATTCTTAAAAATGTCTTCAAATTTTACTTTCTAATAAGTAACAATATAGCTATTTAATGAAGTTCTAAAATTTGACGCGAGACATGGAAAACGGCAATATCATTCGTATTAGAAACAAGTATTTTTACACAGATAAATTTTAATCTCAAAATACGTAAGTCTATTTTCGCTAACCCATGAGCACAGAATAAAATTAACCGTTTTTCATAATTCAATTGCAATAATTCATTTTAACATTATGTTAACTTACAGAAATTATATATTTAGATCGTTATCGTCCTCTCCTCAAATTCAAAAGTTAGATTTAGAAGTCATTTCAATACTTTGTTTTTCGTTGTCTACTTTGGTATGAGGAATCATTTCAGATGTTTTTGAAATCGATTTTTAATTTTATTACATCACGTGTCATTACATCATACTTAGATTAGATTTACTTTCACTACCGTGAAAAAATAGATCACGGTAGAACACGTCGCATTATTGATTTTTCTCTCGCGGACGCACAACCTATTGCGATAGAAGCAGCATCTCCACAAAATAGAAATAAATGTATACTTTTTCGTTGACACAACACAAATACAAGGACAGAGGAAGTTTGAAGTGCAATGCCTTCGGCGTCTTCCTACAAGCGCAATACATAAGGAAGGGATTTTTCTTAATTACATCTGTTCTAGAAAGTTAGATTTTTAAATTATGGTATCTTCAATTTTTCAAAACAATGAATAGTTTTAGCATAATTTAGTTTGAAATATAGTAATTTAAAAAATGATTCCTCAAAAATGCTCCAATTTTTTACTATCTCGTATTCGTACCTATATACGGAGTAATATTCGTAGTATAGGGAAAGTTATGTAAGTCTGCGGAAAATCAATTTCGAATTTCAACGGAAATACAAGTTCTGGAGTCCCCTGATACCGAAAAAGTGTTGTTGTTTTTTTTTTTTTCAAAACGTCTGTCCGTCCGTCTGGTGTATTGAACAATACTAGCGCCTAAAGCATGTGCAGGATTTTTTCCAAATTGAAGAAACCCCTGTCCATCTGGCTAGAGTCGAAACTTTTAAGATTTGGGGAAATTTGGGGGTACTTTACATGAAACCCGGACATTTTCAATATTTTCTCATAAACGGCTCCATATTTTTTCTTAAATATCTTGTAATAATATAGTAGTTAACTGGGAATTTTCAACAATTGCAAAAGTTTGAATATTTTTCGGTGTCTCCCTGCAACTATTATTAAAATTAAAAATTAAAGATAGATATTTTTCCTAAAAATAAAACTTGTTCTCTGTAGTAAGTTGTTTCTGTAGAGTGTTGTACATTTTCTTAAAAACTTTTCAAATTTGTCAAAGAAAATTGCCATTTAGGTTTTACTGTTCTTTAATATTCTTAAAATGATATTTCCATTCTACGATTAGGAAATCGAAAAATTAAGAAAGTTTCAAAACAGTGTTCTTTGGGCGGCGATATATGGTAGCTGGCAAGACTATGTGGTAAGTTCGAATTGTTGTCCAAAGGAATTAGAAAATTAATTCGGGAAAGTCTATGGCATTCTGTAGCACCACTAATTTCTTTTTCAGGAAAAGAGTAAAATTTAGTTATCCGTAAAAATAGCACAGGCCTATTTTCGGTGATTTCTCGGCATTTGCAAATATATTACATTGCAAAACTAGAATTTTTACGATAGATATTTTTTATTTAATGAAATATGATTTACAAGTTAGATCTTTAAGTAATGTTATGAATAATTTTTTGAAAATATGAACAATTTCTGGAAATTTTTGCGAATTTTCGGAATTGCATATTTTATTTCCCGCTCTTATTTTGCTACAAATTTTCAGGAGTATCAGATTGTAATACGATCATTTCAACGCCGCAACACGGCAGTTTGAAATTCTTGGAATATCTTCTCTTTATTGGCTGGTGTTTCGGAATATATGGAACGTGGCTTTGCATTGTCGAATTTTTGTTGATGTTTCAATGAATTAATTTTTCTCGCCTAATGCATTACGATTGGTAATGCGTTTTAGGAGTGGTGGCTGAGATTTGTTGATGTGGATAGAAATTGGCTTTATAGTTTTCCGGAGGTGGCCGCGCGACACTTGGCCATGGCCTACGACGAGTCGCCGAATCTTGGCTGAGATCCAGGGAGGTTACACCGGCCATGATTAACTGTTGCATGGGACATACGTACTATCCAGGTGCTATTCACGCATCCTTAGGCGAAGTCAGATCGTTGCCTTTCGAACTAAAATACTGTGTGTTTGTAAACGAGTATTTGTTTTAATATTATGGCATCATCTCTATACTGCTATTGAAGTTGAAGATTGCAGTTCCTGGAAGTTGATATCTTCTTCCTGCATTGCAGGCTAGTTACGGTAACTAATTTTATAGTTCGAATCTGACCACTTTGAAAATGATGAACTACCAGCCATGATAGGTCATGTGATGATGAGTCATCATGCGCCATATGGCACAATGCTTTTTCAGATGTTTACCAGATATGGTTTGAAACCCAAGAGAAAAACTACCACAGGGATATTCGAGAAAAATATATAAAGAGAGCAATTAATGTGGTTGCAGAAGGTAGAAGCATAAGACGTGCAGCTGATAAATATGGTGTCGAGAGGGAACCATTAAGACGGAATGAAACATTATGAAATCACTTTTGTATGAAGAAGTTGAACTCAAACTACAGCCATGTACGAGTTCTTACTTATGTCCCAAAGGAAGTGATTGCAGGCTGCAAAATGTTTTTCGGTTTTTAATATAAAAAATGCCGAAAACTTGCTTGCGAAACTGCTATTGCAAATCATGTGAAATGATGAGATTCATAGTGAGAAAAATAAATTACTGGGGAGGACTGGTTAGCAGAATTTTCAAAAGAAGTAAAGATGTGTCCTTCAGGTCTCCAGAGGGGTGTAGTTTTGCTCGTGACGTAACATTGCATCGACAAAACGAGCGTCTTCAATTTAGATGAAAGAAAAACATCAACAGTTCAAAACAACGGAAAGTAATTGCCGAGAAACGTTGCAAATCTGTAGGTCAAGTGAAAAGTGCTGCGAAGGGAACTCTTGTAATATGCTTATTCTCCGTTCTGAGGGCAATTATTTACTCCCTATCTTAATTTGTCGCACAGAGCATTTCCTTGAGCACATGCTGTTTGTGTTCGTCAAATTCCTTATTTTAAAACATGATAGTATCTCTTCAATTATGGAAAAGGAGTAGTTATTCTGGAATAGTCATGACCCATGGTACACCAGTCACATGGTGTCCCAGGCATGGGGCTTGATGGGTCATTCATTGAAAACAGTTTTGCTTACATTTTTTCTTCACCATTAATTATTTCGTGACTATAACCACACACTGTTAAAATATACATGTCATTTGCTGTACAAATAAAATGAAATAAATCACCTTCAATGTAAGGGATTCCTACATGGTCTTTCTTTTTTTTAATCTTTTAATGTGCGGCATATATAATCACAAATTATCTCATGTATCGTTTTTCTAAATCTTCAAATTTTCTAAATAAGCTCAAAATTGCGCATTTCCAAAAACGCCAAACAGTGAACAAACAGACGTTCAAAGCTCAAACGATATTTTCACAAAATCGCTACAAATTTGCCCCGAAAGTTTCCGTACGAAAATACTTTTCTTCTCTATGAGATTATCAAGGTATTATGTCACACTATTAGGGAACTGGATATTTGAGAAAATGTTTCAGTGAGACAGAAATTACAATAGTACAATATTACTTAATGCTACTCAAATATATTACATTACATAACCAATATTCAACGAAATCTTTGCTATAAAAAAGGTACTAAAAATTCTGTTGTAAAACTACTAGTTCTTAATATCTTCAAGACGTCTATATTGAGAGACTAATATTTTAGATATAAAAGTGGAATGGCTCTAGATGTGTAACCAAATATAGAACCAATAATTGATTACAGACAGTTCAGTGGGGATGAGAGGGCCAAAGAGTTTCTCAAAGCTGTGGCAAGAATGTCGCTATACAACCTAGATGATTTTTCATCCTTCTTTGAGAAAGGGAGAAATGTTCCTGAAGTTCCTCTGGCAGACACAGCGACGCAGGTAAGGAGAAAGTAGTTGCGTACTTACCTTAAAACTAAAGATTTTATTCGTAATTCCTTTTGGTAAAAATATTTTTTAGGAAAAATAATGTAGGGATGTGCCTCATTATGCTCATAGTGCTAAAATGCTACGCCCAATTTATTCTTTGCATATGAACACCACGCTGCAGTTTCAACGTCTTTACTTTTCTTTTGAAAATCATTTAAAACTCTCATTTGTGATACAGTGTGAGCTCTACACCCAAGATTATATACACAGCCTTCCTTTCTATAAAAGAGAAAGAATCCAGAAATACTCAATAAATTTCACGAGTATGATGCCCGGGTTAATACTGCTGTTTTCTTTTGATAATAAACTTAATACTTTTTAACATTATAACTATGATGGGGAAAGTGTGAGGATGAGAAAATGGCATCCGTGTCTAAAAACACGACCACCTGAGTACATATAGCATAGACAAGTTTAGTTTTTCCTATTAATACACTGCCGGCAAAATTCAAGAATATACTTGTCATCCCTAAATGACATTGCCTCAAATAGGCAATAGGACCCAATAACTCAGAATAAATAAGCATATTTTAGCCCACTGATCATACGATTGCTCAATAAACTATTTGTGTTTTCACAGTTACGTATGGAGTGCGGAAAAATAGTGAAGGAATGCCTCTTCAAAGGACCAGAACTGCCTTGCTGCGAAAATTTTAAACCTTTGATGACTGAAGTGGGCCCTTGCCTCGCCTTTAACGCCAAGCACGCGTGGCCGTGAGTTGACTTGTGCATCACTGTTGTCATCATTATCAGGAGGGTTGGGCAATATTTAAATACTTTTTGCCTAGTAGCATTATAAGGGACTTTCTGTTCCAAGAAATCGTTCATAAAAGGGCATATTACGGGACAAATAATTAATTAGAATTTACGGCACGAATGATTACGTCATCACCCATTTAGCTAATCGCAACGAGAGAAACGTGGGGTGGTGGCAGTGAACGGAACAGCCGACCACCGTTTTCTCGCGTCGAGACGTCATAAGAAATTAAGTTTGTTTCTCTTATAAATTTATAATGTTGTTATACAAAAACTAACGCATGCAACTGGTCTTAAATGCTGCTTTCTTGCATTCGTACAAATTTGAAAACTCGCACCTAACGCTGCTCATTTTCAAAACGTGTTCTCATGCCAAACAACTTAACATTATAAACTACTATTATTTGAAATATTTATTTTAAAACATTTTGGATTTGAAAAACTGTATTTTTGAGTTTTTTGAACATGTATTTTAGAGATAAATTTAAATACATAAAATAGATGTATTTGAAATATAAAATACTTAGAACACTTTAAATACGGATGAAGAGGAAGATAACGAAAATAGATTCCATTTGTTTTGATTCCGCTAGTGAATGCACCTCATTGAAACAAATATAAAAGCTGTTTTCAGCTGTTGAATTTTAATTCTCTTCATTTTTAAATGATAAATATAAATCGTTAAAAATGCGGATGGACAAGTGGCCGACAATAAAAGAGCCTTTTAGACATTCGCCAAATAGAGGTATACAGCCTGATGATTTGTTTGAAAAATTAATCGTTTTAAAAGGATATTCCGTTTATTTGTGTTAAACATATTTTTATATCATTTTACATTTATATATTGTTACAATACATTACAACAATCTGAGCAATATGTTATTGTATAGAAATTTGAATGAATGTCAATTACTAATTGAATGTAATTAACAATTTCAATATATTGTTACAATACAAAATTAGTATATTTACGGTATTTCGAGTATTTGAAGTATTTTAAATACGAATGTATTCATTAAATTAAAACCTAATATATTTTGTGGATATATTGAAATACGTATATATACAAAGTATTTTGTCGAAGTATCTGAATACTATATATATATATATATATATATATATATATATATATATATATATATATATATATATATATATTGAGACAATGCAAAATACCTAAAGGGAATTTTGGCGTTTATAAACGAAACTCTAATGTCAAATAACTTGAGAAATACGAGAAATAATAAAATTCGAGAAATTGAAATACGAAGACTCAAATGAAACTGCGACATTGAGAATATGAGGCGTCCGAAAATCCAAATATTAATTAGATTAAGTACATTTTGGGAAATTAAAGATCTTTTTTAAAAATAAAGCAGATAAATTTTACATTATTGGCAGAGGACAAAAACGCTTGCAGTGTATAGTTGCAGTGCGACAGGCGCGCGTCGGTGAAGAAGAGATAACAATGCAACAAGTGAACCGGTCAGGCGGGATAGAAAGTGGAAACGAACAATTTTAGTTGCATATAAGCAGGCATACTCAATTTTATTAAATAGGTTATATAACTCATTACTTATTATCTATTATTTAATAGCAAACATTCTATAACTTTGGGTAGGTAATGCATTTTTTTTCAAAAGCATCCATTTTTCATCAATTAATATAAAGTGGTGAATAACGTCATCCATCTTGTTGGGCATATACACCACTGACTGTGAATGAAAACCTACATTAAGCTTTGGCCCTAAAACAATGTGCGTTTTGATAATATAAGAATGTCAGAGACGGTTTATTATATTTTGCAAACAATTATAACTGTTAGTGATGCTTTCAACCAGACGGCACTAGAGAACTCACGAAGTTACAGAGTTATTCAAGATTTTCCCATATGTTTTTAGAGAAACTTCGTAGAGTTCGAATTGCTGCATTAACATATAGTGTCTATGACCTGCAATGTTTAATAGTCGTAATGCGATTGGAGTGTTTTAAAATTCATTGATAATTAAGACAGTTACCATGTTTCGTGCTCAGGAAAGAAGATTTCCTACTGGAAGAGATCTTAGAAACCGACGAAACTCTGTCACTCTCTTTACTTTTCTTCGGACTCACCAAAAATTACAGCGCCGAAGAACAATACATAAAGGTTAGTGTCTTGCAATTACTTTCTTTGGTAACCTCTTATTGAGCGTTTTTGTTTATTTTTTTCGATCATCCCACCACGAAACACATACACGTCTCCGGATAATATGTCAAAGGTATAGGGCAAGTAGGGTGATCGAAAATGATCAATAAAGATAGGATTCTCGTGTTATGGTATCTTTTGTTTGGTAACTTGAAATCGGATGAAACCTTGACAGAAATTTGAATCATGAAATTTGAATTATTTTAATACTTGTTTTATTTTGCACGAAATTGCACTTTTGGGGATTACTGCACTAAATTGCACGTTTTAGATAAGGCTTCCTAAATATTGTACATTTTAGGGTTTTACTGAAGATATTTGCTAGAATTGGAGTGTTACTGCATAACATATACTTTTTATATTATCAAGTTGTTCTAATTTACCTTTTTTGGTTTCATTTAAGAAAACCACTTTGACATAACCAGCAGTGCATTCTGGTGATCTGTGAAATCCAAGTGCCGTTTAAAAGTGTCAATTCTGTACCGTGTCGTTTAATATGTATCGTTAAGTTACCTATGAACGGAGTGTCTATACCTTTCATAAAGCCTATTGTCTAATTGTAAGTTCTTGAGGATGGCAGTTGGTAGTGGGAACACGCAGTGTTGCCACGAACTCGTTCTGCGGCCCTTGTTTGCGAACGCTCGGGGTCTTCCTTCCCAATCGAATCATATCTCTGCTTTGTCAGTCTTCGCTGAAATGAACGGCAGGAGGCTGCATGAGCGAGTCCCATTTGACCTTACATCCGGGCGTGAAGCCTAGCGGCAAGCCACGCGGCGTCTCAAATTCATCGAATTTCTCGGAGCAGCAGGTGTCCTGCGAGATCCGAGAGAAAATGAACTCGGATGATTTTTTGACCGCTTTTGTCAAGCGGTGCGTCAGACACACCGCCGAGAGTAAATGCAGGTTGACGTTTTTGCTGCCTGAAACATGCATTAGGTGACAGAAAATGTAGTAATTTCTCAGAAAATAATTTGGAAATGTACATAATTGTAAATTACAATGGAAAAAATAAGAACAGCTACTATATAACTTAATTATTTTTGGTTTCTGAAGGTATTTTTGTATTTCCTTTTTATATTTTTGTTCATTTAATTTTGTGTGTGAATAATATTTAAAAAGCGAAATATGATTTGTTTAAACAATATATGCAACCTTAATTACAAAACCTTTATAAATCAAATATTTAATTCACCTTAAACTTCACATCCAAAATGTTAAATAAGTTGATAAGTGAATTAACTAGTTTTTAGGCTAAATACACCGATTTGAAAAGTTTTGATGTTTTTATTGCACGTTTTGGTGAATTGCAATATTTAAAGACGGGGATTTGTATGCCATTTTTCTTGTTTTTAGAGCATTTAATGGATCAATTTTGACGATGTGTTAGATCATCAAAATCCGCCACTATTTATATCGTTTGTTGTATAACGGGGTTATTCGGCACTCAACACTTGTACCCACACCCAACACTTGTACGTATGAGGAAAGCAACTAGTCCACTCTTCCAATTTTCATAAGTAGTCACTAGTGCAACTTTCTATTGGCATTTAAACTCAAATTTTCATCATTTAAATTCAAAATTTTGTTATTCCACCCCTTGTTGGAAATCAACATAATGTGTAACAAAACGTATGGTATGCTACTTCAATATGGTTTTATCCAGAACATCAAAATTATAATGTATCGCGTTCCAATTTGTATTAAAAAATGAGAGCAGGCCAGAGTTGTTAAATGGCTTCAAGTAGCGCTACGTGCCAGGTGTACCTGCTGAGCAACGACGAGGTGCCGTCGGTGGACGCCCAGCCGCAGGCGCTGTACGACTACCGCATCTCGCATCTGTTCTTCTCGGAGAAGCACACGTACACGACGCCCGACACGCGCCAGCTGTCCCTGCGGCAGCGGCGCTGCGCCTTCGCCGACGAGATCAGGCTCAAGGTGGACTCCAAGTACACCTTCAACTTCTGCATGATCCAGTGCCGCATGCAGCTGTCGCGCTCGCTGTGTGGCTGCGTCGCGCCCCTCTACCCGCCCACCGGTGAGTGTAGGCAACGCCCCCTGCCCGCCGGGGAGCCTCCGCTTGTCGGAAGAGGACCCTTAGATTAAGTGATTAAAGTTTCCAGAGACGAGGACGGCTAAGGCCATTGCCTCATACGTGTAGTGCTTGTTTGTGTCGGGCGAGCTAGCTGTGATCTCCGTTCGCTGGATGATAAGATCTCACCTTAAGTCTTTTGATTTTATATACATTGCTTAGGTAATGTCTTCACTTGAGAGATAGCGCACGCAGTAAGCTGATTACCTATTCGATTCAGTAGGATTGTAGATGTGTACTGTTCCCTGTCACCACTTATAGATATGAAATTCAAATATTAAAAGAATAAAAAGGTTTCTAACGAACGATTTTGGTTACTTACTTTGCAATAGTAGCTGACAAGACACCGATCAGCACGTTTAAAATCCATATTCAGGGTGATTGAGTCCTCATTGCTCATACAGAACCCGGTGATAGAGCACACTAAGTTATTCATGAGTGCAAAAAGAAATGGTGTAAATCTCATTCAAAATTTAAAAAAAAAATATCATTGGTCATTTTTTGGAAGAAAGGTAGTCCAAAATTACATTAAATATTGTTTCCAGTTGCTATTACTCCCTACTTATCTAATGAACGTGAAAAGAGAATGAAAGAGCTATTATTTAACTGTTATTTAGGATAGTTTATCATATTTGCGTATGTAGCTAAAATTTTGCATTTTCACCTCGTGTAACAGGGACTCTTCAAGTGCTCAAAATGGCGCGAACGCAAGGAACGCCTTTATTTCTGCCGCCACCCTTTCAATGCAGCAAAGATCATCACTATCCTCGACGTCGGTAGCGTAACGCTCGCATGGCGCTCGCTTCCGTTGTATAAGCTTAAACTCTTGGGTCATCTCAACAAGGAACGAAATTCCGTGCATTTGCACAGAAAATGCCTAGAAACTTGAAAACGACGTTATGTGTCCACTGCGCCACTGCTGCACCAGCCGGAAATGGAGAGTTGGTAATCTCTCCGCATGAACTGCTCTCCAGGGGGCCTGCGCTCGCTTCCGGGGCTTCTCTCGTAGCAAAACTGATGACTGAATTTTCCAGAGAAGGGACGAAGCCGCTCGCTCACTTGCCAAAGCTTATGCTACACGAGCACAAGCGCTTGGTCCAAAGTGTAACGTTAATTATGTACACAAGTAAACGACGAAGAGTATCTAATTTTGGCAATTTCAGTCTGTTCATTACAAAAGAGATTAGGTCCCGGCGTATTAGAAACGAGCACTGAATCACCCTGAATTCCACGATACATCGAGACCTTCGTAATGGTGGACGCACAATGTGTTTTGTGGTGCAAACCTGTTTTCCTTCAATTAGAAACTGCATTAACCTTCAAGAAATATAAACAACGACACAGAATTCATTAGTTAACATTACTTCTGTATAATTTTAAAATTAATTATTATGGTCCTGTAACATGATGTAGGGTCAATGTCCCCCATCTCGATTAGGGTTTTTGTCCAATTTGCCTCACCCATTGAGATGGTCCCTTGTTTTTCGATTGCCAAGACGTTCTCTTGTTTTGCTTCTGGATATAAATGTAGCTTCTCAATGCGCACGTTTTGTTGAGCTCTCGTTTTGTTAGATGTGAAAGTAGTTAGCCAGTGGTGTGGATGACTAATTTGTTGGGAATATTAAAAATTAAATCAGTAGTTTTTTACCAATGTAAATACGCTTTCTTTGACACGAGAGGAAAAATGTTGAGTTTAACCTCGTTTTGTTGGTACTGTTAATCATCTTACAAGAAATTCTGCATTTACCCATTGCATCACAGTGTTTACGCTTCTTGCATAAACGGAGTGGAATGGAATTTGCAGAGGGGTTCCGCGTGTGCGGGGCGCAGGAGCTGCAGTGCCTGGCGGCCGTCGCCGGCGAGCTGCGCACCACGCTGGACTGCGCCTGCGATCTGGGCTGCGACCACACCATCTACGAGATCGAGCGCCTGCAGGAAGTGCAGCAGTGCGTGAGGCACCAACTTCTTGCATTCAGCGACCGTAGATTGTAACGGAAACCAAACGAAACTCGAGGCTTAAATTTGCTCACTTGAGAATGTTCAAAGACAGAATAGTCTGCAATAAAAATGGCCAATGCAGAATTCCTACTGTAGAACGAGTAGTCAGTAGAAAGTCATCAGTAGAAAGCCATCAGTAGAAAACGTTCAAGGTACAAAAATGTCCAAATGTATTTCTAGGAATATTACAATTACATGACATACAAGTACTGAGAAATGATGAAATAGTGACCTTGCACTGTAGTACTGCCTCCAAAACTAAACCCGAATGAATTCATTGTATCTCAAATGACAGGAGGTCATTTGAGCAATCTTTACATTATATTTTATAAACAATGTTATCACAATCCAGTTTGTTAACCTTATCTTTTCTATTTGTTTCTAAATTTATTTTATTTATCATTTTATGCACCACATGTATGTTTTAATTTTCTCTGACTCTCAGTACAAAGTATTTAAAAAATATATTTAAAGATAAATATATTACCGAAGAAGAATGAAACATAAGGAGTGGAGGTATAATGAGTTATAGTATGATTACTGAATTAATTGAGTACAGTTTCATGCTGGTAAATTAATTGTAAAATTCATGAAATATAGTATAATTTAAAACTTCAATTACAACCAGTAGGTATATCTTTGCACAAATGCGACTAAAACATTTCATGAAACAAATTATTACTTACATGAAACCTTAAATGAAACAACTTATTACTACAACTATATATAAATTCCACCACCTGCTCCTTGTCAATGTTTTCATTTCGAATCACACGTTTTTGGAATTACAAAAAGGGTGAATTAAAAAGATAACGATAGTACAGTGTTACTCTTGATATATACCGTCTACATATTTGGCCAAATAATCACATAGCACCAAAACGATTTATTCTATTTTATTGGACGGGTGATATTGAAACAATTGCTCGGTGTTCCAGAGTCACTAACCAAGTGGAAGTAACATTCGTCTCGTGGCCGCTGATTCGCTACAAGAGGGAAGTGCTCTTCGGTTGGGTTGATCTGCTAGGTAAGAAACTTTCTTTGATCGTAAAAAGTTCCTTTCAGGTCAGTGGAGCGTTTCTGTGAAAGATTGTAATCAATATATATTTACAGCAAATGTCTCTAACTACAACACACAATGTAGTGATCATATTCATCAGGTGTCATTATCAACAGCTCAGTACAAAAAATCCACATATAATACATGTACTTTACTTTACAACACCTTGCCAGATGACATTAAACGTTGAAATTCGATACAAAAGTTTAAGTCTCAAGTAAAATATTTTCTGCTGCTCAACTGTTTCTATACAATTAGAGACTATGCCGAGCATCCAAAAGAAAAGTAATATTAATTTTAACAATGACATTTAATGTATTATTTATCATTTGGATTGTATAATTCTAAAGAACACCTAACAAGTATTGCACTACAGCTTCTGGGTCAATGACCCCCATCTCGATCAGGTTTTCGGCCAGCTTCCCTGATCCTTGAGCAAATTGCCAAAATGGCCCTTTGTCTTGCTTCTGGACATAAATGAAACTTCAAATTAACTTTTCCCCATAGTACGTCACACACAGATTTTAGCTATTTTAACGTAAATAAATAAGGTCGAATCAGCAGATTCATCAGCATTCAATAGTATATTTTATTTTTAACTTAAATTTATGTACCGACTTCAGTTGCCTTATGTCATCTGACAATGCGTTGTAAAGTAACGTACAAGTATTGTATATGCATTTCTAGTAGTGAGCTGTTGATACTGATACTTGATGAATGTGATTTCTACGACGAGTGTTGTAATTATAAATATCAGCATTGCTTGAAAATATGTCAAACATTATTTATAAACACATATTCGTTAATACTTTTATTTGTTAATAATTAAATGGATGTTTATATATATATATATATATATATATATATATAATAAATATATTATATATGATTTCCATGTACGTCTGTTATGTTTATTAAGATGTTTGCATTTATTTTTGCTTTGTAGCTTCTTACACAGTTTAGAGAAAGTGTTGCAATGCTGCAGGAAAAAAGGGGAATATTGATTATAAGTCTTATTGAGGGATCTTGGTAAAGCAAATGTGGATAAATCTTCTACATGGTAAATAACTTTCTTTATCATGTTGTGCAGACAGAATCGCTCTCGCTCACTTGTCGCTCAAAAACTGGACGCACTTTCAAATAGTTTTAGTCCTAGGATACCGTAAAGGACGCTTAAGAGAATGGTGCAAGTCTCATTTTCGTTAACTCCCTAATTTTTCGGAAATTGCAAAAATTTTGATTTTTTTTCGACGTCTTCTTATAACTAAAAAGTTATGAAGATAACATTTTTCGTAATGAAATGTGTTCATCAAAAACAGACCTTCAAATGCTGTCATGTTCAATATTTTGAAAATATGCGTATTATTGACGTAATTTTGGGTTAAACATGAGCAATTTTTAAATTTGAAACATTCATTTTGTCAGAAATGGCTCCAATTTTTTATTTTTTGCAAGTCGTATATTGCAAAAAACTGTAAGGAAAGTGGTTCTGGTCCCATTTGTGGTGCACGTTTGTTCGAAATTTGGAAAAATCTCGAAGTTGTAAATGGAATTTCTCGCGCTTTGTTTGAGGCGCCTCTAAACGTAAGTTGAGATGTGTTGGGGCAGTGGGATATTCTGAGATTCCCTTCTCATTGTTTAACTTAATATTAATTAACTTAATAAAGTAAATTAAATTAATGTTACAAGTCCTTGAAAATTAGGTGTGAAAACGTATATCTACATTAATATAAAGTATAAATAAAATGTAAATGTATGTTATGTAAGCGTTACAAATGTTGCAAGGAAGTACGTGCTTTCTCCCAATCTTTTGCGCGAAGAGTGTAATATCGAAGAGTGTCGAGATATCGAGAATTAATTTGGAATATTAATTGTTCTGGGCGATTCCTTCAGGGGCTAGAGACCATTCTAATTATTACCCCTCAAGATTTATAAATGATGGTCCGTATTAATGATAATTATTATTAATTAAAATTTTGTATGAACTTTTATTTAATGCATGATATTTTCATATTCTTTTCCGCTCTCTGGGAAAACTAATTATCAAGTTGCAATTTAACAATAAGAAAGTCACGATCCTGTGTGAAATTCTCAGAATAATTTCTCATTGTCGGGCGGTGTTTCTAGATTAGTGTTTCTTGTGACAGAAGGTATCTTTCACTAGGACATCGTGGATATATATATAATTATATATATATATATATATATATATAGAGTATAGATTTAAAAGTTTAATTTCTAGTGTTAGTATATTTTATTTAATTTTTTCGAATTGTTTATGAAACTTATTGAACTTAAACTTTGATTTGTGTATTTTATGTGACTTTATTAGCTTTATAAGAATTAGATTTTGCAATCTTTCTTTCTACGATTTGTAATGGGTTTTACAAGTGATGACGCAGATATGTTAATATGGACAGCAATTGTGGTTATGTCAGATATCTTTTACTATGAGCGAGAAAGTACGTGCTGTTGTGAGCACCACTAGTTCTGTTCACAAATGCATTTCCTTAGGTGACCGAATATTTCGTGTCCTTTGAGGGCGCTCTGTGGAGCCGCTGTGGACGCCGCGAACGCGCGCGCGATCGCCTCCGTTGACGCGTGGAGGCCGCCAGCAACAGATGTGCAGTCTGCATCTTAGATTTTCATGTTTTCACGCTACTGTTGCGTTGAGAAGCATTTGACAAGCCAGGATGGCGAGAAGCGTAGGACTGACATAAGGTAGCATCGTTTACATGACTGCCCTACAAATTACGTTTGAAAGCGCACCAAACATTACACTACTATCTCTTCCAAATGTCGGCGATAAAATACCTACGTACCTGGTTAAAATATTCCGTCAGTTGACTCCTGGTCAGCTGTGGTGCTGGCATCCACGCGAGAGCGTAAACGTGATTATCGTGACGTTGAAGCTCCCAATTGGATCACAATGACAGCTGAAGTGTCAACAGACTTAATGTTTTAATCGAAGTATAAACTATCTGCAACCAGAATAGGTAGAAGGTTCAGGCTCTTTCTCGCGCAAAGGTGCCGTGCTAGGAGCTCGACTCAAGGAAGACGGCTTCACGCACGTAGTCGCACGGAAGTGAGCTATTTGTGAACACATTCATTATTCTAAACACGAAACCATTTTTTCATTTAAGAACATGTTTAAAACTTGTGAAAAGATAGAAAGGAGTAATTTCTTAAGCGAAAAATCGTGGTTTCCCATAATGATTATGGATAGTTTTCAGTCGTAGATGAATCAAGTGATAGAAAGGCGTTTGATATATCGACCTCATCACCTTACATAAACCGTATGTTATGTAAACGGCAATTAGGAAGGAATTTTGAATGTTTTTAGAAATAAACCTCTTACTTTAACTTCTAAATCACACATATGTATAATTATCAAATCATAGTTAGCATGGCAAATAAATGGCCACTCAACTCACAGCAAAATGCATTATAAATTTACATATTACAACTGTTGAAAAATCATTAATTAAAATCGATTATTCTTCCTTTGGAAGATTTCTGTTTTATAGAAAATGTCCTCCAAGTACGAGTTATATTTTCATGCTTCGATTTGCTTGGTCTCTATTGTGCCCTGCTCACAATTCGGTGAAAAAGGTTTCCTGCCCGGAAAATGTAAATGTGCTGAGGATGAAAAACTAGATAGCTTCCTTAGCAAACAGAAATAAAACATTCATTCATCGGTTGATTTAGAGCCTCGTGCACGCATCAACTCATTTATTGCAACATACGAGTGCATTTATTGGAACACCCATTGATTTTAGAGCTCACTCATTAGTTCATTAACCATGTGAACACATCTTTCACAAAGCCCATCATTCATACCTCCATTCAATCATATACTGACTCATTCTAACTTACTTTTATTCGCACACTCCTTCATTCATACAATCATCACATTAGCATTCTGACTTCCACTCAATCGGTCATTATTGTTGCTACTCCCCTTTGTCGCTCATTCATTCGTTAGCTCATTTATTATTTCACTCAATCACTATTTCATTCAAGCATTCGTTTATCAATTCATTATTCAACCATTGGGTCATTGCGCCACCGCGTTCGCCTCCGTCGTGTGTCGCCAGTGTCGTTCGGCGGCATTCGCGGGCTCTTCCTGGCTTCAGCCTGCTGTCGGGCGTGGAGATCGTCTACTACTTCACGATGCGCGCGTGCCTGCATGGCGCGCAAGGAGCAGGGGAGCTGCAGCGCCTGCAGCGGGAGTACGACACGGCGCCGCGGCCGCGCTGGACCTCAGCCTGTCGCCCTACTTCGGCGCAGAGCCCCCGGCGGCGGCGCGGCGGGCTTGCGGCGCAGGGCTGAAGCGCGTGCGGCCCCGCGGCGCCCCCCGCCCCGCCTACCTCGCCCCGCAGCAGTCGCACGCCGTGCTGCGCGCCCCGAGGGCCATGGCCGGCTACCACTACATGCCCTGAGTGCAGGCATCGGGAGGCTTATCCTACCACCCCCAATCCCTCATCGTATCTCTTATGCCGCATCCAATCACACGTGAAAGAATCGGCTCACTTCCGCGAGAACACGACGAACGACAACGTGAACCCGGAAGTCGTGAGTGGCGTCGTTTATAACTCAGAATTTTTAAAACGAAGTTGACGAGTCGCTCCGCGAATCCAAGTTGAGGGCGAGGCTCCACTCTTCAGTCTAGAAATAAATGTATAACAACTTTGAGTCTGTCCAACGCATAATATCCGCCCAAATACTCTGATGCGAACAACTTGTTAAGAAAAATGTAAAAATAAAAAAAAGAAAATTTAAGCAACTTATTTACAATCGATGGGGCCTATATTTAACAAATGCTTCTAAAATAAAAGTAAAAGAATCCTTTTGCAATTCTCGATGTGTTCACGGCACGGAAACTACACATACCACGAGAACTACTACTCTACAAAGAAGCAAAATGCCCTCATATCCAGTTCCCGTCTTTTTCTTCGTTTTCGTTCACCAATCTCGCTGCATCGGGAGTCAATTCGTGAACGGGACAAACATAAAGGATATAAACCAGACTTTCTTGTGATGTCCTGTGAACGGGGTGCTGTGAATGGTGAACTAACGCGTTTTGTAACTGAGCCCCAAAGTGTTACTTGAAAACAATTCCACAAGAAATTGTTCCTACCAGATTCTTAGACGATAAAAAGTAAAACATGCTTGCTTACGTATACTGTTTCATCATCGTCAATAACATCTACTGCCCTGCTGTATTTATTGACGACGTCAAAAGCGTAGGCGCTGCGTCGAAATTTTCTCTTTACAAATCTGTGGTTTCGTTTCCCAGATAAAGCGTAGTTTTTTTACATATTGTGGTTGTATTCGAGGCGATAAAGACGACCCTTCATTCGCCACTTCATCTTAGTCCAGGAAAGCCAGGTATCAGTTCTCCGCACTTGCTCGCCAATGTTCCATTCTGGATACGGCACAGACGGAAATTATTATAATTAATTATTGACTGTTCTAAGTAGGGCACTCGACGCAGGTGCTAGAATCGTAATAAAGAGCATCTCTTAGTTATTGCCTTTGCTCTACCTTGTTTGCGTTACTGCTGTTGGGGAACCTATGGAGAGAAAATACAAGGTAGTAACATGTACTCTAGTCAGTTACCATTCCATGCGAAAATGGTGATTAAAATGTGTTAATTAGCTGATGTGTCTTTTCGTTCCAAACACGTGGACTCTATGAGCTACGTTGTAATCATATTGGTAAATTAATATAATGTTTTAAAAAATGGGTCAAAATCGTTTTGTTACAGTACATCATATGGAGTCGAAGTGATTTGAGTAAATTTTACCAAGTAATTTGTGTTCTCCGTTACGATCCGTGAAGATACTTTAGAAATGGGCAGACGTTGCTCCTCACATAAAAATAGGAAATTAAACGCCAAATTTTATATTTGTACTTTATTAGTGAATAAATAATCTTATGAGAAATGTGATAAGAGCACGTGCTAAATTATTCTTACTCTGCCAGTAAGTAATTTGTAAAATCTTTTACAATCAATATTGTGAAACCATATCACCGGAAGTAATCATTCCCTTTTTAATAACAATGAGAAAAAAGCATTTAAAATTGTTCATGGGTTGAATTCAAAATTCATTAATTCGAAATATATGAAAAGGATAATATTTATTGTAAACATGAAGTACTTTACTTTAGACTACTAGTACTTTAGGGTAATTTCTGTTGAAAAGTATGTCTGAGTAAATGAATATTTTTAATACTTAATTATTACAAAGTTTGCATTATGTGTAAATATCTATGTATATTGTGCGCGTTACATCAAGTTACCCAAGTACAGTCCACCGCTGCGCAGGGAGAAGTGAGGAACTAGCCTCAAATTATTAATGGAAAATCTAAAAAACAAATTCTCTTACTCTGTGGTTTCATAAGAAAGTTGTATGTTAAACAGATCAGTACCTTTTAAAGGGCATTTACGAGTAGCACTGGAATCACTTCGGTGTTATAGCTTTCAAATCATTCTTATCTTTTTTGAACCGTACGGTATTGAAAGTCAACAAGTGAGAACCTTATCTTCAAATACAGAGCGTGACTAGAACTATTCATTCGTTATCTTAAAGTGTTTTTAATTAGAACAAAACAGGTCATGTACAAAAATATGTGAAGTGTGTGTTTCACTAACAAATAAGAAACATGGAAAATCTATATGTATTTGAAAAATAAAGTAATATATTCTGAGTAATAGTTACATATTTTCTTCTTTGTTTCATCCTCTGACGAAAAGGGACCAGTATATAATTTTAAATCTTAAAAGATATGATATTGACTGAATAAGTATCAAAACTGATATGATCACAGGAAAAATAAACTTTAAAAAACGTTTATTTAGATTTCTTTAGACGTTTCAGTGCACCGAGAATATATTTTACTGGCGTTATTTTGAAATTAGACTAAATACTCCAGGAAAAGGCAAAATACTTTTAATACTCTGAATGAAACATGCATTAAATAATATAGCATTCCAATACGCCCGATTATTTGTGAGCGATGTGATCAATGATTAATTTTTTTATTGCTGTTGGTGATGGGAAACCTCCAGGTATCGTTACAATACAACACAATAAAGTTTTGATTTCATTACGACCCGTTCAAATTTTAATGTTCAATTGCATATGGGGACTTCCTATTCGAAAAAAAATGTTTGCCGTACATCCATGAACCATAATCATCACATTAAAAAAAATCGCTTTTAAACCTAATGACGCAATTGCGAAGACGCATTAATTGTATTAACTAGGATTATCCGGTAAAACTTACGAGATGAAATTTAATTCTTGCATTAATAAAATGAATAAAAACACTACATTTATATTTCTTCAAAACGAAATGCAATTATGTATTTATGTTTCTTAAAAAGAAAAATGTGATTGTCATTAATTTTAAGATTTCCTTTGTTAAAACGTTTCCCCATCACATTGCTCGATAAATACACTCGTTAACAAAAAATTAGTCAGTTAGTAAGGATATAAAAAGGAATCTAAGAAAGGAATAAAGAAACGATTGTTGTATTTTTTTTATGCGATCCACCAATCTCAATCAATTTAGAAAAGCCTACCTAATGTAGCTATATTTTGCAAATTTTCCAAACTGACTCCTATTACCGTACTCCTCTCCTGACCCCAAACTCACTCCAATGGCCCTAAACTCACTTCGCCTTCCCCTCTTGTAGCCCTAAACTCACTCCAACTTCAGAATTGCACGCCGAGAAAACTTCTGAATTGTACCCCCAGATGGTGCTCCAATAGCACCAAATAATGCGATTTTCTAGCGAACAGAGTTTTTTTTTTTAATTTTGTGATGCTTATGGAGAACTGTTCAATTGGAAGCATATCCTTAAACCAAACGTAATAATATGCAAAAAATAAAAACAAACAAATTTCTACAATGATCCAGTTGCTCAAACGTAAACGATTCAATTGCTGGAACGTAAGAATGTTATAAATAATAGAAGATAGATGGTTTGTTGGTACGTTATTGACAGTATGGTTGATGTGTTAACGATAAGTTACCTTATAGATAATAGATAGGTAGAAATAATGTTTTAGATACATTTAATATTATTGACTTAGGTAAATAATAATAAGAATAAACGCCACATTTAAATGTTCAGGAGCAAGACAAGGAATCACATCACTTGTTCAAAAGTTTAAGGGCAAGAGTACAAAAATGGAATGGAGATGGCACCCGACCCATGTACCTAATTATTTAGAATTAATTACAATGCACTTGGTAAAATACACAATTCATTAAATATTCAGAATTAATTAGATTTATTTCAAAAATACATTTTGAAAACAACACATATAACAATGAAAAAGATTATATTAAATGTCTAGTATTTTGCGGGCTCGTTTTCAGTTCGGTATCTTATGATGACATGAAGTGGCAATATCAGAAATTTGAATGCTTCATTGTCTCATATATTACCAGTGTTTTCTGTAGGATCGCTCGCATGGGACTTCGGCAAGCAAAACCCAATTGATACACTTTTATTCTGACTACCGCGTGTGCACCTTCTGCCCAATACACATCGTTCTTTTAATGAGGCGGAACCACTTCAGTCAGCTAGTGCCCTCCGCCCGCCAGCTGCAGAAATGAAATGGACTTCGCGTCGATGGGTTTTTGTCGTGTCTTTGCAAATGAATGTAACAGATAATTATTTTTAATTTCAATTTATTGTAAAACTATTACATATTAAAATTTTTGTTTTATATTTATTCTAAAATTATTATTAACTTGGATTCTTTTAAAAGTTACTTCTGACGAACAAAACATTTTAGGGATGATTACTCCACTTACGCTCAAAACCCAGCAAGGGCTAAGAGAATGTGAAGACAACAATTTTTTTTAAATATGGAAAAAGTAGGGTAAGTAGTACATGAATAAATACATGAAATTTCATTTAATTTAATATTGTACGTAGTTTTAACATAGTATACTAAAGAATTTGAAGATTAAATTATGTAATAATATGTAATATTTAAGATGTAGCAAAATTCATTTCTAGTAATAATGTGATTTGTTGAAGTTGTATTTTACGAACACAATTTGTTATTCTAGGTTTCTAGAATTATTAATAATCTGGAAACAAATCTGTCAGTTGCCAAATTTACGAAACGTATTTATTTAAGAAATAAAATCAATTTTAATTCAATAACACTATTCCTGTTTGAAGGAAAGCATTTAACATTTTATGTACAAATACATTCACATTCAAGATTTTCTGCAAGAATGTGCCACAATAACCACAATATTAATTTAATATGACAGCCTCCTAAAGTGAAATACTTTGTACTTGCTTTTTCGTAAATAATCACTTATCTCAATGGCCGGCAAAATTTTAATACTCCCGACCACGATTCAATTCGAACTGCACGTGACACCAATTTACATGATATTCAACACTATTAAAAAAATGATTTACACTTCACTAATTTTATTAGTATATTATTAACCTTGCTGAAAACAGGCATGGAATGTACAGGTATAATAATTTAGTGACAGAAAACGTTCAAGGGTTTTCAACACAGTTTTATTTAAGAAGGTAATAAAAACGAACCCTACATACCTATACGTTTATACCTTCGAAAGAGAGTCCATTTACGATCATATTTTCTTTAAAAGAATGATTCCAACACACAAATATCATTGGCTTTTGCAGTTATTGATAAACAAAAGAGACCAATAATGGTAGATGTAATTACCACTAGCATATCAGCAATCACTTGAAAAACGCAAACCAAATCAAACTCAGCGCCTGCGGTTTATATCTGCAATTATTCTGATAGCCAGCAACGAGTAATTTCTAACTTGCACAACATAAACAAGCGTGAATAAATGTGAATTGTTACATTATTTGGAGCACGTTATACTGCGAAGCAAAGATAATTCAACACAATATTGCCTTGGTTACATGGAAGTGAACTTGTATAATTGTACCATAATTAACGACCAATTTTAAAGTAAAAGAAATATATAAATTAAATATACAGATGTGAAAGCAATCTAATACATCGTCTTAAGAATGCATAAAATAAGTCTTAGTTATCGCCTATTAAGTCTATCGCCTTTTATCATTAAAATATTACATCTGAAACACGTTACAAAAGTTGAACGAAATTATTTAATATCAAATTCTTCATCACAAATATCAACTCAACTTTATCACAAAATTCGAAAGTTCAGGGAGTGCAAAGGAAATGCGACTTGCGTCATTTCTTTACGGGTATTTTGCTCTATCAGTAAAGTTGCCACCTCTTCGGGTTTCACCCGGAGACTTCGGGTTTCGTGACCAATCTCCGGGCTCCGGGTCTTGTGAATTGTGTATCGGGTATTGAATGTGCTACGCGATCACATGTTTCTGATTCTTAGATTTCAAGAATTTGCACGCATTTTCTGTAATTAAATTTTTTTTATTTTTATTAAATATTGTTTTACTTAATGAGATTCGTAGAAATAAATAAAAATTGTTGGTGTTTTCTCTTTTTTTATAAATTACAAATAAAAATATTAAATGCATTTACATATTTCTACATGTTTTACTGGCTCTCTATAGACACAGTTCTTGAATACGACAAAAGTTATTAGCAATTTGTTTAGTCTAGTACAAGCTGCGGGAATAGTATACACAAATATTAAACAACATAATTTGTAACAAGTAGTATCAAAAACTCTTTCCAAAATAGAAATTCAAGACTAGACACAGACTTTATATGGGTCAAAATTTTTTCTGCACCAGATTATTTTAAAGAACTACCCAAAATTGTTGGCAGAGTTTTATCCATTCCCGTAAGTAATGCTTACGCAGAACAGATTTTCTCAATTATGGGAAACATTTGGTCCGATTTGAGTAACAGGTTGAGAGTCTAATTAGTCAAAGCAGAACTCTACAAACTAAACTATGATATGCCTTGCGCCGGAATTTCACAAATTCATAAACAATATGAGTATGCTTACAAAAGAAAGCCGTTTCAAATGAGAAATATGCTTGGAAGAAAAGTTACTTTTTAAAAATTAATATTACAGAAAAGTAATATAGGTATTCTATTTTTAATGTAATAATTTATTATTTGTTTTATAGATTGTTGACTATGGTAATGTAATTTATTTGATCGTTTCTAAACTAATAAATTAAAATTATGTTAAATAAAACATACCCCCCCCCGCTCATGAAAATCTCCGGGTGAGTATGTGTCAATAGGTGGCAACTCTAAGGGGGGGGGGGAATTAAAGAAAACATTTTGAGCCATTTTTGAGAAAATTCTGAAAATGCTAGGGTTTAATGTAAAGTATTCTAAAAATCTAAGTACCCTTCCACATTGAAAGGCCTCGACATCAGTCAGATCTTGAAATAACAAATTTGAGGAAAATCCTGCTTACCATTTAGCCGCTAGAGTTCACAGACAGACATAGTTTTGCCAACAATCGATTTTTCTTTTATCAACACATCAAATCTATTATAATATTTCAACAATCGACTATTCACCAAACGGCGATTCTGTCTACATAACGTGTTAGAGGAAGTAATTAACTGCGTAAAGGAACAATATATACCCACTTTTCTGTTACGAGGGCCCAGCAATGAGGTTTTCTGACAAAAAACCGACAGTTTTTCACTATTCTAATACTTTCTCTACAGCGAAAGCAGCAGAGGAGAAAGTAAAAGTAAGAACAATTCAATTTCGAAAGAGCAGTTAGTGCAATTCGCCTTGGACATCAGCTTAACAATATACTCTTTGATGCCAGTTATGCGCTGCTGTTCCTAAGGAGGGAAGCTTGATTGATTATTGTTTCCGGGAGCATCAACTGCTAAGGTCATTATTCTCGAAAGGGCAGTGCATGTATTATCGCAGAGATGGCTATACTATTCCCTGGCGACTTGCGGAATTTACCCAACCAAGCCTCAGCCGGCGCAAACTCGAAGCTCCTGACGGGTCTTCTGACGTGTGGTGCGATGCATGTGACGGGATAGGAGGAAGGAATCATCGAGCGCGGTCGTGGTCCGTTTGGCACGGTACTGTTTCGGCATTCGATTGGTGCTGATCGGTGAAACCATGAAAAACTACTGATCGGAGCAGTGGGTTGCTAGGCCTTTCCCTCAGACGGAGGCTGAAGTCAACTAGCAATCGGGACTCGAATCTTAGGACCCCTGCTCAAAGGCACTGCACTGAGCCACCTTACCCAGCGAGACAGAAGCAGATGTCACATACTTTCGAAAGTGTTTACTAATTTTCTATAGTAACGAATGCCATTCAGCATCTTTTTAATACGTTATAAATGACAATAAGTGAGAAAATAAATATTAAATGTGGACCGAATTAAAAACAATTCACAAGAAAATTTCAAGTCCGCTGGAGCTCCCCCCCCCC
>BOPP01000222.1:158440-184043 GCA_017312745.1 Gryllus bimaculatus | reverse complement strand
TAACAATATCTTTATTTATTTATCATAATAAAAAGGTATCTACTTCACCAACAATCCAATTAATGCTTATATACATGTTTGTAGATCTGGATCATATCGTGAACTCGATGCTTCTCGTGTGCTCCCAAAGTCAGTCACCGCGTTAGCCACGAAGGCTACTGCCTCGATAGCAGAGGCTGCTGAGGGCAAGACTGAAACAAGTCACCCAACTACTTTTTAATTTTTATTTTTTATTTTTCAGTTCCCAACTGGTTCTTTAACAGTTGGTCACTTGCGAGGGAATTTGCAACGTGCACGCTCGCATGCTGGACTGCATCCAACACATGCATTGTGCAGTTTTCTTTCTTAATTTACATCGCTGCCGTTATTATTTTCAACCACCAGTTATATTTACATTTGAATATAATAAGCTATAAAGAGAAACATAATCATACCGTAATACTATTTGAAACCCTTTTACAATACTTATTACGAAAAACACTTTTCCACAATAAGTAATCTTTTACCGATTGAATTATGGAAACTTCAAATTCAGAAAAATAACATTTCAAACAAATGATATATATAATTGATTGCACTTGAAAAGGGAAAGTTTTTGAAGAAAAATTCGTTGTAAATGTGAATGATTCAGCATTTGTTTTTGCACTTGGAAAGAACGGTTTCATTTAACATCTTGGTCATACAGCAACCACTGTGATTTTTTAACTGTAAGGGAAACTGTAGGGAGAACACATAAGGAACAAACAAACATCCATGCCCGAGGCGGGATTCGAACCAGCGACCTTTCGTGCCTAGGCTGATACAGCCCTTGAGTTTTAACGAGTTCGTGTGTGTGTATATATATATATATATATATATATATATATATATATATATATATATATATACATATATATATATATAACAGTTTTTATTGCACAGAAACGCATTACCCTAGTCTCAAACTACATAAAAATTCATCTCATTTTCAGAAACTAGTGTGCTAAAACAGCACGTATTTTCAGGCAAAATTACACGAAAAGTACTCAAATTTTCGAAGACCTTTACGTGGTGTTATTTCAAAATCTATCTTTAAGGAACATATTTCATTACAAGGAAAAAATCTGTTTTTAATATTTCAGATGTAGGAAGACTGAAAAAATTTTGAACTTTTGCAATTTTCGAAAAATCAAGGTTTTTAATGAATATGAGACGAACCATTCATTTAAACGACCTTCACACTATGCAACCGCAAATTTTAATTTTAAAAAATGGTGCTATTTTTTGAAAATTTGGGAAATGTACCAGGGCCTTTACGTAAAATATCCCCCAAAATTAAAATATAGTTTTCAAATTCAAGGGACCGCGACATCAGCCAGATTGATTGGTGAATATCAATTTTGGAGAAAATCGGCGGAACGGTTTAGCTGCTAGACTTGTTCACAGACGGAAGGACAGACACGTTTTGGCGTCATTTGATTTTTCGGTATCAAGAACCCATAAACATGGATTCTAGCTAAATCACGTGTAAGAGGATTTTTTCGTTACCAGTGCCCTATAATACGAGTTTTTCTGCCGCAAATTCGCCGTTTTTTCGCGCAGCATTACAACTTTTGTTCTACTTCACAGCGAGAAAGTAAAAATTAAAAACCAAGAATGTCAGCATGCTGATATATTTACTAGTGTTCGTATGTTTTATACTGTAGCTACGATCCCGCTTGCAGGTCCTTGCAACACTGAATAACTGAGTAACTGAGAGAGAAGCTTGTTGATGCTTTCTTGATATCGTTAAAGGAATTCATTTATTGCTTTTCTTCCTGGAAAGTAAGAATATTTGTTTAACCACAAAAGAAAGGACTGATCGACTCTTCAACTGCGCGAACGACCGAGTGGTAGAACGTGTAAGTTGTAAAACCAAAAGGAAAATGTAAAAAAAGCCTAATCTAGTTTTATTCAGTACATCAAGACCAAATGCCATAAAGCACGCAACGGATTTGGTTGATTATAAGCCACGGCTAACGCTTCGGATAGGAAACTTCAACTACGTCAATTATTTGCTATGGTTGATGGCGCATATTGCATAGATTACAAATGGACATTATAACTTCAATACTAGTGGGCTTCCGGGACAAAAATTCTGCCGAAGAAAATCATACAAAATCGTTTTCCAAAATGTAGCTCACACACACTGCTCAAGAACATTTAAAATGGTATCGTAATACCCTGCAATAAATGAAATTTTAACAAAAACTGTCTTTAAAAATCCTGCAACAAATTGTAATATAGTACATAACAGTACAACAGTTCTTTGAATTCCAAAAATATCGAAAAAGTTTCTGTTCCAAAGTGGAACACGTGAATAAAAAATATTTAACGGCATGCGATCTCTTCCTTGGAGAGCCTCATGACGTCAGCTTTGTTCCAAGCACTACGTATCAGAATGCAGGCGTACAGCATAATGAGAATAGACCGAATAACTCATCGAACGTTCTCAAACTCAAAAATTTCCATTTTGATTTTCCATTTTCCCCCGCGTTCGTGGTTATCTAACGCAAACGATGACACTTCTCACATGGTGATGATGAAGGTGATAACGATATAAGCCCGTTGAATCCCTAAGAGGGCAAGGTCTTCCTGTCAGAACACAGGGGTGGTTCTGCTTATCTCTTTGGGTGAAGAGATTATCACATGAACCGCTGCATAATTTTCATTCAATTTTTGCACGCATTGGAAATTGGTTATATAGATAAACATTTGAATTTTGCAGAGAAAATCGAAAATGTTTCATTTTGATTATTCCAAGTGTTCCTAGGCATCTAACGAAAACTCAGACACTTCTCACGTGACCCGCGAAATAGTTTTCTTTCAATTTTTGCACATACGGGAAATTAGAAATGTAGATAACGGGAGTCTTTTTCCTCACCAGCTTGGGTCTCATCGGTCCCCGAGCCCCTGGTCATCCATGGCAGCATCATCCAGTCGACGCCCAACGCAGTGGCGCTGCCACTGGCGCGCGTCATTCGCGTGAAATGCTGCTCGCAGTCCGCAGCAGTTGCCGCCTCAGCGACACAAGTCCAAGGTCGCCCCTTGCCCGACGCCGGCGGCGCGATGGCAGTCGCTCCCGCACACGCGCCGGCGTCGCACGCAACAATCGCACGCGACCGCGAGGTGGCGCCGAGGCTGCGAGAAATCCAGAAACGGGTATCGTGCCCTTGATAGGTTATCTCGGCGATCGTCTCGAGGGCGGAGCTCGCTGCCTGCGAACCGGAGCATTTGCACAGACGGCGCGTGGCGGAGTTGGAGGTAACCCGAATTGCCGTGATCAGGGGTCTAGGCAAAACAATAGCTCTGCGAGGAGAATTGGATATAATACAACAAATAGACGTTACTGAGAGAGGCAGCGTGATTGCGCTATCTCTATTGAGCTTCCATCGCCAGACTCTGTGCTCTGAGGCGGGCGTGCCGCCACTGACAGGACAGGGCTCGAGGTGGCAGCGGTGGCTGTTCTCATCCCCTCCCCGCTCCAGAGGGTCCGCGTGCTCTTCAGCTGCAAGCGCTCCCATGCCGGAAGTACCACCGAACTCAGGTGAGAAACTTTTTACTGTTTAGTGTTTGTTTCCTTTTTTGTATCCTTTCTTTCATTGAACACGAATTTTCCAGCACATCAGATTCTCTTTTTCTCTTTCGTTTCATGTATTTACTTCTTGTTTATTCATGTATCCTTTCGAGGGCTTAAATACAATATTATTTGCACTAATAGGTGTGAGCATTCTTCGCTTTTTGATTAATAGATCGCAGCCCAGTTTTTCAGATATTGTTTAATTTACATCACTTAGCATTTACTTAATATTGCATAATATATTATTAAGAATGTTTGTTGTCATACATTCATCAATTACTTAAGGAGGTGAATTTATTTTTTGAAAATTTGGAATTCAAGTAGTGAGGTAGTTAGGATAGTATAAAAAGTTTCTGAAATGTGCTACAATAGGGTAGTACTTTAAATTTGCATGGTTCTATTATTTACTCCGTCATATTTACTCCCCGGTGATTTGGTCACTTTCAAATGACTAATGATTTTTAAAACTTCTGGTGGAGATATAAACTTAATTTCCGTTGTACCTGAAACCTCATATTCATTTGCCAATTCAAGCCCATTTTATTGTGATTGGCATTGCAGTAACATGTCAAAACACCTGCTCTAAGGTATCAGCTAAGATTTCGGTTGCATCATCGTCTGAGTATGTTTTATTTATTTTCAGGGGAGATTTTTTAGTTTTTCTCCTGTGATGCGTCTGATTGTTGACCAGAGATGTGTTGAAATTGTGTCTATTGTTTTAACAATTGTTGAAAACAGATTAGTCAATAGAGAAAAATTTGGGAGAAATGGAAATAAGCGGAAGCTTTGTGACTAGCAAAATTGCAAATTACCAATAATACAATGTTAGTGCTAATGGTGATACGCAAAACCGTACCTACTGAAAAGAGTCAATGTGTTGAGTAAACTTATTGGGACCTTGAAACTATTATACTTCCACTACTGACATTCATCCGGAAAGAAGAGATTGTGAAGAATCAAAACTTGTAGGAATTCCTTGCTGATCGCGTGCTACTGATGAATACAAAATATTGCTTTGTCACAAATATTTTCCTTAGTGATCACAAATCAATAAACATTACATCATGAGTACTTCCCAATAGTTTTCATTTTAAAAATGTGTCATGATCATTTGAATACTATGGATCAAAAGAAAGGAGAAAAATATTGCGAAAAAAATTGCCAGCTAGCATGTAATTCAAAATTTTTTTTTCTTGAGTGCATGTAAAAATATTACTTTAAGGACAGACTACTTTACACCTTTATGGAGCAAGACGAACAATTTAATAATAAAATGAGATGCTCGTGTAGCTTACCTTGTTTCGTTTTCATTTCATTTACTTAACTCGTATAGTTTTTGAATTGTCTGAAATAATAGTTTAGAATGTTTGCAACTAACTCCAAAAAATAGGATCGTTAACAACGGTTTGGACCGTACACATTAGAACCATTAAACAGCATGCAAAGTCCAGCTTATTCCCTGAAATATTGAAGATCTTATATAATATCATTGGCCTGATTTAAAATATGTGCTGATCGACTCGTTGAAACTTAAAAATAAAAGTTATCATCTTATTTTTACCTACGTAAAACGTTCGTAGTAAAACTATTCGTAGTAAAACGTTCATCACATAACATTGTGCGGAGTCGAATCATCGAACACATATTTCCCTTCATAAGGCCGAGGCTGCAGCTGCCATTCTGGATGGATACCGATATAACAGTAGAGCTGTTCTTATCAGAACGACGAAGAACACTTGAGCTTCTAGATAGTGGAATTATCACGGAATAGGGAGATTTATAGTGTCATTTACATTATGTGTTGTAATAACAAAATTCTTTGTGTGAAATGTTTGCGAATCCACGTTAATCATACCTGGATGCAGATTTACAAAGGTTTTGTTCAACTGCTAAAGAAATAATGCTTCGCCCAGTATTCGAATTACCTTTTGCACAATGTTGCAAGAAGCATTTTCTACAGGATTCTAGCTACACAGCTTTTCAAGTTTCATCATTTTATTTCTGTGTGCAAATAATAAAATAAAATTTATAAGCTACTATTATCTACAATATTTGCTCTAAACACACAGATCTAATTTCGAGACGTAAGCACTTGCGCACGGTATATTTCTCCCAACATTTACGGTCTCATTTGTACGTAATCAACTAATTCTCAATATTTAAGTTAAGATACGATGCACGCACTGAACACAATAATTATCTTATGTTAGTAACCATTAACCAAAAATTAAGTAAGTTTATGTATTTTTTATGTTTATTCTAAATTTTTAAGATCAAAAAGCATTGGAATTATATAAAAAAAGTAAATCCTCAAAATAGAATCATTTTGATGAATAGAATAAACTGTTTAATGTATATCAATACGTAGTTAAAATTGTTTTATCTCAATTTTCATTTACTATAATGTAAAAGTAACGGTTGCATACAAAGAAGTGACAGGTGAAGGCAGATGTCAGATCAATTGTTCAATGGCGCGTCTTTTTTAATAGACGAGCGTATGTTCGTTGTAGTTTATCGTAAGGAATTTGCAACAGCTTGTGCTAGTCTTTCGGATATTATTGCGCGGACACACCTCACGACCCTCAAAATCTCTGTTTGATTTGTGGAGAGGAGCTTCTGCAAATCGCTTCGTTTCATTCGCAGTTCAGATTCACAAGCAAAGAAAGGAAATCAAGGGAGGTGGCTCAGGGCATCATCTGATATCACGCGTGCGCCTCTCACTGGCGGTCCCAACGGTGGCAAGGGTTTCGACAGCTAGACCGAGGTCAGTGGCTGTCAGCTCTGGTTGACCCGATTAATACTAGGCGAATGCCGAAGCAGTACCCTAACAAACGGGCCACTGACCCCGCGCGATCTTTCCTTCCTCTACGTTGTCCTATCGTCAACCCTTACACACACTTGCACTATCAGACACGTCACGCCGGAAGACCGCTTAGAGCTCAGAGCGTATTCCGGCTGGGGCGGTGCCCCAGTGGTGGGATAGCTGGTTGAGGAAAACCCCTCTAGACGACGGTGGGCACCGGATCCTTCCATTCAGTGGGGTAAGATCACCCACATCTCCTGGGAGGACATGCACTACACTTACAGGACTAATGACATCAGTAGACGTGTTGCAATATTTAAGCAAGCAAGCTAGTAAAGAGCAGAAGACATCCAGGAACATGTTTGACAAGCTGCAAACTAATGTCTTTCAAAAATGTTCTTGCTCGAGGCCAAGGATATTTAATTACTTGCGCATTAAGAAAACATAACTCCAACGGCGCCCGAGCGAGCAGCTTTCACCAAGCAAAGAGCAATGTTTGCCAGGATTAGTTATTCGAATTAGCAGCTTTAAACCAGCAAGGAGAGCGTGTGCTGTAGCAATACGTAATAAAATGGCGCTGGGGTGCATTCCACCCCAGCGCTTGTGTTTAACGGTTAAAAATCGATTTAAAAATCAATTACGTTTGACACAATTAGAAGTAAATCTTCATTTTGAAATGTTATTTGTCCAGAGCAACTTTACTTCTATCTATGCGTTACCTTACTCCCTTGCGAAATAACATGATTTTCTTTCATTAGTAAATCCCTTTATATTACACGACAATGTAATAGTATTGCTTCTTTCAGTCATCACTGAGTTTCTAGTATACTATGTATACGTGTGTATATTTCGATTCAGTCAAGTAAGGAGCACAAATTCAAGGGTTGATGATGTCTGACCCTCCACAAGGACTGATTCAAGGAAATGGCAAGGGAAGTTACAATATATTTCTTTATCTTACCAGTAATTGAATCAGTACGATGGCCTTGGAAAGCGAACAAGCTAGCCATAAGCCGGAGCTCGAGAGTAGAGACACATATCAAAAACGTCATTTTTTGCAGGAGAACGGCCTTATCCATGAGTGAGTAGTTTAATTCGCTTTTAAACACAATTTTTTTTCGTCATATCGACTATCTGGTAAACTATCTTCACATTTCTTTTATTTGTAAAAAAACGTGATGATCGTATTTGTTGACTAAGCTCAAAGATACTCGTCAGAAGTCACTTTCCTTGTGCCACGCGGAGGATCTTAACCTCCTTGCAATACTTGTGGCCGCCCTCGTTTACGCAAGCGAGAACAATTTGACCGGGGGGGGGGGTGCATCGCTCGGCGCTGCGCAAGCGGTTCCGCGCTGTGCTACCGCGTGGTTTTCGAATGGCTGAGGTGTAAAACGCACCAAGTCGGCGACTGCAGGAATTCTCGGAGTATGCAAATTGATTATAATCGTTCATCGTTAGAATACTGTTGGCGGCGAGGCGCGTGGACAAGCGACAAAATTCGAATGCCCACAGACAGGCGCAACCAGTTACAATGCTTCCCATGGGAAGAAGTAAATTTGCTCGCCTCACAGGATGCTGACAGGTAAGGCAATTGTAATTATTTGCTGTACCCAACGTAGACGGGAATGGTAATCACCAACTGTTTCTGAAAGTAATATAACTTCTGCAATGCACGGCACACAGTGACGGACTAAGCGAAGAAATTTGATTTTCTTGATTTGAAATCCCTTGACAGAGCTTGTTTTAAAACTTTAACGCTTCTAACAATCGTATTCAATAAAAAAATTAATAATACTGGATTTGATTAAGAAAATAAAAGACATTTTTTATAAAATTATATTTTATTCCATCTTTTTCCCTTGTAAATAATTTATTTCCGTAATGCAAAAAAAATTATACAATATTTTTACATAAAAATAAATTGCTGGTTCCACTAGTGAGTAGTGGCCATGACGTGTAATTCTGATCCTAGCACATCTGGCCTCAATTGCTTCTCCACGCCTGTACCAATGAGGGTAACTGATGTTACTGCAGTGCCTCTGTCCGGGATGTTCTAGGGTTCGAATCTCGACGGTGGCAGGATCTCTAGATGGCTAGGTCGAATGCCACCGCTGTTTGGAGGAGAATTCTAGCGGCCGGTTGCTCTGATCGAAATTTTTCCGTGGTGTGTCCGATCAACAGTAGGCAAGTACCGGAGAGGTGCCTTATGAAACGGCCTTTCTCTTGCTTGTTCTATCCTCGCCTGTCGGGAAGCCAGGCGGGTGTTCGGAGCGTGTGTCGGGAGGTGCTGGCAAGCCGCATAGGCGCCGGATCTCGCCATCCAACGGGCGACGACCACCATTTCCAGAGACGAACACATGCACTACACTCACGCGCCCAAAATCTATCAATTAATCTAATCAATCAGTCCACTCCTGCCACACTCCACGTAAGCCTCTGCGGGCAAAATTCAGGCTGTAGAAACACGGCTTCACTTGACCTGCATTTCTCTCAAGTGGATCTGCAAACATTACGAAATTCACAGAATGTTTTCCGGCTCCGTGTGATTTTTATAACATTATTACGCAGGGTATTTACTAATCATTAAAGTGGTTGCAAGAAATCGTCTTTCGAAATTCCTTTGACGAGAGCCCCCAAAAGTTGGTGGCCAATTGGTGTGAAAGCGAGGTGCCCAAAGTCTCCGCTCAATCGGAGAGCGTGAAGACCCTCCCGCCTCATAAACCGTCAAGTTTCAAAAATTGAAATATTATAAAATAATGTGTGTGTTTTTGCAATCTTTGCAATACATCGGTGTGTTCTAAAAGGTGATTTTTATTTTTTTACACAAGGTTTTTGTATTCAATTTTTATCCTTATAACGTGTTTGACAAATGTAAAGACTGGAAGATGTATAGTATTTTCGTGGATCGGACGTATAAATTCGCTATACTTGGTATTTTAAAAAATATACTCTTTTGGGGTTATTTATCATCAAATAGTTAAAAAAGGTTCTTTTTAAATTATATATTTGCAGTCATGTGGGAGAAAGTAAATGGGATATATAGAGGTCTGAACAAATATTGACGAATCAATAATTTATTATAATCAAACCGTAATTACTGCAAACGTTTTTGGAATGTATTCTTTTTTAGACCTGAAGAGAATGGGGCTAGCTGAAACCTTCTCTGTTTAATGTGCGTATCTCAAGCAACGTGGTAAATCGTTTCCCTCGAGGCGAACGCAGGGCCAGAGCGCAAGGGGCAAGTCCAACGCAACATCAAAATGCGTCCCATATTGTGGAAACAATTAGAAACCAAGAATGTCAGAATGCTTATTCACACGTGTTCGAATGTTTGATACTATCGCTACGATCTCACTTGCAGGTCCTTGGAACACTAATTAACTGAGCAACTGAAATGAAAAGCTTATTGATATATTTCTGTAAATCATCAAAGGAATTGATTCATTACTTTTCTTTCTGGAAAGTGACATTATTTTCTTAACTACAAAAGAAAAGACTGACTCCTCTAACTGCGCGAGCGAAATGGTAGTTTAATCCAAAGAAAAAGACGCGTCAGTTATTTGCTGTATATCGGCCTAATGACTAATACTACATGCCTTCAGGAGCAAAAATTCTGTGGAACAAAGGCACACAAAATGATTTTCCAAATCGGAGTACGCACACACTGCTCAGAAACAACAAATTAACTGCTTTCTGCAATAAATTAATAGTTATTAACGTCATTAGTCCTACAGATACCAAATAACAGACGCGGTTGATGTTTGCAAACGAAGGTGATGGCCGAGGTATATAACCAACCAAGTCTGTTATTTGTGTTATCGTCCGTGTGCCATTCAATACTTTTCAAAATACCATATTCTTATAAGAAAAAATATATAAATAAGAAATGTCTATTCCTTTACTTCGGAACAATAAATCTGACGGAATTCCGACATTTCACACCTATACATTAGGGCAATCAGGCACTGGCGCTCGAAGTCAGTGAGTCTACCATACGAGTCCATAGACAAATGAATACAGTTAATGTAGGCACAAAGCGGGCATAAAGGATAGTGAAGAATGCTGGCTTCGTACGAAAATTTGTTTGGTAATGTTTCCTATCAATCAACTGAGATTTAAATTTTGTTTATATGCTTTATCATTTATTACTTTATGTTTATTTTCTTTTAAATTCGGGCTTAATTAAAACAATTTTACCAAGGGCAGGAATATGATTGAATGGCTAATTCTTTGCTTGTTTCGTTTGGTGTAGTTTTATTAAATTATGTTATTTGTTTAATTATAAATAATGCGAAATAAATTAACAGGACTCTCTTATGGGTGGACAACTCTTTTCAGAAGACAAGAATCGTTCTGTTAAACCTCCCAACCTAAATATAAAAAGTTAATGTAATTATTGCATATATTTCATTCTGAAGTAAGTGCCATTACGAAACCAAGATACTTTAGATTAAAATGTTTAATTTTACTCTCAATTGAAAATTTGGAATTCTGGATGATATGATTCGTTTTACGTGAACAAATTTAAGTCATTAGTTCACCCGAAACAGAGCTTGGCGAGACTCGAGTCATCAAAATGTAAATGACTACTTTTAGTCACGAAATAAGCGGCTACTTTCATTTACAAATCTGTACTTATTCTCCTGTACAATGACGTTTTTATATATGACTTGTTGGATGTATTAGCAATATGTACGCTCCAACGATCCGAACCAATATATACGCACCACGGACAATCTGGAGCGCCACTATTGCCTTCAGGTCACTGAATCCTTGGCAAAATCAGGAAATAGTTGGTTCGACACAAAAGCCCACTCCTCTTGGTTGGACACAGGTAGAGAGGGTCAAGCACTGATACGACACTGTATGGTGCATACTGATGATAAAAGTGACGCAACTCAAAATGTTAGGTTTTCCATAAATCAAGAAAAAAGTTTGTGGCAATAATGAAACATTACTAAGACAAACAAATCCAAATGGACACTCTGTTCCACATAGGCTACCGATTACCCCGAAGGACTTTCTAAAAAGCAAATTACACAGAGCAACCGGTATTCGAGCTGGACGGGCTGTGTAGCAGCGCCACGTGGCTGCCCTGTGGCAGGCGGTTGCGGAAAGCCACAAGGCGACTCGTGGAGCTAATGTGCAAAGAATAGGCAGATTTTTACGATTTTATCTGTTACAGTTTTATTTTTATTGTTTCTGCCTAGGTAGTCATCAGGGCATCAACTAATGTCACGGCAGTGCCTCTGACCAGGAGTATCTGTGTTCGAGAGCCGACGGTGGCAGGATTTTTGTCATTAGCTAGATAGTTAGGTCGAATTTTTCCGCTGTCTAGTGGAGAATTCTAACGGCCAAGTGCTCTGATCGGTAGTTTTCCTTAGTTTCTCCAATCAACGCCAGGTGAATACTGAAGCAGTACCAATGGACCATGGACCGCGCGCGATCTTTCTTTCCTCTTACTTGTCTTATCATCGCCCCCTTCCTTACATACATTTACACCACTTACAAAATCATACTACCACACTTGTCGGTAGGCTAGTTGAAAACTTAGAGCTTGTCCCGGCTCGGGCAGTGCTCAGCGGGTGGAAGATACCTGGTCGGGATAACCCCGCTGGCCGACGTGTAGTTCGGCGTCGGATTTCGGTATCCAGCGGAGGAACGTCACCGTCACCTCCCGCGATGCAAAATGCTCCCGCTTTTGTTGATCGTTGACGTGTCCGGCCCATGTCTATCAATTACTAAGGGACATGGCTTTGTAAATCTTGATTATCTTTTGACGTAATGACTGGGCGTTGATTCATTTCGTGATTGTTGCTCACATATCGTGTAGTCGCCTCGCAAATCTAAGTGTACCGGAGAGGTCAAATTTGTAATAAAACATTAAGCAAAAGTGGAAACAATCAATCAGTCGAGAACTACGCTACTGAGGAAAGGGAAGTCTGCTGCTGGCCGAGATTGGAGCCACGTGCTAGCATTTCAAGGTCCCTCCGAAGGCCAGAGGAGCAGAAACGACGGGTATCAAAACCTCGACTCGCTTTCGCCCGTGGGGCTTTAAACTTGGAGACCTGGTTTGATGTGCAAAACTTCCACCAAAACAGTCTCGCGGGTGATGCGGTAGAAGCGTGCGCTCGTGAGGACTCGACTGTCTCATGTAGTATGTAGATGTTGGCGGTTCGATCGCACTTGAAGGTCGAGAGCTTTAAACCCAATGTAAACTAACAGTGTATACGTTCGTATGTGTCTTTCAACCACCAAGCTTTCGTACCTAATGGAGAGTTGAGCGAGGGTGACGTCACACTAAGCTCTTCTAACAAGCGAGCGTGAAATTTTGATTAGTGTCGTGAACGTACTGGAGTTGAGGGACGAATCCACCGTAATTGAATACTTTCCATTCCTCCGTCTTGCTCTGATGCTTGGGCTGTCTACGGAATCTGCGTTCCAAACCACGTGTACTTGCTAAACAGCAAGTTGATTTGCCTACCAAGTGTAATTGGGGTTCCCACCACAGGTGTTTTTTTGGCAAAAAGTGGTAACATTCGAACCTATATATGTTCTATTTTAATAATCTTTGTTTTTCTATGCTTTCATCGACATCGAAAACCTTTTGGTGATGTATCAAAATATCTATGTATCGATATTCTGACGAAACTTGCTAGCACTGACAACAGACTCCATGAGTACGCAGCACCTTTTTCCTATAGTAGAAAACGTGTGCGAGGGGGACTTCGCTTCAAGGAATGACAAGAGGATCGGCCAGAAGATAAATGCAATTATTGAAAAAAATGCATTCCATATTTAATTTAATTTCTAGAAAGTGTGATACTTATATGAAATCTAAAGAGAGAGAATTACTAATTTACCATGTTACTCGTACTTCCTAGCAAAACAAGCACCGATAGATCAGAATATACCCTATTTTCTACTATTTACAACTTTAACCCCATACCCTAGCGTATCGAACGAGTTAAGTGATTCTAAACAACCTTTTTTTCAAATTAATAATGTACAGTGAGCATTTTTACAAGTTATTAGAAGGTTATTGAAGGTATTTGGTTGGTTCTCGCAGAGATAGAAATGAATTCCTCTAACTGGGAACCGTCGTAAACCGGGGGAAAGAGCTCAAAAATGTTGACGAGTGTACGAGTAATGACAGAGTAGAGGGCGTGCATAGTATGGTGGAAGGTGATGCAGCTCGATTGGCAGATTCATCATCATCATCTTATTCTTCCTTCTCTTCTTAGTACTCTTATTATTTTTGCTCTTCTTATTCTTATTCACATTATTCTTCCTCTTTCTTCTTCCTTCTCTTCTTCTTTCCCCGTAACAACAGCACTTAGTTTGGCCTATTCTCCGATACTAGGCGAAGTATTTTGTTTGTTTGTTTTGTTTGTTTTTCGAGATGTGTTGGGGCATCGGCCATTGAGGTTGGGTGATCAACCAATCACTGGTCCCTAAAGGGGGGAATGGGGATTGGGTACAGGGTATAGGAAAGGAAGGATCGCGCGCGTGCTGTAGTTGGTATTGAAGCGATCGGGGAAACCATTGGAGTCGGTCGACGACTCGATTCGGGAAGGCGCCACTGACTCACCGATGCTACGTACTAGGCACCTGGCTCTGCCTTAATGATCGTCGGCGATTGGCTGGTTAGAGTCCTAACATGATAATGGCATAGCTCAAGGGGCACGGTGTGATTTGAATACATCAAGTGATGCCACTGCAGTGCCTCTGACCGAGAGGTGAGGGTCCAGGGTGGCAGGATTTCCAACATTTGCTAGATTGACTTCAGTCGTTGGCTGGCGGAAAATTCGAGCGGCCGGTTGCTCTGATCGGTAGTTTACGGTGGTTTCTCCGATCCACACAAGGCGAATGTGGAAGCAGACCACAACAAACGGACCACAGACCACAAATCCTCACCCTTTACACCCACTTACCCCCACATGCACTGCACTACCGCACATGCCGGGAGACCGGTCGGGGGCTTAGAGCGTTTCCAGGCTGGGGCGCGAAAAGTGCTCGTTAGCTGTAAGGCTATGTATGATACAGTAGTGTGGATGATAATGAGGAATAATTTTGAACATCATTCGGCCAATGCTGTCATTAGCCAGAAGACGCTGACTAAAATGATTGAAAAGTTGATTGCCCGAGAGTGAGGCATCTTGCATGTTAGAGAGACGTTTTTGACATGAAAATGCGTAGGAAATTGTACGTTGTGTAGATTCAAAGTTGATTATGCAATTCTCGAAGCGCAGATCCTTATCGTTCCAACTAGGAAATGCATAGGAATGGGAGAATAGAAAAGTGGGAAGAAAGGGACAAGTTGCTTGTAGCAAGTGCCAATCTAACGGTCTTCTCTACATCCTTGTGTAAAAAATTTTAAAATTAAATTTTAATTTTTGAAACTCATGATTGTAAATTTTCCTAGATATAGGATTCACGTTGTTTTTACAATAAAGCGAGTTCATTCTTTTAATGTTAAGGTGAGAAGGCAAATCCTTTTTCTGTTTAGTACGCTGAGTGTAGTGCGATTCTTGAGCTGGGTAAGATATAATATGTTGCACTACTTTGGCTATCAGTTCATCAGAATGCATGTTCAAAGTTCTATTTCCCCTCGTACTAGGTTGACTTATTACAGATACTGTTGTTCTCTTCTTCTAATTGCATTGGAAACAAACATTTGAGATATATCCCACACTCGTGAAACACCCGCAGCGTTACTCTCTCGCCATTATGTGAAAGAGAAAAGCATTTGTTGTATCCCTGTTGTGACATTTTCCAGACTCGACATCTCTCTTTTTCTAGTTCCTGTCGTGTCAATAAGATTTCATATGTAAGAAACTCTCTTGGAATAGTCTCCCAATGACCAAAATTCTTCAAATAACGCGTTTCGCGTATTTTCATAGTCTTGTCTGAGTCGAATAAATCGTAAAGAATACAATTATTAAGGCTCTCGTTCCTAATATTATAACATGGAGAGAAAATCTTCAAGAACGTATGAAAGTGTGATTTTCAAGAGACCAGGTCTTTCATAATATGTAAATTATGTCAGGGATAATTATAATTGCTCTAAAAATGTAAGTTAGAATTTGTATATTATTTCATATTTCTTCGTTTCTTCTTCGAGCATATGTTACAAAATTTAAAAAAACAAACTTTTATGAATTATTTAAAAACTATTTTAAATAGCGTCCTTTAATTGAGTTAAATGTGAAAATGAATTGATGATTTCGCTTTGCTTAATAAGATATGGAAATGAAAAGAAAGCATGTAAAAACCCAGTAATTTTGAAGAATATAAAAATATTCTATTCTCTCCATTGTAATTTTCTTGCAAGCGGTATCAATAATGATAATTGGCAAAATGTATATTCCATACGATTAAGCGGCCATTGTTGCTTCTAACCCATTGTTGTAATGCCACACTGATAACAAAGCGATAATAACTGCTGTCTTTTCTTTCACATTAATATAAAATAATAATTTTAATAACGGCTAAAATATGCGTCGTGCATCGTCGGTACGTGTATTTAGAAAAGGCAAAAATCTGTTTTCGATTAAGCATTTAAATTAAAAAATATATATGTATTTTTCACGCTTTGTTTGTTAAACATTTTTCCAATGGTTGTTGAAGTGTAAGACAGAAATTGTCATATTATAATATTACTTAGCCATTAACAATATTGCGAGAAATTACGTGCTGTTGTAGCACCACTAGTTTATGTTTGAAACAATGATTCACAAAAAGCGGAGTGTTATCACGTGTCGAGCTAGTAACGTACAATGCAAGAACATCGCGCATATGGAATAAACGGAACATATGCAAAGTAATGCAATCATTTTCAAAATGGGTAAGTACACGTGAGCGAGACTTGCACATCAACAGGATTCCCAAACCGACAATTCAATGTTGCAAATGTGCATTGATGATGTGATTGCTGCCAAACGTGAGAATAAATGTCAATTTATCAGTACGAGTTGCATCAAAACACTACGGCATTATTTCAATGATTGTTCTGGAGAGGCTATTTCGTGATCAATACATGAATTCGGTATCGGTTATTTAATTCTCAAGGGGGTATCAAAACTCATTGGCAAAACCCTAGGAAACTAATCAGGATAAATACTGTAAAGTTTGGTATATTTTGTATATAGGTCGTTCTCCACAAGCGCAATATTTTTCTTCAAAACTACCAATCTTGGAAAAATGATATTTTACAAAATTAATTCCACTAATTTCGTGAAACAAATTTAATTTTTGACGTATAATTAATTATAAGTATAATCTAAATCAAATCTAAAGAATTCACCACGCCGTTTCACACGCACGTTGTGAAGTTGCTCCGGACTGCAGGCCTGCCAACAGTAGTTAGCAGCGAGTTCTGTTGACGAAGTGGCAGGCGCTTCATCGACCGCAAAAGTGCAGTAAATTGCCGCGTGGGGTAGGAAGGTGGACTGCGAGGGAGATTACTCACATCCTGTTCCCGCTCGTGATTCAACTGTGCGAGCTCCTCTCCTCCACGACTCTTCCTCGCAGGCGTCTTAAAGGAGATCGCCTTGAGCGATCAGGACTCGCCACCGCTCGTCACTACGAGCCAACTACTTTTCAGGCGGAGGGATTGCTTATTTGCTTATTTCGTGGTTCCGGGCGCGTCAGCTGCTGTTGTCGTTGGTCTCTTCAGGGAAGTGGCGCTGTTCTCCTCCCGTTGTATGATGAGATCCGGCTCCAACCTATATGTCGCTTTGCCGAGTTCTCCCATCCAGGTATCTGCCCAACGGGGCACCGCCCCATCCGGGCAAGCGCTAAGCTCTTGACGTACGTGGTAGTTTAGTGCATGTGTGGCGTCTTTGCCGGGCAATAAATCACAGACGTGAACGGTTTGTAATTTATTGAGTATTTATTTGAAAAATGCTCCAACACATGAATACTATGTACAATAATTAAATAAACAATATTGACCCGTTACTAGAAGGAATGTTCTTGGTTACCACCACCACTGGCCTGATAATTAGATATCTTATTCGGTGTGATGCACCAGTAGCCTACGTGAGCATACAAGCGAGTATGCCGCACCTCCCGTCTCGACGTAGCACGCCGGCTTCAGTTCCCTGCCTCAGTAGCCTATGCATTAAAATGCAGCGCCGCGCACAACCCACACGACTTCCTACCGACGCACCCAAGAATCAGAAGAAGGAGTTTAGGTCCGGGGTCCGTTTATATTACCTTCTGCGCCGGCTGACGGAACTACGTCATCTCGCCGTCTCCGCCGACGCGTTTCCGCAGCTAGTCTGTCTACAGGGTTCCGAAGTTTGCCGCAAGTGGTCTACGGGGTTCACAAGTGGCCACCCACGACACGGCGCCCCTTCCCTTCCGCTCCCTAGGTTTGCCATTGTTCAGCCAGACGTCTCTTCCCGCCAGCGCTGTCCATGAGCATGAAATGCACGTGGCTGATATTTTGTCACATTTGTACAAGGCGACTGATATGACGCCACACATGTGAGGCGATTGGGCAAGGGCAAGGAAGAAAAGGAAAGGTCTGCGGTCCGTGACCTTTTTGTTAGGGTAATGCTACGGAATTTTCCTGGTATTGATCGGAGAAACCACGGAAAACTATCGGTCAGAGTAGCCAACAGCTAGAAATCTCCTCCAGGCAGCGTCTGAACTCGACCTAGCTAATAGCCGCGTAGAAAATCCTGCAGTGACATCTGTTGAGCCACCTCAACCGGTAACTACTTTTCAGCTTTCATTCAGAGTGTAGGGTAATGTAAAAGAGCTCACGGGAGCAAGGAATCACTGATAGGCTGGAAGACCGCAATACGGACACATGGTTACATAGGTTTTTTATAGGGTAACGTTAATGTTATTTTATTTATGTAACGTTTATGTTATTTAATTATTCATTAAATACATACATTTACTGTTTTCATGAATATAATACGCAAACACATAATATAAAATTATAAATAGTTTAACTACTTATCGGCAATCCAGGATGCAAGGTTTACATTACTAAGCAGGAACAAAAAAAATGAATGTGAGTGGCAAAATATTGGAATTCGAATGGCATTAATCGTTTAATACCTCACCTTTCTATCCGCCTCTAGGTGTAAGAAAAAACAGAATGTGGCGCGAAACTATATTTAAAGTTAACATCTTGACATAATTTTAAATGTTGCTCTATTGCAAAACATGTTACGATTGTGTACCTTATCGTTTTTTTATGGTGCTCAGTTTTTGATTATTTGTATTTTTTCTTTTATTTATATATTTATTTATTTTCTATTTTAAAGATCATCAGACAGATGGAAACCTGGCTTGGAGAAATATTTTCTAAGGGTATGTGTCGAGGCAACATGATGCGGACAGCTTCTGAATCATAACATCCTTGTATAAGTTTACATTCATCTGCATTTTTAACGTCATGCATTATTCTGCGACGCTAATCTAATACATAACATGCCCAAATAAATCAGCTCGCATCCAATGTAACGAAAATATCCGCCAAGACTTCATGCCGAGGCACAATTCTATTCCAACCACTCTGATAAGACCGACCAGAGTCTTGATTTTCCCGAAAGTCATCGGCGAAGGCACGTGTCATACACTCTGCTTGTCATATTAGTCATACTAGCTGCAGCGGTGTAATTGATTGATTGATTAGTGACTGCGCGCGCATCGACGGCTAAAGTAATTCGTCCCGTTAGAGTAGAGCATCTGTTTTTTTCTCGGGAAGAGTCAGTGATTTTCCCCCGCTGGATGGTGAGATCCGGCGCGACCTGCACACCGGCTCACGGGGTTTCCCCTAACCAAGTTACTCCCACCAGCGGGCACCGCCTCAGCCGGGACAAGCTCTAAACTTTCGACCATTCAACAGACATGTGCGGTAGTGTATTGCATGTAAGTGCAAGTGTGTATGTCTTGAGGTTAGGTCAAGGAAGGGAAAGGAAACATCGCGTGCACTATATGGCCGATGTGTTAGTATACCGATTCGGCAGTCCTTTGGTGTTGATCGGAGAAACCACGGAAAACTACCGATCAGAGCAGGCGGCCGATTAGATTCTCCTCCGGATAGCGAACGAATTCTTGCTAGTCTGGAAAACCCTGCCGCCTTCGGGATTACTGGTCAAAGGCACTACAGTGACATCAGTTTATGTTCTGAACCACCTAAGCCGATAAAACAGGGGTGCGAAATTAAGGAACCGGATGAAGTTGCATCACTAACAGAAATATTGATGTTACTGCCCATTGATGATGATGATGATTATGATGATGTTTATGATGATTAGGGAGCGGATTTCTATGATTTTGCATATTTTTGTCCGGTGCTTCAGGTCGTAGCTAAGAGAAATTTCTTGACATTTAGTTAGAATTACATGCTATGTAGATTATTATGTTAGTGCATATTTGGTTGATTTTTCTGTTGGTGCATACTCATGTAATTATAGAAAAATATTTCATTAAAATAGAGACTTACCTCTAAAACCTTCAAGATTTCATACGATCTATGGATTTGTGAGTGTTCATCGATTACAAAGAGCTTGTCGCAGTTTGCGTTTTTTCCTTTTCGATAGATGATAAAATACTCGTACATCTGTAGGAAATGATATAATTTTTTTACAATCAGGCAGAAAAATTGCAACAAGATATACAATGTACTTCACTAAGGTAAATATTTACTTCAATTATTTCTCCCACGAAATAAGGTACATTATATTCTGTTTGCACAAAAATATACATTTTCATTCCAGGCACGCTTCTCCTGAATTTTATCAAGAAAGGTTAATGCAGGAAATGAAATATGTTAATTTTAACTGCATATTAAAGTGCATATCTGAGAATTTTAGGCCATAAATACGCTTTTTTAAAATTATGTTTCAAAATTTTCGGACATAAAAGTCCTTCCCCAAGTGTCGATGAAAAAGCGATTTGTGCTTGTAATAGAGGCGCTGACTGTGTTGCAATGCACTTCGCTTATCGCGTGGGCTGGTGACCCGCAGGCGCTCTGATGGGTGACGGGGGCACGCCGCTCTGGTCGCCGCTGGTGACGTCGGCTTGGACGCTGCTGGCGGTGCTCGTCGTCACCGCCATCGTCATCCCCTACCGCTTCACCAGCCGCCGTTACCGCCAGCTCGTCTCTCGGATTCCTGGTCCGCCGGCCGTTCCCATTGTGGGCAACGGACTGCTGATTGTCGTCGCCACGCGGAGAGGTACTGTGTTGCGTCCTTGTTAATGTTGCACTCTGTGCACATCTTTCTTTAAGTTCCATTGCACATTCTCTTAAACCAGTTACTTCTGAACTGTTGAATGTCCGTTGGGTCCTTTTTACTCGACTAGTTCGGGAGAAATGCACGGATGTAAAGAACAGGGTTAAGTGACATAAAACTACCAAGACTGTCCCTTATAACCAATAAACATGAAAAGAATTGTTAAATTATTACCAACGTTTACATTGCTTATACAAAATAAGATGTAAGTACGTTGACAGAAAGGAAAAATATGTACTCGCTTTAATACAGTTCAGAAATGGTTTCTTCAATAAGTGTTCAAAAGCACGTCGTATGTTGGACGAAACGTAAATTTTTTGGACTCGATTGTTTACCATGCTTAGCAGCACTTCACTTCGCGTCCATTTATAAACACTACGTCCAAAAACCCTCATATTTCGGCCTTGGTACACGAACACTATCAATGTTTGTATTACTCACATTTCAGAATATTCCAATTTCATCGCATGGACACTCCTACAGAAATTCGAAGTAGCTTTGACGTCTTATCATCTCCTTGACCAAGATTTTCTCGTTGCATCAACAGCCTGGATTTAGAGAGATCACGTAAATCTGTTCAAATTCACACTGATGACGGAGTTTAGGAAGGAGTAGATCTAAAGGATATTTTATCGAGGATTTTGTGAAGGATGGGGGAATGCTTGTATGGCGGTGTTTGAAAGGAAGATGGTGATCTTTATTGGGTTTTACGATAATGATTACGCGATTTTCTTACAGAAGCAATGTATGATAATTATACAGTAAAAAGGAGTTTAGGAGTTTTGTTCGTCAAGGTCTTCATTGAGGTGTTGGAGTTGAAGATACGTATTTCGACAGGATGAGGTGATTTTATTGCCCCTTTTTTTTTCTTTTTTTGAAGTTCGATGTAATTGTTATTGTTGCAGGAAATGTGGTTACTAGTTATGTAGAGTTCTTGGCCGTATCAGAATAAAACAATATCACTCTCTTCTTTTACCGCATATCGCGATTTGCAATAGATAAACAATTTTATTTTTCTTGTGTAAGAAATTTTAGTACTTGAATAATGCGGCTGTGAATGTATGTTTTGTTAGTATTCGTCTGGTATGTCTAACAGACTTTCATTGGATTTTGAAACAACAATGTAAACAAAAGAATATTCATTTGCAACAACTTTTACTTTCGGAAAGGTCTCAAATAGGGTGTCATAGGGTTAAATAGGGTATAATTTCATTTTGTCACAACAGCCTTCACATTGATATGTCGGTCGAAACGTCGGCACCTCAGCCATCGACGCGGCGTCACCCGGACAGCCCAGATCATTACTCTGGCCGCGGAAGCCTACGACAGCCTTCACATTGCAAATCACCCTCTTCAGTTAATAAAGTTTTCACAGTGTGAGCAGAAAACGTGTTTTACTTTCTCGCACTTGCTGACGTAAGAACATGAAGTAGTAATCTTGCGCCGGAAAACGGAACATTGTCGACACAAAAACCCTTATTACCAGACCCAGGTAAGGAAAAAGTGGATAAATTCAGTTGCTGAATAAAGAAACAAACTCCTCCAACAAAACACTTGGTGTAGCCAGAATCCATGTTTTGTGGGTCCTTGATACTGAAAATTCGATTGACGGCAAAACGTCTGTCGGTCCGGCTGGGCACAACGCGAGCCCATAAACCATTCAGCCGATTTTACCTAAAATTGATATTCCCCAATCGTTCACGCTGATGTCGCGGACCCTGGACTTTGAAATCGACATTTTCATTTTGGAGGGGTACTTAATATGAAACCTGTAGGAAATTTGAAAAAAATCTCCAAATTTTTTGATTAAATGTTTTTGAAAGGACGTTTTAGAGAATGATACAGATCTCACTTCCGTTAACATCCCCGATTTTTCGTAAATTGTAAAAAAGAAAAAAAAAACTTCAAAATTGGAGATAGAGATTTTTGTCTCAGGGAAGAACAGAATTAGCTCTTCAAAATAGGTCATGAACAATTTTTTTTAAATAGTCGTAGTTTTTGCATATTTTGCGATTGAATTTTACAAAAAAAATCTCAATAACCGCTCCAATTTTTTTCTTTAAATTTTCTTCACTTATATAATAAGAGACGATAAAAATATAGTGGTAGTCATATTTTCAGGTATTGCTCCGTTTTTTGAAAATAAAAATAAATTAAAACTACAAAATTGACGATAAGAGATTTCGGCTTTAGGCAAAGTCTCAAAAAACGCTCGAATTTTGTACATTACATTTTGTACATTACATTTTTTACATTACATATGTAATAGGGAACGGAAAGAAATAGGGCGCTAGTCTCATTTTCGGATATTCTTTGTTTTTTTTTCGAAAATTGTAAAATGGAATTGCGGTGTAATATTATTACAGAACCGTTACTAAGAGGCTAGAAAGTATGTGCTGTTGTAGCAGCACTAGTTTAATTATTTTGATGGTTGAATTCTCTAGACGTAAATAAACATCCAATATATAATAATTTTAAACTTTTCTCACTTTTTGAATTGGCAATTACTTTCTCCGGTTCTTTTCCGTGTTAATACTCCATTTTACCATTTTAATAGTCTCAAGTATAATTTTTTTAAAATTTCATTATTATTTTGCGATTTTATTTTTATATCGGTATTCCGTGTTGCATTCTTTGAATGAGTAATAAATGATACATATTTGCTAAAATTATGTGCTGGCGAATATATACTGAATGATAACATTTTGTGTGTTTCAGGAGTAATACCATTATTGAAAAAACTTCGCGAACAATATGGATCATTCTTCAAACTACAAATACTGGGGCTCACGCATATTATGATTTCCGATGTGGATATGATAGAGGTAAGTTGCTAACAGAAGGAATCACCAAGAACACAACCGAATTACTTTGATAATTCCATACAATCATATTAATCGCAAAACCCTGAAATAATTATTTGAGTCATCACTGCCAACAATATTGTTTATTACAATAGCAGCTTTCGATGGCTTAGCCATCATCATCAGTTTTCTAGTACAAGAAAATAAATAAAAACGTGAATATTTTTTGTTTTTTCAACAAAATTATAATAAAAAATATTACTAATAATTTACAATATTTAGAAATATATTTAACATTTTTTAAGAACTGAATGAAATAAAGAGGGGTGTTAAATCATTTAATACTGCAAGAAAAGTGAATGAAATTGAATGAAAGTGAATGTAAAATTTGAAACAGAAATCATGAAAATGTAAGTTGATCCGTTCCTTACCTGCTAGATGGAAGCCACAAAACGACTACGCGGGGTCGGGCGAGCCGAGGGGCTTAAGTACCCGGCCGTGGGGTGGAGGAGGGCAAAGGCCTCGAGGGGTGCGGTGCGCTCTCTACTGTGCCGCCCCGGGGAGTGCGGTGTGGGAGTGGTGTCGGATAATAATTTTAGTAGAGGAGAGGAGCTTTGGTTCATGTTTTCATTCAGTAAGTTATTACAATTACAATTGTATTTAAATCAATATGGAGGTTTTCTAACGTTAATCTGGTGTGATATTGATTTTCTATTTCCAGTTTATGAATATGTGTGTGGATTGAATGTATGGCCTGACTGGAGTAAATGATTCGCAAAGTGAGATTTATAGGTGTTGTGTTTCCAAGCCTGTATACGATCTGTATGTTCATTAATTCTGGTATTAAAAGTTCTGCCTGTTTGACCAAGATATTTGGCTTCGCAATTATGGCAATTTAGTGAATATACCCCGCTTTTTTCTAAAAGATCTGTGTTGTAGGGGGGACAGCATTCTTTCAGGGAATTCTTGATGGACTCGCAATTATTTGATGAACTACAATTTTAGTAAGTTTTCAATATGCAACAGCACTCTTGAGAACAGCAAATCAAGGGGCTCCTGTTAGGAACCTGGGCCGGGTTTGGTACTTTCCTCTAATTAATAACATGGACAACATTTTGTAAACGGACACGTCTATCAAACGATTGCTGGTTATTACTCACTAATTTTGCATTTAAGAACCTACCTTTTAACTCAAAAGTTCTCTATCTTCGCTGTCACAATACCAAGACCAACTGCATTCCAACTACGCAGCGTCATCAAAACCATGAAGGAGTACATTCATCCATGTCAAAACGATGACATAATGACAAATGATGCCATATTAGCGCTCTTTCTATTATATTCATTATTATATCATTATATTATTAAAATCTGGTTTCATATTATAAAACCGGTTAAAAAGAGCAAGTGATAACACAACCAGCACTTTCATTTAAAGCAAAAATGTCGACATTTGGTTCACTAGTAAAGCTTAAATTTCTTTCTAACGAAAGCTTTAGAGCTTTAATTATTTAGAAATATGCGCTTAATGTGCTGCCGGCGCAGTGTTTCAAACAACGGGCAATAGCCAGCACGTGATCGTTCCAATTCTTAAAGCTTGGTGGAGAGACGATTCGCCAACTGTCCCTTGAAGAAGTAGAATAAGAATAAGAATAAGAATAAGAATAAGAATAGAATAGAAGAATAGAAGAATAAGAGATAATAAGAATAATAGGAAGAATAATAAGAAGAAAATAAAATATAGATAAGAATAATAGAATAGAAATAATAAGCAAAGAAAAGAAAATAAGAATAAGAAGAGAATAAGAAGAAGAATAAGAGAGAATAAAAGAGAATAAGAAAAGATAAGAAGAAGATAAGAAGAAGAATAAGAAGAATAAGCAAGAAGAATAGAGAAGAATAAGATCAAGCATAAGAATAAGAATAAGAATAAGAATAAGAATAAGAATAAGCATAAGAATACGAATAAGAATAGAATAAGAAAAGAATAGAATAGAATAAGAATAAGAATACAGAATACAAAATAAGAATAAGAATAAGAATAGATAAGGAAGAAGAAGAAGAAGAGAAGAAAGAAGAATAGAGAATAAGAAGAATAGAATAAGAAGAATAAGAATAGATAAGAAGAATAGAATAG
>BOPP01000222.1:112384-155915 GCA_017312745.1 Gryllus bimaculatus | reverse complement strand
GAAGAAGAGAAAGAAGAAGAAGAAGAAAGAAGAAAGAAGAAGAAGAAGTAAGAAGAACAGAAGAAGAAAAAGAAGAAGAAAAAGAAAGAGAAGAAGGCAGAAGAAGAAGAAAGAAGAAGAGAGAAGAAAGAAGAAGAAAGAAGAAGAAGAGAAGAAGACAGAAGAAGAAGAAGAAAGAAGAAGAGAAGAGAAGAAAGAAGAAAGAAGAAGAAGAAGAAGAAGAAGAAGAAGAAGAAGAAAGAAGAAGAAGAAGAAGAGAAGAAAAAAAGAAGAAGAAGAAGAAGAAGAAGAAAGAAGAAGAAAGAAGAAAGAAGAAGAAGAAGAAGAGAAGAAGAAGAAGAAGAAGACAGAAGAAGAAAGAAGAAGAAGAAGAAGAGAAGAAAGAAGAAGAAGAAGAAGCAGCAGAAGAAGAAGACAGAAGAAGAAGAGAGAGAAGAAGAAAGACAGAAGAAAGAAAAGAAGAAGAAGAAGAAGAAGAAGAGAAGAAAGAAGACAGAAGAGAAGAAAAGAAGAGAAGAAGAAGAAAGAAGAAGAAGAAGAAGAAGAAGAAAAGAAGAAAGAAGAAGAAGAAGAGAGAAGAAGAAGAAGAAGAAGAAGAAGAAGAAGAAAGAAGAAGAAGAAGAAAAGAAGAAGAAGAAGAAGAAGAAGAAGAAAGAAGAAGAAGAAAGAAGAAGAAGAAGAAGAGAAGAAGGAAAAAGAAGAGAAGAAGAAGAAGAAAGAAGACAGAAGAAGAAAAGAGAAGAAAGAAGAAGTAAGAAGAAGAAGAAGAAGAAGAAGAAGAAGAAGAAGAAGAAGAAGAAAAGAAGGAAGGAAGAAGAAGAAGAAGAGAAGAAGAGAAGAAGAAGAAAAGAAGAATAGAAGAAGAAGAAGAAGACATCCTAGAGCGCTCCAAGTGTGAAGATATTGGCCACGAGGCCCACGACTGGACAGGTAGCGCATTCACAGAAATAATAATTAATAATAATAATAATAATAATAATAATAATAATAATAATAATAATAATAATAATAATAATAATGTGCGATTTAATGTTTCATCCAATTGATGAGTGGCTTTTACTTATGAAGCCTCTTTACTATAGTGTATACAGCAAAAATATTGGAATTACCTCAATAATACGATTTTCCTAATTGTGTGTGTATTTGTGTACCCAAATATGTATCATACGCCCATCACGATTAAGGATTATTGATACTGTTGCAAAGATGGTAAAGATTTGTGCAGAGGGTGACATGTAGTTTGCACCCTAAACTACAAAGACTGTCGGGATTATGCTTCACTGTCATATTACAAACTTTTGAGCTAAAAATTGGTAAACACGGTTTACGAACTAGTAGTGTCGCCCTCGAATTTATGTGTAACGTTCAAGTATTTTTCGCGCCCACTTACGGATAGTACAAGATCTAAATATTGAAAATATTGTTGATAGTGCCTTAAACAATAATTTTAGTGACTTTATACGGGAGAAGGCGGGTAGGGAGTGTATTCGGTCTACTTTGCGTTAGAGTGAAGAGTTGTCACTATCACCTCGTTTAGAATTCTCGGTTGGTATTCATTGTAATATTCAAATTAATCTTTCTATAACACTAAGATGAAAAGTTCTGTTAAAAAGTGAATTGCCACAACTTTTCAATGTTTTTGAAAGTAAAACTAGGAAGGACCAATTCCTAATCAAATTAGTAATACTGATGAATGTATTGTTATCTCTAGTAACCTAACCATTTATATTTAGGTGCCCAAATATGAGGATTAAGTTTAATTTTTAGATGAAGTATTTAATTCCACTAATATAATATTCTTTTTCTCGTTACAGAAACTGTTAGGTAGTGTGAGTTTCATCACCAAGAGTTTTGACTATCATCTGCTGAAGCCATGGCTGGGCGATGGGCTATTACTGAGTACGGGTGAGTGACTTGAATGTGCAAGTGTTTAACATCCTTATACCCATATTTTCTACGACTGTGTCAAGATATAAGTTCTTCATTAATACTTACATTGTGGTTTTTAATCACTTAAGATCCTAAACCAACTAATTTGTACAATGCTCATTTGAATTTTTATTAAGTTGCTTTGAGTTTGTATTGAGTTTGCATTTGAGTTATACAATTGATTATACATTCTTCAACAACTTAAATGTAAATGTCTTATTCCATTTAAGAACATGTGTAGTTTACAAAGATTGTTGTAGAAATATGTAAGAAAAATTCGAAGTATTCATTATTTTAGAAATGTATATTATTCTACTAAATGACACTATCGCTCCCTTTAAAATTTGATTATCTTATAAATTGAACTAACTACTCGCCAAAAATTTAAGGAGCTTTAAGATTCCAAATGTTTATAATTGTACTGGTAGAATTACTCCAATGAGAACTACTAAATTACGAATGAATATTGATTTTGGACGTTTCAATAGAGATCATTAGTCCCGTGCCCGTGTCAAGGCGCCTCCCTGACGGAGTAACGCCCCAACCGGCAAGACGTCTAGGCGTCCGACTGCTCTCCCGAATCGTGCCGTTGAGTAGTACATGCAAAAGTATGAACGTAAGGAGAAACAAGGGGACAAACAGCACGAAGGAAATACTGTTACTTTCTCGCTACCGCTCACTCAGGAGGGAGAAACTTGTGTTATGTTGCGCGAGAAAATTGCAAATTTTCGGCAGAAAAACTCTTATTACAGGACTATGGTAACGAAAAAGTGGACATATCCAGTAGCTAAATTTAGAAAAACAATCCTCTAACACCTGTGTAGTCAGAATACATATTTCGTGGGCCCTTGTTACCAAAAAATAGAATGACAGCCAAACATATATCTGTCTGTGAACTACACTAGCGGCTAAACCGTTTAGCCGATTTGCTAAAAAGTTGATATTCCCCAATCGATCTGGATAATGTCGTGGCCCCTTGAATTTGGAACCCATATTTTATTTTTTGGAGGTACTTACTTTATCTGAAGCCACTGGAACATTTTCCAAATTTTCTAAACAATGTCACCATCGTTTTTGATTAAATTTTGTTGTTGGATACTGTAAAGGGCATTTTAAGAGTATGGTGTAGGTCTAAGTTTCGTTGAAAATTGTTAAATTCAAACTTTTTTCTTTTTGCTTCTTTAATATAGATTCTGATATAAGATCACGTACACTTCTTTGTGAATTTGAGTAGTTTTCGCGTAGTTTTGCGTGAAAGTTGGCGAGAAAGTACGTGCTGTTTTAGCACCACTAGTTTCGAAAATGATCGGACATTCGCCTCGTGTTTATCAGAAAAAGCACGGGAAATTACCGACCAAATGAGCCAACCTCTCGTACTATTCAATTAAGCCTTATTGTACGCGATGAGGCTCAGGCCATCCGGTTCGCTTTGCCGCCTGACCAAGCAAATGTAGCTGCTCTCCTTTCGTCATCCAGCAGCGAAAAAGGTATCACTCGCGCGACGAGACAGACAGTGGATGGACTCGACTCAACTCTCTGGGTTGATTTAATTATAGTAAATTTTGGAATAACTCAGCTGTAACGCTCTTATCCAATCGAAAGCTTCATTACGACTTAATTTTTTGATACTGAAGTTCCCAATTAAATGATAATGTCCCCCCTCCATGTTCAGTTCCCAACCTTGGAAATTCACTATATTTAAATCGGGCAAGGTGTCGAACTCTGGCCGGGAGGTCGTGGGTTCGAGTCGCGATAGTGGCAGAATTATCGACACTATCTTGTCGGCTATCTGGATTTCTGGTCTGCCTGGAAGACAATTCTAGCGGCCGGCTGCTCTCATCGGTAGTTTTCCGTGTTTTTTCCTATCAACACCAGGCGAATACCGGAGCAGTACCCTAACAAACGGGCCACGGACCGCGCGCGATCTTTTCTTTCTCTTTCTTGTCCTATCCTCACCCTTACACACACATTTCCTCCATGCATTACACTATAACCCATGACTGCAGACCTGTCGCAAGATTAGAGCTTGTTCCGACGACCGGTGCCCCACTGGTAGGAGATATCTGGATAGGAAAACTCCGCTAGCTGACGGTAGGTCGGCGTCGGATCTCGTTATACAGTGAAGGAATATCGCCACCACCTCCCGAGAAAAAAACATGCATTACACTTATGGGACTACTGGCCTTAGCAGTTGCCGCGCCCGGATTCACAAATCAATCAATCAGTCAATCAACTGGTGTCGACAATGCTCCCTCGTGCGAACTCGAAACGGCTCAACGACGCTCAGAGGCGACTGTGTTGCCCATGGGCTGATGCGAGGCGTCGTGCGCAGGCGGCAAGTGGCACTCGCGGCGCAAGCTGCTCACGCCGGCCTTCCACTTCCGGATCCTCGAGGACTACCTGCCCGTCTTCACGCGCTGCAGCCGCGTGCTGGTGGAGAAGTTGCGCGAGCGCACGGGCGACCCTTACGTGCCCGTCAACGACCTCATCACCCTCTGCACCCTCGACGTCATCTGCGGTACGTCACTCGCCACAAGAAGGCCTTCATGGCAAAAACATTACAAGTCTGTAGTGGATGAAAAGACCTACCTTAGGGTCTGCTTTGCTGGTATAGTGGCTACGAATACCAAGTTCGTAGGCTCAAACCCGGTCAAAGTAGGGTGATGTTTGCCAAAAATGGACGGCATGCGTACGGTCGCATGTCAGCATGTGAAACAGATCCCAGGAAATGCACTTGGCCGATCTCGGCAAAACTAATCCTCTAGCAATTTACCACCAATCGGAGTTTTGATTTGAATTCCTGGAGGATAAACGTGGATATTGTGTCTAGGCCTGTACTATCTGGTATTCTAATCAAATGTCGAAATTGGCGCTCTAGCGCCTCTGGGGAAAGCAATGGCGAAGTACCCTACCTTTATTTGCCCAGAACAAGTCTCACAATAAGGCGCTGGGGGCTTCAGGAGATTAGCCTATGCACCATACGTGCATGGTGGTAAAAGAAGAATAAGAATCTAGCTTAATTAAAATGTATTTCAACTAAATACAGACCTTACGTCCCCGCACACATGTTTCGAGGACTTTACCTCATCATCAGTACTCCCCAAGCCACATCGTACAAAGCATGCCTGTTCGCTTAACAGCGATTCTTTGTACTACTTGCTTGGAGAACACTGATGATGTGGTGAAGTCCTCGAAATATGAATGCGAAAATGTAATATCTACTCGTATGTTCAGTGTAAATACATTTTTATTGTGGAGGATTACTATGTATCCATATGGATTTCCACAAAATGTTTGCTGAAGCCACCGAGATTATTTAAATGGCACATTGTTTATTTCTTAGATAAAATAACTGCCAAGTGCTGATAGGAAGTCACGAGCTGATGCGGATGCATTGAGGGAGGCCACAGAGACTTCCCTTCCCCGATAGCCAACAAGCGTTTGTTAATTTTACCAATTTGTTAAAAATGATTACCAAATTTTATAACATCTCATGCAAATGAATATTTACAATATTAATTCACATTTTAATTCTTCTCTAAGCTTAGAATTTCTTCAATTTGTATTGCTTGTATTTAAATCATGTATGGGGTGGTGGGTTTCGTACTGGATACCCCCTCTCCCCGAAGTACTTTAGGGATATACCTTTGCTAGTAGCTGTGCCGTAGAAGCACTATGTTGACAGACGTTAAAAAGATATTCATTAGATTTACGAATACATATGTTTTTATGCAAATGTGTTGTTTGCTTGGGCTCCTGTTGCAGAAACAGCTATGGGAACGCGAATCGATGCTCAAGAAGGCAAAGGAGTTGAATATGTGTCTGCTGTACTAAGGTAAACAATTTTCATAATTTTCTTAATCTAGTAATCTAAAACATTTTTCTAGCCTTCTGTTTACTTGTTTTCGTTTGCATGGCTTGTACGGATTGTTTAACTCAATCTTGAAATACAATTTTTAAATTTCTGTAAATTCGCAAACTATTATTAGACCATAGTATCGCGAAAGACATTAACTAAACTTGTTGGAACGAGACTTAGGGACGGATACTAAAGGGTACAAGTTACCTACCTTACAGAAATAAGCGATTGTGTGTTCATCTTATGAAGGCCGGCTACGTGCTAAGCCAGTGAATGTGTCCAAAAAGTTTGTCTCGGTTAACGGAATTGTTTGGCGGGCTCTCCTCGGCCAGTGGGATATTTGTTCCTCCTTCGGCGAGTGAGACGTGGCCGGGGCCCGTGGCTCCTCCCTTTTTTACTTGGCTGCGCGGGGACGCCGCGCTGCGGGCTGCCGTGCCAGCCTCGGGGTTGAAGCGCGCACTCCACATCTGAAGGAGACCGTGATGCGACAGCATCACTGCGTCTTCACAGATTCAAAACATGAATTCAGTACGAATTTCAAACAATATTCATTTGAATACTGTTTCTGTTCTAAATTATGAATTCTGAGCTTAACTATTTTCCACAGAAAAAAGTTCAAACGGCGCCAAGTGGTGTGTTATTGCAGGAATCCTGGAATAACCTGGATTCTAGGAATCCTGAGATCAAATTGAACTCTTGAATAGAATTCTTGAACCAACATCGCAACGCCTGAGCGATCAATTTTCCTACAAGCTTAATTGGATGGAAAATGTACCGAATAAAATAAGTTAAGAAATTGTTGCAGGATGTTGTAATGGTGTAATGTGCTGAGGTGTTGTAAAATTGTGAGGTTGTACCAACATTGAACATGCTTCATTTGTTTAGGCGAAAATCATTCAGTCTAGACGATCTTTGTTTTTCAAGCGACGCTGAATGAACATTGCACCACATGAGGGAACTCGAGATTAAGTGCCTTTTGTTTCCGTTTGAGTGTTTCGAGCTTCACCATAGTCCTCACAGACGCCACGTTTTGCCAGTCCGATTTTTCTGCGTCTTGTGCTCCCAACTCAGCGGCGGTTGGTTGTGCCTCTTTACAGTGCGTGCGAGAGGCGCTTTTGTCTGGGCGAAGGGAACCGAAGGCAGAGTAGGCTCACTTGCACACATCAGTAGGATGGATTCGTTATTTCGTGTTTCCGGAAGCGTCTACTATGGTCATTAGTCCCGTACGTGTAGTACATATTTTATCATGGGATGCGACTGTTTTCTTCCTCTGCTGGAAGGCAAGATCCGGAGCCGATCGACGCGTCGCCATGAGGGGTCTTCCCCAACTAGGTATTTCCCACCAGCGGGGCACCGTCCCTTCCGAGACAAGCTCATGCCGGGAGCCCAATCGGGAGCCCAGAGCTCGGCTTGGCTCGGGCTGTGCCCCGCTGGTGGAATCCCCGTTGGCGGACAGAAAGTCGGTGCCGGCTCTCGCCATCCACGCCCCCTTCCGGCACTAATGAGCTCGGCCGTTGCCGTGCCCGGAACCGTCGTCGAGTGATGAAGTGGCGAGCGCCTGCCGCCCGCAGGATGAGCGAGCTGTTCCAGAAGCGCCAGCTGACCCCGTGGCTGTGGCGGCCGTGGCTCTTCGCCCTCAGCCCCACTGGCTTCGAGCAGCGTCGCGTGCTGCGCCAGCTGCACGGCTTCACCACGCGGGTCATCGTGGAGCGGCAGGCGGAGCGGCGGGCGGCGGGCGCCGACTCCTCGCCCAGTGAGCGCTTTGCATGCACTCGACGCCCTGCAGAATGCACTCTGTGCAATATCAATGCAATATTTGACATAACATTCAGACAATATTGGTGCTTACAAAATTCTTAGTTTCGTACTGTTTATTGATAAGGTTAATTTTCTGTAAAAATTTGCTTTGTGACACTTTCTAAGTGATGTTTGTTGTTATGAATTTCTGGGAGACTGAGAGGAAAAGCGTATTTTTATACCCTTGTAAACGGAACAAGAACATGAGTGATATAGAGAGGGCAGATTGACTTTGGTTACAATTCTTTTGCATTTCTTTTGTTAGTAAATGCTGATGAGCAGGTTTGGAACTGCCAATTCTTAAACGGATGGGAGCAGTTTGATATTTTCTCTTTGCAAAAGTACGGAAGGTGATCATCGAAAATTTTTTCCTATATGATGTAATTGGTTTGGTGTTTTGGTCCACCCAGTATTCCAAAGATCCTTGTTTCTTTGTTTTTACCTGTTTTATTTAGCGTTATGTTCTGTGGCTTCGAAAACGAATCCCACCACGACCAACGAAAAACGATATTATAAATTTGGCTCGTCGGTCGTTGTACATTCATCACATTAGTAGTATTCTCCAAACTGGAAAATGACACAATCCTATTCTTAAATCAAATAGATTAAAAATACATGTATAAAAAATGTTGTCAAACATCCCTATACAATGTTTAAGTAACTCCCGAGTGTGCATATGTGCGTTTGTTTCCAAAAATTGGCTTTTGCATGTTTTAGCCCTATGATCTTAATACATAGGTGGAGAATTAAACCAATACCACCTAAATAGATGTATTTAGGTGACGTTGATGGAACCCCAGTATTCCCTGGTTATTTTCAGCCCTCGTCATCATAATTTTCTCCCATGAGGATGACAACACTAATTGCTAACAAACAAGCATTTCAAATGAATATTGTGCGGCAGAATTTGTCTTGAAATTGTAATATTCGAATTTCATATGAATTTTTTGTCATAAATTTTCAAACTACCTTAGAATATTAAATTTGAAAAACATGAAGTAAATACAAAGAAAACAAAAACTGGTAGTAATTTAGAAAATACCTTTCTTGAGTGTGCAAAGATCGGTTTTCGAATTAATTTGTGTGGTAGTGTTAAGCAACTCAGGAGAATGAAATGTAGTTCTAGAAGATTTTGCGACAATTTTCCAAACTAATTCTTACAATCTTATATTAGCATTAGATAATAACGCCCAATAACAGCTTGCAGGAGATCGTGTATGTTCACGTTTGAACATAAAACGTAAACTAGTGGTGCTGCAGAATGGCGCAGACTTTCCCGTATTAGTTTTGTTTCTTTGGTCCCGGCTAGCTCCTCGGACTTGCAACGTACTCTCGCCAGCTGCGTTTATCCCAGGCGATCGCTGTGCAATTCTTCACGATCTCGGCTAAACCAACGCCTAGCAATCAGACCTTTCAAACACTCCTTACAGGGTCCATTGTAAATGTCTGTTGATACCTGTAGACCCATGCTGCTAAATTACGTTGTAAAATAAATAAAATAAAATAAAAAAGCGGAGCTCAACCGTTACACGATTTTTGGATGAAAAAGTTCGATCTACAACCAGATTAGGCTTTACCTTCGATGGGGTATTCACGCTTCATTTAGAAAATATGCACTCTAAATTATTTGTATCACGTTATAGCGACCAATAATTTATTTTTCTCTAAGTATACGCAAATTGAAGAATAAATAAAAACTAGTGCTGTAAAACAATGCGTAATTTCTCGCCCGTACTTTCACGCAAAATGAGCGTTCTTTTAGAGTTATTCTGCAACAAATTCATTCAAATGCAAATGTTAAAGAACTCCAAGATGAAATTGAAAGCTTTTGCCACAAGATTCGTCAGATTTACAATATCAAACGTAGATTATCAAAAGCACCACCCCTTTTTTTCTTCATAGATCTACAACCTAGCGACAATAATAAAGATGTTTACAACACAGAGAGTTTAATGAACTGCAAAATTAAAATAGAAGCACCTCAGAAGAAGAAAGAAATCACACAATGTAAAAAATATCAGGAATGCGGACATACTGCCATCGGAAACATCGCTGCAGGAAGTCTGTAAGGTGAAACAGGAATACCAGCGTAAATGCGTTCTATGTGAGCAAAACCATCCAGCAAATTACAAGGGATGCAAAGTCTACCAAGAAATAAGACAAAGTAAATAATCGCAGAAAGCACGAAACTTGTGTCTTTCGAATCCATACCAACCAATCAACGAACCATCAAGTAGTCACGTACCTCAAGAATTGCAACACCACACCGGAGTCCACGAAGCCAAGACTCCTCCACCTCATCAAATCATAAGTGATAATTTAAAAAAATTGAAATTGCACAACTAATATCAACAGTTCAAGAAACTTTTCAAAAATTTTAATCAATCCTATCCAAACAAGATGAAAAATTTCCAATCCGATAAGCCTTATGAAAAAAGTAATATTGTAGAAAAATTATCAATTTTCTGCAAGATGAAAAAATGGCATATTGCTCATTTCAGAAACACATTTTAGAGACAAAAACTACTTTAAAATGTATAACTATGAAATATATGATACGAAACATCCCGATGGTTCAGCTCATGGAAATATGGCAATAAAAAGGAGAAAAAACATACAATACTCCTTGAGATCAAATTTTGAAAATGATTACTTTGCAAGGCACATCTGTAGTAGTTTATGACAGCTTCGGTTCATTGAGTGTCAGCTGTCTGTAGCCCTCCAAAACATAAAATAGCAAAAGCCATGTACAGAGGTTATTTTGATAGGTTGGGTGCAAGGTTCCTCTCCGGGGGCGACTACAACGCAAAACATACGCAGTGGGGGTCAAGGCTGTCGACGTTACGGGACAGAACACTGCTCAACGCAGAACCACTATCGACAGGAGAGACAACGTACTGGCCAGCCGACCGTAATAAGCTGCCGGACTTACTTGATTTCCTTTATCATGAGAGAAACAAATCAGAGCTTTACATTAATTGAAAATTCTCTAGATTTGTCCTCCGATCACTCTCCAGTAATATTAACTATTAGCTCTCTTATAATTGAAACAACTTGAAACGTAGTATTTCGAATACAAAATTATAATAATAAAATATTTTAATTAAAATTAAATAATAAATATTATTGTAAACGTTTCTCTAAAATGTGAATTCGATTAAGATGAAGCAGTAGAATTTTTAACTACCAATATTTAGCGTGGTGTGCTACACCAAAAATGCACGAAACAACTATTCGCAAATATCACAAAATAGTTGAAGCTATGAAACGAGAAAAGAGGCAAAATGTGCATGATCCGAGTGGCAGCGCAAGATCTTAAAAGATTTCTACAAGACCAACATGCAAATGAAACTAACAAGTATCTCGAAAGACTGTCACCAACCAAAGACACCGACTACTCTCTATGGAAAGCCACCAAACGCATTAAACAACCAATGAAATCTGTACCGTCTATATGTGATAAACATGGTAACTGGGCTTGAACCAACCGCCAAACAGCAGCAGTATTTGCAGAACATTTTGTGAATGTTTGTCGACCGTTCCCATCTGATAGAAAAGACCAAGAAATAAATGTTATTCAGTTCCTTAATGCACCTTATCAAATGTCGCTACCAATAAAGTATTTCAAGACAACGGAAATTTCATTTACCATAAAACAGATTCATAAAGCACCTGGCTACGATCTCATCACCGGATTTGTTCTGAGAAATCTTCCAAGAAAAGCACTGTCATTGGTAACCTCAATTTTCAACGGCATCATTAGAATTGGTCATTTCCCTCTCAATGGAAGTGCAGCCAAATTGCTGTCATACCGAAACCGGGTAAACCTTCTTCCGAAGTACCTTAATACTGGCTTATAAGTTTATTACCAATTTTGTCGAAATTCTTCGAAAAGCCTCTCCTCTAGAGGATACTTTCAATTAAAACAGAAAACAATATTATCTTAGACTATCAATTCGGCTTTAGGATGAAACATGCGCCTACAACAGAAATTCACGGAATGGTGAAGGTCATCAGTGAAGCGATGGGGAAAAACTGTTCTGGCATCTTTTTGGACATCTTCGAAGCTTTTGACTAAGTGTCACTCAGGACTCATATAAAATCAAAAATGTATTGCCTCGCCCATTTTTTGCACTACTAGGCTCCTATCTGACTGGAAAAAATTTCCAAATAAAATTAAAGGAAGAAACATCATTTTATCCTGTCACTGCCGGAGTGAACCACAAGGAAGAGTTCTCGGTCCATTATATCCACTAAACCCGACCGACCTTCCTGCCTCAACAGCCATGTTTGCTGATAACACGGCGTTCTTAACCTCACATGAAAATGTTTTTGGAGCATAAGAAAAATTTCAAGAATACCTCACTCTGCTGCAGGAATAGTTCACAGATTAAGAGTATAAAAGCAAATGAAAGCAAATCTGTGCACGTAACGTTTACCGCCAAACCTAATAGATGTCCTCCGATTATAATAAATAATAAGGAGACACGCAGACAGATTACGTAAAATACCTTGGTCTACATCTTGATCAAAAAATGACCTGGATACATATATCAAAGAGAAACGAAAAGCCTTCGAAATCAAAATTAAGCAATACTATAGACTTCTAGGGAAAAAATCGTCGCTCTCATTGACTAATAAACTTTTGATTTATAAATCAATATTAAAACCCATCTGTACCTATGAAATACAACTTTGGGGTACTATGGCCAACTCGAACCTACAAATACTGCAACGATTTCAATCAAAATCTTTATGCTCTCAAGTCAACTTCAACTATAGCCCTCGAAGTACACTTACGTAAGTTTCGATTTAAGTCATGTTCATGAATACGGCCCTAAGACTTCAGGGATTAATTCAATATCGTTAACGTTTGTATTGATTTTTATGTAGACGCCACCGTCGTAATTATGCCCATTTTCAGTAGTTATTTAGCAGTACAAATGTCACGAGTACTCTGTAAGCTCAGTGGTTGTTCCCCTGCATGTTTCCTCGCATGCTCATCTCTGGTTCCCACATGTTCCTCCAAATATTTCCCAAAAATTTTCTCCCGAAATAATCCCCGCCAAATGTTCTCTCTTGGCGTGCAGCGCAGGCATTGCCTCGTAAAGCGTTTGCTCTTGTGCCGCTGCAGAGAAAAAGCGCCGCCTGCTGGCGCTGCTGGACCTGCTGCTGGAGGTGGCCGAGTCGGAGCCCGGCGCGCTCTCCCTCGACGACATACGCGAGGAGGTCGACACCTTCATGTTTGAGGCAAGTGAACGCACACACCCTCACATTCATCCACATACACTACACACGCACACATACGTGAAACCACTCACCAATGTTTTATTAATTTATGTATTCGTTTATTTAACTTAAAAAATAATTAACAATTTTAACGTGTAATGTGACAATCAGTGCAATTTGTACACGTTTTCACATATTCACATGATTACACAAGCCGGAACTTACACAAATGTGCATGTTACGCCACATACAAGCACATATGCGCACGCGACGTTATATTCGAGGCAAGCACACTTATCATAATTCAAGTATATCATGGCGCATCTTCCATCAATACACCGAATAATCACCTACGAAACATGCGTTCTGGTCCCTACGGAAGAGGAGGTTTTAAAAGCGGTCGGCGATATTCACCGACTGTAAAATCAACGTAAAGGAAGAGTTTTTAATGTCAGTCTCCTTGGAGAGAATTCGATCTTTCCTACCCGAGCCGTAATACTTCATCAATAATTTGGTTCACTCACCAAATTGTTCATCGAAACAATTATAATAGATATGAAGTTGTCACTCTCCTCAGAATGAGGTGTTTTGTTCTAAGCAGAACAAGTGAAAATAACCATCATATTATTATTATTATTATTATTATTATTATTATTATTATTATTATTGAGGAGGAAAATCCTTTATGGATACCAGTGAAGCTAGTGATGTCGGACTCCCAACTAGGTTACCGACTAAAAACCTAACCTCCGTCTCTTAAACTGTATTCTCTCCACGCGGAAACCGTCGTTAGACATTACTTCACGCAGGAGATTGTCTGGTAGCAGATGCTGTACTTCCTCTGTCTTAATTCTTTCTTCTTCATAACTAACTATGAAGTTCTCTATGGTTTTCCATTTTTTCTGCGAGCTCAGCACCATGTCGATCATGTTGTCTGGGTTTATAACTTGTTGCAGGTTGACATTACAAACTTCTCATTCCGCGTTCCATTCCTTGCACTGGAATAGTGTGTGTTTTGCATCATCTATGTCTGCGTGACAGAGACTACATGTGGGCCTCTACGATCCTGAAATCGTAGAGGTATTTATTAAATCCCCTATGTTTCGTAAGAGTCTGGGACAAGTAATAACTCGCCTCCCCAAAACGTCGGCTAACCCATCTGTCGATGTTTTTAATCAACCGATGAGACCATCTGCCTTTCACATCCCCATTCCATCTTCCTTGCCATTCTTCAAGGAGCAACTTCTTGCTTCTGCTTTAACACTCTCAATTTGCTTGGGAGGGAGATGACTGTCTGCTTGTGCTTCCTTCTAGGCGAGGTCCCTCTTTCTTTCCATGGCTATTAAGTCGATAGGTGGTGTACTGGCCAATACCAGCACTTCGCAAGTAGACACTGTGCTTAGGCGCACGCCACCCTCAAGGCCATTCGCCTTTGTACTTGGGCGTACTTGTGTCTGATAGACAGCTTCCCCAGCGAACCCGCCCAGACTGGAGCAGCATACGACGGTGAGTGAACTACGCCAGATATCATTCTTCTCTTCGCTTCTCTCGGTCCACCGACGTTTGGTATCATTCTTGCGATTTTAGCTCCTGTCCTCCCCGCCTTCTCAGCCATCACATTTATGTGGGGCCCTAAGCGGAGTCTATGGTCTTTTTCGACTCCTAAACATCTTATCTGGCGCTTCCAGTTGATTCTCCCGTCCCAATCGGAGGTCTGGGTAGAGAAAGGACCTCCGGTCGGTGATTAAGACAGCTTCGATTTTTTGCACTGCCATCTGTAGCTGTCGTGTATCCATATTTAAACCCGAAACAGCGCTTCTTTCACTCTCAATTCGAGGAGTTTAATGTCATCGCTGTAGCTTATTGCCAAATCCAAAATAGATGGTGCGGCTCCACGTCGAAAGGTGTACTCATCCCCTTTATTTAAGCTGATCAGATCATTTCTTGCAATTAATTCACATATGATAGTTCTTCTTCTATCGGAGCGCGTCTCTCCCCATTCGGACGAATAACCGTTGAAATCGCCTACCTCTAATACCTCTCGCTTAGACGTTTTCAAGCTAGCCTCCAGCTCCTCGATATCTTTCTGAAATTTTTCTAGCGTATCATTGGGTGAAAAATAGCAGCTATACATTTTCATATTGCCCACTTCCAGCCATACAAACCCGTATTTCGTTCTCTATGATTCCTGATACTCAGCGTCTTATGCATTATTATGCCGGCTCTTCCAGTAGCATCCTGATACCACATGTCGTACCACGTGGTTTTGTCGTTTGTCGGTTGTTCGCTAACAATTTACAAGTCCACGTTTCTTTCAGTTGCAACTTGAACAAGTAGATCTTGTGCGATTTTGTTGCTTCCTAGGTTAACGTGTAGGATCCTTATTTTGTCGCTTACTTTGCTTGTTTATTTCGGCGTTGAATGAGGACATTTTGCGTTTCCTAGCACGTGGCCAGCATTTAGATGTTTATCCTTGCAGATGACACATTTGGGTGGCTTGCTGCAGTCTTTTATCTGATGCCCTGTTTCTCCGCACTTGCAGCATGTATTTCTACGGCCAGGGCTCGGGCAGTTGGTGAATATGTGTCTAAAATCTAGGTATTTGAAGCATCTTGTTACTTGTCGCTTCTCGCGCATCTGGCAATTGACCCATCCTATCTTTATTTTACTCTTGTCATTCTTCAGAAGTTGTGAGGCTAGATCTGTAGGTAGCAAGACTGACGCTGTTTGTGTGCTTGCAAACCCCTTATATAGTCTGCATTTGCTCCCGATTGCAGCTGCTACGTCATTTGCTGAAACAGTCACGTCAATGTCTCTAATTTCTACAAGTGTTTTTGATGTGAGTGTTCTAACTATTGCACTCTACCCGACTGCCTTTACAAGTGCATTGTTAAATGATGATGTGTTCCCTTCTTTACCCAGGTCAATTAATAAATCCTGTTTCTGAGATCTTATTTTCTTAACGATTGTGTTGTGGTATTTCGGATCGACTGCTCTTTTCATCTCTGTGAGGATATCAGCATATGCCTTTCCCTCTTTGGCAGTGATTTTGATGACCTGGTTCAGGGTTTTATTTCTTGGTCTGTTTTGATCGGCTTTCACTTTCTCTTTTCTTTTTTCTTCCTTGCCTCTTTCTTCTTATATGTTCCTGTGTTCAGCCTCTTCATCTCCCGAACCCACTCTGCTGTTGCGGGGCTTGGAGTTCTCTTTGACTCTGCACAGCCTTCTGATTTTGGTCTTTCTTCCCTCTTCTAACTTCTTCCTGGTGGGGGCTGGGTGCCTTTCTCTCTGGCCTTTGATGCCCGTGCTGAAGTAACTAGGATGTATCCTCTTCCAGTTCTTAACTAGGGATTAATAGCCTCTTGGAACTCTGTCTTACTCTTCTAGGGCATCGTTGCCATGCTGTATCTTAACGCTTCGATGTTAGCGGTACCGGGATCTATTAGACATAGCTCCTCATCTGCTACTGGGTGGGTATTTATTAGCATAATACGGTCCGCATCTGTTCTGTGAGTGTTTTCGTTTAGGCTATCAATATAGTAATGTCTGCTGTTCTTCCTTTGTTGTATGGTCTAATGCGCATTATTCATGCAAAAACCTCGTTAAAGTAGTCATTTCTTTGGCGCGTTCACTTTTTGTCGCATGTCACAGGATCCTAGTCTCTCCCCTCTGCACAGTTGATCATCCTCCTCACGCAGTCGTGCATTAATCTCTGGAGTGGTTGGGTACTTGGGGCGATCTCCGGCAGCTAGTCGACGGGCTCAGCAGAAAAGAGTGGGGTTAAAACCTGCTTTCTTTCTAGGCTTTTCGCTGTCGCAGTATCGTATTCCACGACACACCGGAAGCGGCCAACTTCTTGAAATTGCGGAGTCGTCTGTTGTACGACCGTTGCGCGGGCTGTGCTGCCCACCCCCTGGTCGGACTGGTCTGGGGCTCCGATCGCCCTGCACCGAAGCGGTTGATCTGAGGGAAATTCTATGTGGTTTCTTTTCTGGGGTTGTCACCGTCTCTCCTCTAGCGCTTAACGCCTTGGGCGCCTAAGCGTCTGGATTTTTGGTCTTGGGTGGTATTTTATTTCTCCATTTACCCTGCACGGCGTGTGCGTGTATGGAGCAATTCCTTTTCTCTCTCTTCCATTCACCACCTGGGAACTGCGTGCCGGATAGCGAGACGAGCACCCCACGGAGATTATTATTAATTTATGTATTATTATTATTATTATTATTATTATTATTATATTAGCCTACAACATCTCATAAAAAGCAAAGGTCTCTTGCTTTAGCAGAGTTACAGTTGGTTGATATTATATTAAGATACTGCAATTTTTGCATCATGCGTGTGTACAAACATACGTTGTATGTTGAACTTTTAAGTACTTACAGAATTGAGGAGCCTACTATTGACATCTGTTTAAATAAAAGTCTGACATTGATTTAAAAAACATACATATTTTCGTAACATTCAAATACTTTTTAGACATTTTAATTTTTGCACATTTATATAAGTTTATATTCTGATTACAATTCAAAAAAGTACAAAATGAAATGTTAAACGGATATTTATGCGTAGGATATAAAAAACATGCTTAAGTTGATGTTAAAATAAATAATGATCATAAGCAATTTTTAAACCGGGTGCCAAAATGTGGCGTGACACAGGTCTTCAAATTCCTTCAAGCCGTCTGTAAGCAAGTACGCACTAGTACATTCAACAGGTTTAATCAATTCTTGGTTAATTGTAACTAATAACTACTATACAAGTAATGTATAATAAATTAGGTTTTAAAGAATGTGTGAACTATCATTGCATCTAAATCGATTAAAACAATACGGCGACTTAATCATTTTTTTTTTCAGGGTCATGACACCACATCTGCTGCCCTCTCGTGGGTAATCTTTTTACTGTCGCTGAATCCCAAAGAGCAGGTAAGATTGTGGGGAATTTCTATTTTTTAACATTCAAACAATTTTTTGTAAGGCTTGAAAGATTTCACTTTACCCCTGGGAATTTTAAGAGTTGGTACTTCGTAGGACTAAAAATATTCCAAAAGCACAGATTATTTATTTATTTATTTATTTATTTACTTCAAAAACTGTGTGCGACAGTAAGTTTAATTTGTGATAAATTAACTATTAATTAATGTAAATTAAATTACGTTGCATAAAACGAAGAGAATAAAAAAAACAATTTAACATTCTTTTCTCTACAAGGGTATTGTATTGAAATACAATTAGTATTTATTTACATTTGTTATTTTAGATATACAATGACATCTCTGTTTTCACTTGTTGCAAATATTAAATTTCACATTAAAAAAATTTAAAGCACACGACCAAAACGATAGCTGTTGGTTTGCAACCTAAAACAAACGACATATCGATCATTCTACAAAATGGAGAAAAGTAACACTTTTTTACCTGAACTTTATGGACTAAACTGAATCGAACTTTATTGGACTGAATTGATGTTCAAATTAATATATTTTTAGGCTTTGAGCATAACCAAACTATGGGTTACCAAAATCAATATGAGAACAACTGCATTTTGTGCATCAATTTAAAAAATGAATAATCTATTTATTAATTTGAAATAAAATGTATAGTACTTTTTGTGTATGATAAATAAAATACTTAATAATTACTTTTACAAACTTATGAACTAATATAAAATATTGTCGAAAACAAATATTAAGAGCCCTTATGTAGCGGGACCCCTATTACTCAGTCCATGATCGAAATGATTTGAAACGAATTGAATACAATTCCACGGCGTCCTACTCGTTAACAGAACCTTTTCCGTGATTTCTCCGATTCACACCAGGCGAATGCTGGAGCACGTACCCTATTCGCGCGCTTTCATTCATCATTCATTCCTTTTCCTTGTCATATCCTCACTCCTTACTATGATCCACCCCTTCGTCCGGTGCGTCGCAGGAGAAGGCGTGGCAGGAGCAGGCGGAGATCTTCGGGGAGTCTGCGCGGGAGCCCACCATGGAGGACCTGGGCCGCATGCGCTACCTGGAGCAGGTGGTGAAGGAGGCGCTGCGCCTCTACCCGTCCGTGCCCGCCTTCTCGCGCGTCCTGGAGAGGGAGACAGTCATCGGTGAGTGAGCGCCCGACCTTGAAGGGACTTCTTGTTTTAGAATAATACCTCGAAGCACTGCTGTACGCAGGAATTCTCTTCTGGAATGTGATCAGAAAAAAAATTAGGTCTTATAGGTCTAACCTGCGAGATATGAAATTCCATTCTTGGACAGGGGCCAACATCATTTGCGTTGTAATGTTTTGTACTAGGACATCAAACGGATGTAAACGGACAAGCTGTTCATATCTACATTAAATGAGTCCACCTAATTGACTGTTATTAATTAAACTGGAACAGACTAAATTTTAATCACATAAATAGGCATGTACATAAATAATGTTTCTTCCAAAGGAAGCTTTTCTTGCATTCTCGTATACATAAATATTCATACCATGTGAACATTTTCCCAGATGGGGAATGTAAACAATACTTAGGGATTAAAATAGACCCAGCATAAGTTATCCAACTTTGGAGAAATTAATACAAACCATACAAGCTTTGTGCAATGGCAACACCGTAACCAATGAAGTTTATCTGAGGTGCGATAATTGCTTGTTGAAACTTGAAACCATTTTCCACGAGTTACTCACGACCACACCTCCTTTGGTTTGGAATAAAATAGGGTCAAAAAGCCGCTCAATTGAATGAGCAATCCATACCATCTGTATAAAGTATTTATAATAATTATATTTTTAATATTATAAGTATATTTATATTGTAATATAAGTATAATTTTCTGATATGTAATTATAAATACACTATGGTGCAACGAAACGTCCTCGAAAATCATCCGGGCGGATGGTTTCACGTTGAACTGAGGTTAAATGGCGAAGGATAAGTAGCCCAGAAGCAGCCAATTATCTTATGCGACTGCAGAGGGCTAATGGCCAAGCTAGAAGAAAAAAAGAGGCAGCCGAGTGAATACAGTCATTAAACATTTTTAGCGCACGAGCAATGGAGGATTTTTCCCCTATGTTGTTCTGCTACACAGTGAAACCTTTCTGAAATAAACCCCCCCCCATCTCAAAGCCATTTTGTGGGAGGAACGGGCACTAAATTCGAAAATTGTAAATAAGTTATACCCCTGTTAAAGGACCTTCCCTCTCCCCGACCAGCCCCTTTCTAATAATATTCTTAATTTATCCACAGTATTCGTACTGCTAAATTTAGCAGAAAGAAGCTGTATAACGTATTTTGTCAGATTAATCTGATCAAAAAGTAAATTAGAATATATAGGAGGTAATAGCATTTCTAATATGCTTTTGAACTGCCTGTATTTGAACTTTCCTGTTTTTCCTTTCTAAGTCGTTAAGAAATTTAATAATGAAAATAAATAAATAAATAAATAAATAAATAAATAAATAAATAAATAAATAAATAAATAAAATAAAAAAGCAACGGTTAACTCATGGTTCTTTCTTTTAGTATTGCTGCATTTAGTTGCAGAACAGTTGCGACGCACGCATTGTTAATTATGTGTTAACTGGAAAAGTATAAGAATTCGGTTGGTGCATATCGAATATTCCCGATACATGTAAAATGTAAGGTTAAACGTTGGTTTTACGGGCTATTGAATGACTTGCCCTTGAAATCCGAGGAATATAAAACCACGAGGTCAAGAAACAACACGAATTATTCTTTAAGTTTTTTAACCAACTCTTAATAAACGCAATTTTACAAACAGATTCAGAAGCAGGAATCCTTAGTTTTGAATTTGTCTCCACTATGATCGCTCGCTTTATGCTCGCACATCCTAGGCAAAAAATGGGCTGAGCTGCGCTACTGTATAATACATTTACTGTGATTTACCCCATTTAAGAGACCGCTTTCAGGAAAATTGTAATCATACAGTACACTGAATTTTCAGTAGCACATGTCCTGTGCCGTAACTTCGTTCTCAAGGAAATCGTGGGAGTTCTGGGAATCAAGTAATAACACTAAACCGTGGCCACTAAGCATAGTATCCCGACTCCAATTCAGTTTCATTTCTTTTAATGAGACGACAGATAAACGTGACCTTGCGTTTAATTATTAGAAAGAACAGTCTTCTTTACAGCACCTTCCCAGATAAACATCTGGTGCGGTAGAATATCATGTCGGAAATCAGGGTTAGCGACAAAAGAAGCGCGAATTGCAAAGAGAACGCAATGCTGCCCCGAAAATTGTTGAAATGAGATATGTCAATAGGCCATGGATTCCAAATTGAAATTGGAATTTCAATCTGGAATCGAAATTTCAATTTGGCTTTCTGATGATGGGCAAGTAAAAGTGATAAGATGTTGCTACATTAGGAAAATTTGATGAGAAATTTATGAATGAACAACTAATTAACAAGAACTAATGTCTTTCCTCTAGCTTATGTAATGGCATTGATAATTCGTGAGAAACTAATGATGAACTGCAGAACAGCAACAAGCCTTTCTAGCCAGTATATTTCCCAAAGCTGTATTCTATTAGCATTTTGTCAAGGAAATAAAATCAAATCAGTTTTACATTTCACCCTGCAAGTTGTGAAGAAAAATATTTCTTTGCTTATAATGATGCAAGTTTTACCTATCAAAGTTAACTTTTGATAACTATGATATAATATTATTACGGTTATGAGATAAGTTTGGAAATGCAATAGCATTTTAAGCATCTTTATGCAACATACCATCTGAGCATGACTCCCAGTACCTACAGTAACACTAACTTCATTTCCCTTAAAACTAGTGCTTGATTACTAAAACTTATGTCCTAGAACACACCCCAAATTATTTATTAATTAATAGAAATAATTATATTTATAAAATAATTTAATAATTATAAAACTCACTTAACATAAAATAATAGTGGTAGCCTTGGCTCTATGTGAATCTAATAACAATAATAATAATAATAATAATAATAATAATAATAATAATAATAATACAAATTAGAGTTTATAATGATATCGTTTTTAATAACATTTATATTACAGTCGTAGAATTGATACAGTTAAATGTAAAATAATTAAATATTAAGTTTACAAAAGTAGGTTGAACTAAATATCTAAGTTTGCAAGAGTTTGTCCTTTGCTTTTTGTTTGTTTCTTTCCTAATTCGTTCACCAGGAAATGGAATGCCATTCTATCACGTTCTGCCAGAAATCAAGCCTTCCTCAAAACTATTGTTCTATTGATACTTCAGGTATTGAGATCATGATTGTCCAGCCACTATTGGGGGCAAATGTATCAACAATTTGGAAAATGTACCCATGTAGAAAGAAAGCAATATTAAAAATTGCTATATATTTAACTTAATTTATTTCGGCACCAAGTTTCCTCCCCCCAGTAACCTTTCACACTTATTATCAACTGAATAATCAATATCTTTTTGATGAATTCACAATGTATATGTTTTGATGACTTCCTTTCACTAGATGTAGTAGGAGTTTAGCCAAGAATGTGGGTTACTATTTTGTTAGCAGTATTAAAAAAAAACAACCAATGGTTTGTTTACTAATGCAAATAAGTTTTCAATAATTCCAAGCAAAAATGTAGGCATTAGTAAAATAATGGGGAAAGACATTCTGGAGCTCAAGAGAAACCAGAAACAAATTATAGTTCTTCCCCATTCATCACATACAGTTATAGCTTTTATAAAACATAAATCAAATCCTCTACTTGTTCAATTGAAAGTAAAGTAATGTAATGTCAATCCTTTCAGTTGAAACATAACTTTCCACAAAAGTTGTTGTTTTCATAAAGAAAATTTTAAAAACCAAACTAAATTACATTTTAGAATAACTTTCCTGCTTTTGCTTACGCCCTTTTCTCAACAGGAAAAAGACAGGGTTGAGGTAATATAATGATAACCCTTATTTAATACATCTAAAATGAATATTTCACAATTTCTCCCCAAAACAAATATTATGATTAAAATGCTGTACAAATATGTTTATTCATGTGTATATAGAAAATAGCCGGAAGTGAGAACACAAATTGAGAGAAATCTGGATTTGCATAAACTTTGTTTTTCTTCTGGCTTGGAAAAATTGAGGGTTACTTACCACTGTTGTCCCAATCTCTCCAAGTGATATAAACTTTCATGATGATCTTGAAATAAAACTTATCGTTAAAAACATCTAAACATGATTGAAAGATTTGGGATTGTTCTCATTGGTGGACAAAATTTTCATTATTCAACTTGGCCTATAGTTTTCATAGATTGAAAGACTGTCTCCTTTATGTATTGGACTGATAATGTATACTTTTAATTCATCTGGAAAAGTTCCCTCATTAATGCTTGTGTTGATAATTTTCATTATAATTGGTGTTATTGAGTTGCTGTTCAGTTTTATATCTCTTTTAGCTTTTTTGTCAATTTCTGGAGCTTTATTACAGTCCATCCCTTTAATTAAAGAACTAGTTTCCTCTAATGTGATTTCAGGCAAGTAAAAAGAGTTACTTTGTGTTATGTTTTTTGGCAGGACTGCTAGGTTACATTTATGTACAATGTCTTCCATCTGTTGTTGAAAAGTGATAGCAAATCTTTCTACTATATGTTCAATTGAGTTACTTTTCCCTAAATTTCTTATTATGACTTCATCTAAAGATTTTTTTCTCAGGTACACCAAGTAGTTTATTTATTGTTTTCTAAGTGTTTTTAATGTCGTTTCTGCTATTTTCAAATAGTTTGTTAAAATATTCCTTCTTTAGCTGCGGAATTTTGTTTTGTTATTTCATTTCTGTTTTTTTATAATTTATAGTTAAGTGTGTTTTTTAATTCTTTATTTTTGACTGAAGTCCTTTTACATCTTTTAAACAAGTGATCTCTTTGTTTTATCTGTTCATTTATATCCGAGTTTATCCAGGGTTTCGATATTACCTTTTTTCTACTATTATTAGATTCTTTAGAGACTAACGCTTTGTCATATAAATTTTTTATTACTTTGTACAATTCATTAGCTGTTACGTTTTGAAGACTAAATTCATTTAAGTTCATTAGTTCTTTTTGTAGTTTACTTTTGTTTATAAATTCATATTTTTTTGTTACATTTTCAAGAACTATCTTTTTATTTGTGAAATTACATGAGATTCCAATTAAATTATGATCTGTTATCTTGCTTTCTAGTATGAATGGGATTATGTCTTTGGCATTGCCACTAACAGCTATTTGATCGATACATGAGCTCACTACTTTACCATTTTTTATTTCAACTCTCATATCTTTTTTGATACAGTGCACTAACTTGTGATCTAACAAGATATCTATGTAATCAATCATTCTTTTTTCGTTATTGCTGATGTTTATGTTACAATCTCCAATTATTATTTTGTTCATATATTTCAAAGTGTTAGACAACTTGACCAAGTTTCCTAGTTTATGCTGGTGGTTTTTACCACTAACAAGATATGAAGTTTATCAATGTTCCAAACAGTTTCTAGGGTCTGTGTTAATCATTGATACTCGACTGTCATCAATACAGTGGTGACAATTGTCAATAAAATCTTCATTATTTCCGTACATCAGAAAAATCATTCTCTTTCTAACGTCATTTCATTATCTGTATGATGCTTTTCTTTACTTTCTATAAAATAATTGACATCGCCTACCAAACAGCTACTTTTCTCATATTTCTTCCTTTTATCATTTACAAAATTCATTAGTATTCCAAGAATTGCTTGGTGTAACTTAGGAATCCTTATAGCAAATAATTCAATGGTGCTCAGGTAAAGGGAGTTAAGTCATAAAACTGAATTCGAAGAAACATTGAAAAACAATTTTGTGATCTTTCTTAAGCAAAAAATATTTCAAAAGCTTTAAATTCCCTGTTCCTTAAATTTAAATTTTAATTGTAGATTACAGTAGTCATGTGCAACTCCCATAACAAAACTTCACCTTCGCAAAACATGACATACCTCCCTTTACCCGAACCATTGAATTATAAAATTAGGTCTTTAATTTTTAAATCCAACTCAGTCACAAATAGATTTTTGTCAAGTGTTTGTGATTATGTTGGATGTTCAATCTCTCTACTATTTCTTTAAACATTTACAATATTATTTAAGATTTAGTTAGTATTTAAACGATATAATCAAAATATAAAATATTTAATTTTTATTGCTTTCAAAATTATGGTTAACTTAAATGTTTATTCGTTTAGTCTATTAATAACCAAGAACATTCTGACTTTATATTCATAGTTATTATAGTGTAATTGCTTCCAATACTTAAGAAACACGTTTTTTGGTTATTGTTACTGTATTATTTGGAGACATTCTACATATGCTGGTATTTTCTTTGACTTACCTGATACTTTAAAGTTAATTATTTCTGCTGCTTACAGAAATGTAAATTCAGGGCATTATCATTTCTTGGCCTTGGCCTCTTAGGAAACAATATGAAGGGATGAAATAATATAAATTGGTAGCCCAAAGTTCTCTAAGAATACCTGATATTTAAGAATATAATATATTATTGTTCTGAAATACATTTTAGGACTGAATAAGTCATTCATGAAACTTTAATTTAAATATTTTCAACATTTCCACTAATACTCAAAACAGCCAAAGGTTGGTATTCCTAGAAAAGTACCCATTATTCAAAGAAAATGAAGATTAAACAGTGGATTGTAATTTAAAATAAATCTTTTTATGGAAAAAAGTTATTTCAGGGCACTTGAAAATACACCAGCATGCAGGAAATATTTTAGGAAACAAAAATAAAATAAACAGGAACATGGAATATAAGGTCACATTTCACATGTGCATTAATAAAATATCAATTTTTGCAAAAGTTTCTTTTTAAAGCTCTCATGTCCATTGATTGACAATAATTACTATGTTGGAAACATATCAAATCTTTATTAATGCAAATGTTCTATTACAAACAAAAACTCTGCTACTTCCTCAAAGTTTTATTAATAAGCAACTTAATCATGCAGACAATTTGAAATACTTCAACGCCAGTAACAGATTTTATAACGTGGTAGTGCAGTTAATGAGACAATGTATACGCAAAGTTAAATAAAAAAAAATATGAAAAATTGTAATGTGATTGCAGAACAAAATTATTTGATAACATTAGTTATTTATTTTTTATCAATTTAAATTAAAGTTTTAATGTGCATATTTTACTTATTAGTGTTTACAATGTCATCAATCTTTAGAATGCTGCGAACAGTTTCTGAAGCAAGGGTGATAGCACTTGTGGATACCAGCAAAGGTTGTACAACATTCTCTTCCAGAATGTTGGTAATTGTTCCCTTGCGAACGTTAATTCCAGCTGTAGTATCTCCTTGAGCATGTCTGTTACGCAAATCAGTAACTGTAGCAACAGGATTTAATCCTGCGTTTTCTGCTAAAGTAGAAGGAATGATTTCCAGAGCATTTGCAAAAGCTCTGAAACAGTATGCTGCCAGGCCAGTTATAGTTTGAGCATACTGAAATAGTTTTAGGCTAAGTTCAGTTTCTGGAGCACCACCTCCAGCTATCAAAGCTCGTTGTTTCACAAGGCAGCGAATCACACACAAAGCATCATGCAAAGACCGATCTGCTTCTTCCAAAACCAATTTATTGCTTCCACGTACAAGAACAGTTACTGTTCTTCCTGGATTTTGAATACCAGTTATGCTCACAAACTTACTTGCTCCAGTTTGAACTTCATGAACCAAATCTGCACTAGCAAGGTGCTCTGCAGTGAAGTGGTCAAGACTAGCAATGGGACGACATCCCAAGGTCTTGGACACAAACTCTATGTCTTCTCTCTCAACATCTTTCACAACCATTACTTTGATTTTATCCAGGAAATGAATTGCCAGATCACTAACAGCATCTCTGAGAATAGATTTTTGCACCAAAAGAACATTACATCCAGTCTTTTTAATTTGCTTTACAATATTTAAAATGTAGGCACGTTCTTCCTTTAAGACTCTATCCATTGCAGCGTAATCTGATACAATTACATTATGATCCATATCAGTTTTCGGAGGTGAAATACAAAATTGAATAAGCCCAATTTTAGCTTTTTCAATCTTTCTGGGGCCATTTACATTAGCACTCTTCTGGGTGAAAACTAATCCTCTGATGAGCTCTGTATCTTCCACAGTTCCACCAAGTTGCTTAATAATTTTGATATCCTTCAGGTTAACATTTGTGTCTTTTGTTGGATCAATAACAGATAATACTGCATCAACAGCAAGGGGTGCAAGTAAACTTGACTGTTGTGATACTACCTTAGAATTCAAGGAGGTAGAAGCACTTTTTATCAGACTCTCTCGATCTGTCAATTCTACTGGCTTTGACATTTGAGTTAAGATTTCAACAGCTTTACGAGCAGCAAGCTGAAAGGAATCTGAGATTATGGTTGGGTGAATTCCTTTCTGTAGCAACTTCTGTGCAGCCTCCAACAAACTACCAGCTACAATTACAACACTAGTAGTACCATCCCCTGCTTCAATATCTTGAGCTTTTGAAAGTTCAACAAGCATTTTTGCTGCAGGATGAACCACGTTCATCTGCTTCAAGATAGTAGCACCATCATTTGTAATAGTAACTTCACCATTACTTCCTTGGATCATTTTATCCATACCTCTTGGTCCCAAACTTGTACGAACTGCATCAGCTACCGCTTTTGCTGCACCAATATTACTGCTTCGAATGTCGGTCGGTTTGCTTCGATCCTTATAAGCACTTGTTTGGGTGTTACGCCCTTCTCCTGCACCAGTTAAAGCCGTCATTATGATGCACAAACAATAGATGTTCTCAAACTATCAATTAAGTAATAGTGTCACTAGAACTGTCAAGAATTCACAACCCACGTGAATGATTTCCGAAACGTGAAGGTCAGAATATAAAATGGTGTTCACGCCGCACTGTAGCGATGGCAGCAATTCAACAAAGAAATAACAGTAGAGACCAGTGCAAAGAGTAACTGTGTCACAGAATAACTACAAGATGTGATCATAGAACGTTACGTAAGATTCTTCATGCGTCATACCGCATATTGCCGCTAGGGTCTCTGCTCTACATTACTTTACTCAAGAATCCTATTTGACTTGAAAGATACCACATTTCTTTGAAGAGTTTAATCACAATAAAATATATTTCTACAATTATTTTATAAATGTAATAATTTAAAACTTTACTTGGACTATGACTAATTTTATTTTATTATAGCCATGCATCTGTTAAAAGCAACAAAGATCTTTCATAAGAACTCAAAAATCACAACTTTATTGTTCTGTGGAGCACAATTTAAACCTTGAATGGGGACACAACCACAAGCTATCCCAACGCAGAGGTCTCCATTAGAGCTGTATGTCGTCATCCTTTCTGTTTAATATTTATTTAAGTACGTCATGCGATTATGCAGATGATCAGGCGATTCTTCCAACAAGAGAAGATAGACCCCAAAGAGCACCTTCCCAATTAATTAAAATTGCAGAAGAATAAATAATTACAATATGAGCAACAAAGAAAAAAACTATGGGAATACTAGACAAAGAATTCAAGAGACTGAACGTAGTTAGTAGACGGCAAAATTTCACATTTTAGGAAATCAGATTGGCTAGATATAACAAAATGATTTAATTCCAAAAGACATCTCAAAAATATGACCTCTAAAACCGGTGTTACCAAAAAAATTTCCCAACGGAGGACATTTTACTTAAAAGACGACACTTCAATGAAAATGACAACATTCTACATTATTATACTCCACGATGTACAGACAATGTACTCAACAAATCCAAACTATTAATAGTCTTTAAAATGCTTATTAGACTTTGTTCATTAACAAAGAAAGCATCTGATTGGACAACTTTGCCCCCACACTCACCTTCATTATCCACCAAACAATAAGCATAAATAAGTTTTATATTACAATAAGCCTAATGATATATTATGCAGACCATTTATTTGAGTTAAAATATAGATATTCAAGATATAAAGTCCCTTTAATTACATTACTTTATAATTATGCCATTATTATTTTTATTTCATCAGGACAAAAAGGAGACAATTCCATGTAAATTTAAAAAAGAAGAGAGGGCAATGTTAAAAAAAGGGGACAAGTCCTCCGAAAGAAGAACAGATGGCAACCAAAATATTAGACATTATTTAGTATAAACCAACCATACTAAGGCAATAGAAGGTTTACACAATGACAATGCATGGATGCTGAAGAAGAGAGATAAACAAAGAATGGAAGCAGATCAATTTTAATCATTCTTTGAAAGCAATTTTAAATATCAATAGAAGAGATGGATAGAAACCAGCATATAAGGAAGAAACTGAATACAAAGAATATAGATCTGGAAGTATGCACCATAGATGTCAAAAGAAAATGGGAGAAACACATCAAAAGAATGAACACAAACAGATATACGAAGCAGATACTTTAAGGCAAACCCAAAGGTTGGAGAGAATGTGGAAGACCAAAACAAAAATGACAAGATCAGGAACAACTTAGTGACTGAAGGAATACTGGGGTTTGAAAGGAACAGATCATTCTGATCTAATCCTTATTGATAATGATGATGGATATAGACATTGGTTTAAATATATTAGTTAGTAATAATAAAAATAATAATATTTATTGAGTCACATATATACAATTACAATCGTGTATGACAAGTCAATATGATGCCTTGGGTGGAGAGAGCAAAGTTATATTACTGTTCAGGAACAAACAAGGGGCCATCTCAGCATTTGCTCAAAGGATCAGGGGAACTGAACAAAACCTGATCAAGATGGGTCATTGGCCTTAGAAATACAATACTTGTTACAGGTTAGATTAAGATATTATACAGTAGATAAATTATCTGCTAATAATTAACATTTCAATATGATATTTTAATGCTACTGCTTAATAATTACATTAATAAATAATTCATCATTAATAATAATCACTCGAATAATATTAAATTACATTAATAATCATTATCAATTATGTTTGCAACTACATCAAATTTAACAATAGTAAGTACAGTCTATTATTTATAACTTTTGAAATGGTGAGGAGGCAAGTTTTGACCAGTTTTTTTCTTCTCTATTTCACAGGATGTATATGCAGTTTCTTTTTTCTTCTGCTTCAGCTTGAAAAACATTCACATGAAACAGAAATCTAATGGAATAAGAAATTCTTATTTATGTATATTTTTTAAAGGGAAATGCTATTGAAAATCCTTACACTGTAGAACATGTTTGTTAACATGAAAGCTTTCAATTTTACTTTTAAATGTATGAATTTGTGTTTATGTCTTTGATATCATTGCTAGTTTGTTGTAAAGTGTAATGCCCCTCTATTAGGGTACTTTTTTATAAAGTGTAGTCAAGTGCGGGAACGTGTAGGTTAATTCTTGACGGGTGTTGTATTATTGTACACAGAATTTAAAGTAAAAGTGTCTTTGTTTTCCATGAGAATTTTCTTGTGAAGACCACTATTTCAAAGATGTACATGCATGGGTAAGGACAGAAATCCTTAGAATTTATTAAACAAGGGCTTTGCAAGACTCCAGCTTATGAGTGCTGGTCATTGTTCGCAGTATTCTTTTTTGGATAATGAATGTGCGAGTTCTTTCAGGGGCATTTCCCCCCAGAATATTATTCCATATTTTAGGTGTGAGTGCACATTTGCAAAATACATAGTTCGAAGTGTCTCAATGTTGGAGCTTGACCTGAGGGTGTATAGGGCATAGCAAATTTGTGAGTCTTGTTAAGATTTGAGATGTGAGTGTTCATTTATGGTTTTCTTGAATTGTTAGTCCAAGGGAAGGTAGTTTCATGAGATATCGTTACAGGGTTATTGTTTGAGCAAATGCTGTGAGAGTTTTTCTTTAGATCGGGATTCATAGAAATTTAGAGAGACTGTCTTGCTGGTGTTTATGATGAGTTTGTTGTCTTGAAACCATTTTACTAGTGCTTGCAAAATTTTGTGAGTTTCTTTTTCTAATGATTGTTGTGTTTTTGCTTTGATGATGATGTTTGTGTCATCTGCAAACAAAATTATTTTTGGTTGTCCTTAAAGCCAAAGGCATGTCATTTATGTATATAAGGAATAGTATTGGCTCAAGGATGGATCCTTGCGGGACTCCACAATTTATTATTTGAGGACAGGAGTAGTATGAGGAGATTTTGTTTTCTTTAGTGTGTTGGAGGGCAACTATTTGTCTACGGTTTGATAAATATGTTTTGATCCATTGGCCTGCAATGCTCGAATCCCTAGCATTTCTAGTTTTCTTAAAAGTATATGATGGTCAATGATGTCAAAGGCTTTTGACAAATCTAAGAAAAGGCCAATGGGAATTTCCTTCTGATTTAGTGCAACAAGTATGTCATTTAAAAAGGAGAAGATGGCTGTGTCTGTGGATCTATTACTCCTGAAGACATGTTGTGCATTTGTAAGGACATTATTTGCATTGAGAAACTGTTTGAGTCTAAGTTTGAGTTAGTGTATGCCAATTCAGTTAACAACAATTAGTTGTTATATAAACCATTTATGTTATATATAATTTGATTTCATTGGGGTTTTATCATAAGAACAGTAATTATAAAAAAATTTGCTACTATTTTAGTAAATATGATTTTTTTCTATGTGATTTCTAGTGGTGGAGCTATGACCAATCAATTGAAATTTTAAGAAATAAAAACTATCAAAGATTAACAATGAACCCAAATCTCTATTTACATTTTCAAAATGGATCCAAGGTTAAAAATATGTAAAATGTCTCTTTAAAAATAAATTTAAAAAAAAAAAAAAAGAAAATTGAAACATTAATTTTTATTTGATTTACTTTATAGCTATAATTTCATATTAAATGCATGTGATGTTACATAAATATCACATAAAGCCAATGACAACCAGAAGGGGACATGTACAAAATTATCTTCATTTACATGAACAATAGATCTACTATGATATCTGCAATTGATTTCTGTTTACAATAGACTGTAAACTAAACTATAATACTTTTGATACATATGTTAAAGAATGAAAATTTAATGTTTTCGAAAATCAAATAACTTTTTACACTCATAAACACATTTAAATGTCTATATATTGCCTGGGAGATTGAGGAACAATCTGTGATTTACAAGTTCTAATTTACTTGAAAATGAAATGCCAAGAAGATACATGTGATATACAATTTGAGCAGGGTGATGTATCTGCTCTCCTGCCCACTCCACATCCCTCACCTGCCCCCAGTCCTCTTTTACCTATGCCAGTTCCTACTCCTACACCTCTCCTGCCCACTCCACTTCTTCCAACCACCTCCTCACCTTTCTTTTCCTCTTCAGCCCCTTCACCTACTTCCACACTTCCTACTCCCTGTCCCATCCATACATATAACTTCCATTGCAACCAAAAACCCACTTCTGTGTATAACCTGTAGCATCAAACATCAGCAGGAAAACAGACAATACACAAAAATAAGAACTATTTTCACATCCTTCACCAAAATGTACAGTCACTGAAAAATAAACTCACTGATATAGAAATATTACTTGAGGAGAAACTCAACCACATTTCGATATTGTGCTTCACAGAACACTGACTTACTAAAGGACAATTAGATAACACATATATACCAGGTTTCTCTCTAGCCAGCAGTTCATGTTGAAATATTGACAACGCACATCATTCATATGGTGGGACATGCATTTTTATTAAAGATACTACTAGTTTTGTACCCTATACCAGTCACACTCGTCTTGTTAAAGAGAAAGACTTTGAAATATCCATCACTGACTTAACTACAATAAAAACATGGGTCTTATGCACATATCGCAGCCCTGCTGGGAATTTGAAAATCTTTAAAAATCTGAAGTTATTCTAACAAAACTTCAAAAACGCTGACAGTATAAAATTATTCTTTGTGGTGACTTCAATGAAGATTGCCTCACACAATCTAGTAATGAAAATTAATTTAAAGACCTACTAAAATCATACAACTTACAAACAACCATAAATACACCAACCTGAAAATACAAAAATAGTAGCACTGCTGTAGATCAAATAATAATAGATGCAAATAACCATTGTTTTTTTGTTGCTACATTTAATACAGGTTTTACTGACCACACTGCCCAGATTCTAACACTTCAAACAGAAACAAAAAAACATGGAACAGACAACTTACAAAGAAATCTGTAACTATTCCCAAGGAAACATTACAAAATTTCAAAACTTACTCAGATTTAAAAACTGGAATGAAGTATATAAGGCACTGATACAAATGATAAGTTGATAACTGATACAAACACTGATACTGACAACTGATACAAATGATAAGTTTAATTCATTCATATATATCTATATAAAAATAAGAAAACTAAATCATGGATTACCACAGGCATCAAAGTGCCATGTGAAAGATAACACATGTATAAAATACTAGCAAATGTAACTCAAACTTAATTTCATATTACATAATGTATAATTCAAACCTAAAAAAAGTAATCAAACATGCAAAAATTATGCCAAAAGATAAGTACATGGCAAATGCATGTAATAAAACAAAAGCTATGCGGGACATTATTAAAAAGACTACAACACCAACTAATAACAACAGAAAAATATAGAGCTCCACAACAAAAAACAAACTGTACAAGACCCACAAGAAATAGTCGATATATTCAATGAACACTTTTCCCAAATTATTAATAAGTTAATCTCTCAACACTCTCTAAACAATAAAACACACCAACCAAACACTAATGTTACACAAATTGTTAATTTCATATTTTTATATGGAATCACCCCCACTGAAATTTTTAAAATCATGGGACAAATGGAGAATAAATTCTCAGCAGGCATGGACAACATTCCAGATTTTCTTACTAAACAGAGCAAAAATTAAACCAATGTTTAAAAAGGGCTATAGTTATGATCCAATGAACTACAGACCTATCTCCCTGTTATCAGAATTTTCAAAAATTCTGGAAAGGCTTTTCAATGACAGACTCAAACAGTTTCTCAAGGCAAATACTGTCCTAACAAATGCACAACATGGCTTCAGGAGTAATAGATCCACAGACACAGCCATCTTCTCCTTTTTAAATGACATATGTGTTGCCGTAAATTAGAAGGAAATTCCCATTGGCCTTTTCTTAGATATGTCAAAAGCCTTTGACATTATTGGCCATCACATACTTTTAAGAAACCTACAAATGCTAGGGATTCGAGGCATTGCAGGCCAAAGGATCAAATCATATTTATCAAACTGTAGCCAAATAGTGTCCCTCCAGCACACGAAAGAAAACAAATCACCTCATACTACTCCTGCCCTCAAATGATAAATTGTGGAGTCTCGCAAGGATCCATCCTTGGGTAAATACGATTCCTTATACACATAAGTGACATGCCTTTGGCTTAAAGGAATAACAAAATAATTTTGTTTGCAGATGACACAAACATAATCAAAGAAAAAAAAAACACACAACAATCATTAGAAAAAGAAACTCACAAAACATTGCAAGTACTAGTAATAATAGTGATAATAATAATAATAATAATAATAATAATAATAATAATAATAATAATAATAATAATAGTGATAATAATAGTAATAATAATTTATTTCCAAAAGAATTACATTGACAGTGTACAAAAACCATCACCATAAAAACAATAAGAAATAATACCAATTTTGTTCGACTACTTTACATACATTATACATCCTGTTCAACCTTTCAGTAAAAATACTGGTCTTATCAGATTTAAATTTAAAATTTAAATATATTTATTACATTTATTTTATCTTATTCAGTATACTTCAAACCCTCTCTAAGTACTTTATATGCTTGTCAGAGAGGGGTGTGTTGCATTGTATGTTTTTTTTGTTTTCTTTTTCTTTTTTTGTATTACCGTTGTTGATTACCCACCATCGTTACCGTTGTTACCGTTACCGTTGTTAGTTCACCCACCATCAGTACTGTTTGCCAGTTACTGTATGATGTGTGAATCTTGCTTTCTAGTATGAATGGGATTATGTTTTTGGCATTGCCACTAACAGCTATATGATCGATACATAAGCTCACTACTTTATCATTTTTTATTTCAACTCTCATATCTTTTTTGATACAGTGCACTAACTTGTGATCCAACAAGATATATATGTAATCAATCGTTCTTTTTTCATCATTGCTGATGTTTATGTCACAATCTCCAATTATTATTTTGTTCATATGTTTATCTGTATTTAAAATTTCATTTAGTTCTTGTAAATAAAGAATTTTGCTTTTGTTAGCTGGTCTATAACTGCAAATATGCTTAATTTGATTTTGTTATTTATTTCTAAATTACCTGCTAATACCTCAAACTGATAACCTACCAAATCCACAAGTTCAAATTTGTACATTTCTTTTACAACTAGTATTACGCCTTCTCCTTCTTTCTCTTCTCTTGTTTTTATGCATCTATTAAAATTTGGCAAATTATATTCTAAAAGGTCGTCATTTTTTTTAACACTAATTTCACTCAAGACAATCACATCCATATTTTGGAAGCTACCTCTTATAACTCCACAAAATTCATCCCAGTGCTTATTGATTTTATGTTTAAATGAATTAAATTAAATTTCTCTTTATTTGCATTTATTACGTAATTAAAATCCTTAATGTGGTTGTAAATTTTAGTTTCTTGAATCTCTAAATTACTAATAAAGGAAATATCTATAATTGTTGTTGTTTTTTTTTTTTTTTGTCTTGTCTTGTCTTAACTTTATATTTCTGTTTAATTAATTTGTTCCAAATCTTCCTCACACCTTATTCTAATAACATTACTTCCCTCATTTTTTCTCATTAATACTTTGCCATTTTTAACCCAGCTAAATTTGTAATTTTTTTCTTTGGCCTTATTTTTGGCTTTCCGTAATAGATTTGCATTATATGGCGTTAAATTCTCATTGATATACAAAGATGATCCCCACGATCAGTTGATCATCCCCATTTTTAAATAAATCCTTGTTTTGCATTTTCTTTCTTGTGCAGTTCAGGATTTTGTCTCCAATTTTTTTTGAGTTGAATTTGACATTTTCCTTTTAGTTTTTGAAGATTCGTGTTGTTTATTCCATAAACTTCATCTATTACACTCTCATTAATTTTCCCCAACAAACCTTGCTGAAAAAATCGACAATGTGTTTTTCCGCCAGTGATTCTGTTCCAAGTTTAACCCCACTTATTTCTAAATTTTTGTCCAAAATGTTGTTGTTCTAGTTCTATAACTTTATGAATTACACTACTCACTTTTTCCATCTTCTTCTTGATTTCTTCTTTAATCGCTTTCAGGTCTTTTATTTCTTCAATCACCTCATCGTATTTGTTACTTAGGCAGTCTATAGTAGTTTTTATCTCGTTCATACTTCCATTGAGGGTGTCTATTTTGCTGTTTATTTCCTGCAATGCCGTAGTGAGAGGATTGAGTGAGTTGATCGAGTTGACCGTGTTACCATTCGGTCTACATTTCTTAATACTCATTTTTGCCTTTTGCCAACTGCCATTCATTTACTGTTTCATTTCTTTACAATCCATTTGTTAGTTTAGAGAATAATTGAATGATTTTGTTTTCTTTTTGCCTGTTGAGTTTTGTCATTACAAGATTTTATGTTGTTAATTATGTACAGATAAATCTTCATATTGTAAACTGCGGTTATCACAAGATGATAATTTGTAAAAAACGTGTAATGCTCCTGTTACTCTCATTCAGTTTTGTTCCTGTTATTTGTGTTTTTTATTTGGTTACTCTATTTTATATTTTTTTATATTTTGGATAATATTTTGATTGTAATTTGTCAACTAGTAATTATGTCAACTGTTAATTGGTCACTGTATTGACTACGCTTTGTTTGTGTGTCATATAATTTGTTGATTTGTCAATTTCGTTATTGTGAATTTCGTTAAAGTACTTTTCTATGCATCGGGTTATTGCAGGCATTAGTTCTTTCACAACTAAAGAAGGTAAATTTTTGCTTTTAGTAACTGCTTCCACGTATGTAATATTTCCTTTATTTTCAGGACACACAAGTTTTTTTGCTTCAGGATAGCTGATCTTCTGTCTGGCTTTCACTTGTTGTATTGCTGCCTCCTGCTTATATATAGGGCAGTCTCTTGACCTCGATGAATGTTGTCCACTGCAATTAATGCATTTGATAGGATCTAGGCATGGATAATCACTATGAAATGGTTTACCACAATGACAGACTTTGATTCTCGCACATCTAGATGCTGGGTGTCCAAATCGTAAACATTGGAAACACTGCATTGATTGAGGAATCAACATTCGTACGGCTAGACGATGAATGCCAGCTTTAATCTTCTCTGGTAACGTACAACGCTTGAACGTCAGGACATGGGACGCTGAAGGAATTATCTTGCCCATCCCGCTCATTGTTAGCCATGACAAGCATATGACTCATTGATGTAGTTCTAGTTCTTCGAACTATTTCCTCTTGTGCACTGGTACGTAAGTCAGCTACAATCTCAACTAATACAGCTTGCAGGTATTCAGCGTGTCCTGTGAGCAGCTTATCTTCAACTCTATTAGGCCTATTTTCTTCTCAATTCTAGTCACTTTTACCTTGATTGTTCTATTAACCTTCTAACGAAGAGTCACGAAGTTTTCTGTATGTAATTTTACGGCAGATCAGCGCAGTGCTAATACTTCCATCTCTATTATAAACGGTGCTCACTGTTATATCATTAAATTTCCTTCGTTCTTTTTAGCTGTATAGTACTTTAGTATCGGGTTGCGGCGGTGTTCTTGAACAGGTCATCAAGAGTTTGCTGATTTTCCCAACTTTCATTCTTTTAGCATTTGAACTCCGGGGCAATTTTTCTGGAGATGGTTTTTTACGGGACTCCTCAACCCTAGGTTACGCAGACTTCTCATACGAGTCCCCTGCGACAGCTTGCTATCACTCGTAGCATCTTATCTGGCATGTGGTGCCGAGTGATTCCGCACCCCTGTGGCAGTTGCAGTCGCTGGGTGACGAAGCCCCGGTGGCTCAGTTGCGCACCACCTGACCGCCGTACTGGGCTCCGATGCGCCCTGCCACCTGTAACTGTCGACCTGACAGGTCCTCCATCTTGGGTTTTTTTCTTAAGGGTCACCTTTCCCTAACGGGTTTTTGAGCTACACCGCCAGCTTAACGGAAATCGGTGAAGGAAAAGGGGGGAAAAGAGAAGAATAAGAGTTAGAATTAAGAGGGTAGAATTGGACACCGACTCCCTAGCCATCGCAACCTAATAGCGTCCGGGGCCGTGAAACGAAAGAGATGGCTGATACAAGATTGACTTAGCAGGACAGAAAAACACGACGTGTGCCTACAAGTAAGTGGAAGCAAAAGGAACACACAGAGTTTTGGTTGGACATGAGCGGGATAGTTTTAGGGAAGTGACAGCGGACAGCTGCTCCGATTAGTCTCCTTCTTACGACAGGGGAAGGATCTTCGTTGGTGCTATTTCTACTAATAGCATCCCCCGAACCACACGGGGTTTATTATTATTATTATTATTATTATTATTAATTATTATTATATTTATTATTATTATTATTATTATTATTATTATTTATTTGTGTTTAGAAGGGGGGAAATCCTTTATTACGGAGACGGGAGAAGCGCAGTACTGCCGGACTCCAGTCCTTGGTTTAACCGGGACTAAACCCTAAACTCTTCATCTCCTAAGTCGTGAATTTCGTCAGCGAAACCTATCGCTGGACATTTACTCATTATAGTCACTTCTCCGTCCGAATTTAAGCATTATGTCCACCATGTTCCTGGAGTTTTATCACTTGTTGAAGGCTTTAACGTTACAAATTCTCTTCTCCGCATCCCATGCCTTTGTACTGAAAAGCTGTATCGCTCTGCAATCGGTCAATATCTTCTCGACTTATAGCTATCATGTCGTTACTTTTCTTTAAATCTTGTAATCCAAAAGGTTTTACTAAAAGCCAACTGTGTGACGCCTAGAAAGCTAGCGAACTCGAGTATGTTATTCAACCTCCCAAACTTTCGACTCTGACGCATTCTCGCAATTGATTATATAATTATACCGAGTCGATCTACCTTTAGCGCCCACATTCACTTTCTTTGCCACTTCTTACAAACGTAGTTTTTCCTAGCATCTACTCTTTCTAATTTATCATCCTGTTTCGTCTTGGAGGGAGATGCTGTTTACTTGTCGAGCTTACCTGTAAGGCGGAGTAGCGTCCTTTTCCTTTCAGTGGCTATCAGATGATCGTCGGCAGTATGCTGGCATTAACTAATCTGCGCCAAGTAGAACCCGTTGAACGGTAGGAGGCGCAGCCTGCAGGGCCATTTCGTCTTTGCACTTGAGCATAACTTATTTCTGTCATAACCTGTATCTCACATGAACTGCGCCCAGAAATGGTGCTGCCATTACAACAGTTGTGTGAATGAACTGAACTCTAGATATTCAACCCTTCTCTTGGCTTCTCGGTGGTTTCTCACTTTACATCGTATGTAATTTGCTTGGATCCTGTCGGTCGCTGCTTTTGTGCCATCACACTTATTGTGCCCGAAACTTAAGTCTTACTGTCTAACTCAACCCGCTAGAACTATGTGTCATTTGGGCGCTGTCGCAGTTTTTATTCTCTTCTCGCAGGTCGGATATCGGAAAGCGAAGGGAAAGCGCTCGACGTGTAATTAACACGGACTTTCAGCTTTTCCTACTGCAACTGGAGAACTTGCGAGCTGTCTGAGCGCCATCTTTTAACTCTTGTAGAGGGCTTCATTCACTGTTAGTTCAATGCACCGTCAATATCCTTCCATATACTTATGTTATTATAGTGTAGTCATCCGTAATCTATTATCTGCGTATTTCTTGACGGTTTGATACTCAATATGCCATCACATCAGGTAACTTTAATAGAAAGGGCCAAGTCTGGACACCTGTGAATTCACCCACGTCTATTTTTCAATCTTGATTGCTAGCCATATAAATTTATCTTTCTTTCATGAAGAAAAGTCCTCGATGATCCTTAACAAATATTCAGGGATCCTCCTGTCAACCATGCTTCATGACGTCCTTCCAACCTGGTCCGAGTGGAAGGCGCTTCTAAATATCAATTGCTACAAGTGCCGCCAGATCCTTCTGTCCTCCAGTCCCCATTTCTAGCTGCATTGCGATACGAACTACTGTCTAAATCGCATTCGTCGTCGAACAGCCTTTCTGAAATCCATCATTGTCTGTGAGGTCTAAGCTTTTAATCTCAAGTCTCTGAGAGTATTAGCCGCTTCCAATAACTTGCCCATACTAATCAGAGAGGCACAGTAAGTATAGAACGATGTCCTTTCAACCGGCTTTTCTGCTCTTTTGGAGGATACATATCTTTGTTTCTTTCCAGTTCTTGTACAAATTCTACCATCGTTTTAAGGCTTCTATTACAGCTGCAGAAGACAATTCTGGATTACTTGTTACACTAATTTATATAAATTTCGGTGGGGATCCATCCAAGCCTGGTGCTTCTCGGTTTTCAATTTCTTCACTGCTTTCCGGCAATTCGTCTGTCGTAAAGTAAATCAACATCATTTGACAGTAAAATCATTGCGTTTTTGCCTCATCCACGCGATCTCTTTTTGGAAAACGAGCTATCTAATAACCGCTTCATCCACTGTGGGCCATTCAGGTAAGATTTTTGGGATACATCCGAAACTTTTTAAGTCACTCTCTTATACGCATACCCAAAAGTTCATTATCAATCTGGCTTGAATACCTTGCAACTCTAACTTTTGCTTTTTTAATTGCTTTTTTAAGTCGCTTACGTTTGCGCTTTATATTGCTCTCTAAAGGCATAGGTCGGTCTTGGCTTTGTCGCCATTTCTTCTGAGCTTGATGCCAGCTCTTCCAATATTGTGGTCCCTCTGAATCTACGGTATACCACTAATGTATCGGTGTTTCACCTCAAAAGGTTTCTTCATCGACAGCATCCAGTCTGCGATGCTTTAGCCGTCTGGAAGTACTTATTGGTCAATCCAGTATAGATTGAAAAGTATTCATCCCCAATTGGAAAGTGGTCTTCGTTTCCCAAGAGTTCAGGATGATAAGCATCGTTTCTTGCTACAAACTCACATATAATAGCTCCTCTTCTGTCAAGCGCGTCCTCCCACCATTCCGACGATTTACCATGCGGCCGGCGATGGTGTAACGGTAGCGTAACTGATTGTTGTACATAAGTTGGTGGGTTCAAACCCGATCGAAGCGCCGTAGATTTTTAAGGGCGAAAATCCTTCATACGCCTTCCTCTGGAGGGGAAGTATAAGCCCGCGCTGTCCATGTTCGTAAGATTACTTGCATCCTCGCAAGATCCTCAAGCCTAAATGACGCCTCTGAGCTAAATTCAAATCGCCTGTTTCTCGCCACAACATAATACATTCTTTCTCTGCAGATAAAGGATTGGGTGTAGCGAAATTTAGCGTGGATCAGACGGAAGAGCGGCCTATGGCCCGAGTCGTCGCCACGTAAAATAAGGCAAACTTCAATACATGAAAGACACCTGTTATCAAAAACCTCTCCTTTCGTTGTTTTTTCAGACTTGCCCGTCAATTCCGTCGATGTCTTTTTGAATCTTCCTTCATGTATCGTTCGAGAAAAGTAACAGCTATAAATTCTCAATATTATTCACCCTCAACCCATACAAACCCAATACTTCGTTCTTTTTATTTTATTAATTACATAGCTTCCTATTATGGATTATATACCCGCTCTTACCAGTGGTATCTCGAATACAACATGTTCTCGAGCATAAGGTTGCTCACATATAAGCAATCACATCCACTTCCCTCTCTGCAGCATCACTCCCGCGCCTGCTACTCCTCCAGGTTAATCTCTAGGAGCCGAAGCATACTGTGACATTTTTTGTCTTTTGAACCCTAACAGATGTTGATCCCTTTGTTTTTCTCTTTACATAAGACATCATGTTCTTTGTTGGTACAGTTTCTAACATGTCCGCTTCTAGCAGGTCCTGTAACATTCTTTGCTACGATCAGAACCTCGGCAATCCCGTTGAAATATGTCCAAAGTCTAGACATCTGAAACAATCTTGTTTGTCTGGAGTTTTTCCCTGATCTCTAGCATTTTAACCCATGCCGTCTCATATGTCCTGCCATTATAAGCTTTTGAGCTATCTCTTTCTCCCATCACATTGTGGCTGATTGGTATTCCTCCCGTATCCCTCTTGCGCAACCTACAGGGGTAGGCCATCTGGTCTGGTCTACGTTATAATTTTGCTCACCGCCTCCAACACCTTCCTCAGCGGTGTGTTTCATCAATATCTCTAGTTTCTATTAGCGCTTTCGTTCTAGAGTATTCACATGAGGTTTCCTTCCTTACTCACTTGAAATGGCGTTGGCAAACAAATGCAAATACATGGAAATAATAATATAATAGTCAATTATGAACACTGGTAGCTCAAATCCATGCGAGTCACTTATGGTTGCGAAAGTTCAATAATACTCTCGGAAAAGGACGCAAAGAGGGGGATAACGCTTGGTTCAGGGTTTGGCGGTGATGCAGCGTAACACTAAAGGACGCAAGTGGTAATGGCATCTGTGTGCTTTGCGGTGATAGGGAAGATGGATCCAACATCCTCTTAATTTGCTGGGCAACCGAAACATGGAGAAAAAATGGATGGGAATGGGAATTACTACTTCCTAACAGGAAAAGTAAACGCTCGCCCCAAAAGCATTTAGGTGAACAAAGATCTAAATTTAATGAAGAATTAGGACATGTTTTACGGAAACGGTCCGGACCAATTAGGGAAAACTGAAATAGGGAGTGGGAAAAACAGCACTGGTTTAGCTGAGCGGAGCTAGATCTGGAGAGAAATAATAAGTCAATAAGCTACCCAATTAAGTACGTAATTTTATTGTTAAGTTAGTAAACAGTCAGTAAACAGAGATTTTTATTTTAAAAATTTAAGTTAGAAAAAGTCATAAGTCGTTAGTCATTGGTAAATAACTGGTCAATACAAAATAAATAAATAAAACTGGATAGTAAATAAGCCAAATTAGGGGGGTGAAAGGAAGGGGGGATCGAAGAATGTAAGGGCAAGAGGCGTTGGTGGCGGACGAATCTTCTGTGGCGCCGTTTGATTCAGGTGCTGAGGAGGCAAGCACTGGATGGCACGGCGGGACGCCGCGCCAGAAAATAAAATAGCTAAATAAATGTCGATAGATTTAGAATGTACTCGGCTTCTGACGGCAGGTTTTTCCCCTTCAGGGTTTTTATTCCTGAAGCCGTACCTTGTGGTCTCCTTTCCCGCGCTTTGATCGAATGAGAAGACCATTTGGGGTGAATACCAGAAATTCGAAGAGTAGACGGAAGGAATGTAGGTATTGTAATGGCTTAAAGGCCTTCGCCTAGCCACATAGGATCAAGTTAATTAATTTGTTGTAAATAGAATTACCTATTTAAATACATAAATAATAATTATGAAAACCACTAACAGTATCTACTAGTCGTTTAACTACTAGCCTACACTACTAGTCGTTTTGTGGCTTTTCTCTAGCAGACAAACTGATGATGATGGCTAAGCATCGAAAGCTGCTATTGAATTAAAAATATTGTTGGCAATGGACATCTTTAATTATTGGTTATAGGATACATAATTTTGACACATATTTTACTTAAAGCATTTGCTCATGACATTC
>BOPP01000222.1:79003-99949 GCA_017312745.1 Gryllus bimaculatus | reverse complement strand
TATAATTATATATATATATATAGTGGTATAGAGGTAGGTAGATGATTATTGTATATATAGTATAGTATAGTAGTATAAAGGAGTAATACAGTGGAGGTAATGTATGTAAATTATGTTTTTAAAATTATCTTAAAAAAATTAATTTATAATAATTTAAAATTTAATGTGAATCTTAGAGATTGTAAGTAGTAGTGAAAGAAATGTTTTTAAAGCAACTGCTTTAATATGAAGAACATAGAGGGGTAAATGTGAATTAAAATGTGGCTACAATAATATTTAGATAATAATTTTTAATCTGTTGAGATTAAAAACACAATTTAATTAAATTGAAGATGATTGTGGGCTTAAGATATCTGCTGCGCTACGGGCAGGCCTGGTATTACCCCGAGCGACTGTATCGTTTAATACAGAAAGACACCATCACACGTCGCCTCGATCCTGGAGGGGAAACCCCGCTAATCGTGGGAAAAAAACCCACATCAGGCAGAGCTGTGTCCTAATACAAGGAAACTGCTAACATAAAAAGTAACGGGTCATCTGGGATGCGTATCATCAGCTCGGTCCCATTGCTGCAAAGGGTGGTTTCTTGCTTAAAACCGCCTCTGCCACTACGGATGAAAGTACAGTTCCCATATCAAACATCATAAAAAGTAACATTTTTACAAAAACATTAATGTTATTTCTAAAACATATTAATCTTAACACTCCTATAGAAATAGTTTCTTATTTGACCCGTATCTACATATTTAAATAGCAAATGGTGTATTTATTTTACTTTTAAAAAAAAAATCAGCAGTGCTTCTTAAAATATGTGAATGAGAGAGTTTTTAATATTGGAGGCAATTATTCATTCGCGGCTACAATATTCGACGATTTATATAGTAGCTGGTTTGCTTTTTGGAAATGCAGGAGTAACTGCGGGATTCTGAAATCTAGATGATTAAAGATGTACAAAATAGTTGTTAATATTCGGGGAACCCCTTTTTAGCATCTTAAATAAAAAGACAAAGCTTGATACAAATCGGCCTATCCTTTAGTGTTAATATTTTTGTGCTGTTGGGTAAACTCAGAATTCATTCGTATTTTTTTATGTTTATAAATAAACGAAACAGAATTTGACCCTCTGTAGAGTTGAGGCGGACGTGAATCTTTAATTGTTATACACAATATCCCCGTAGTCGAAATGAGGACATAACCAGGGTTTTTACCACATTTCTTTTCTTATTAGTAGGAGAATTATCGATATATCTAAGGATTGCAAAGAAGCGGTAAATAAAATTTCCGACAAGACATTCGATCTGATCATTTCCCAACTAGATTGATCATCAATATTTTTAAGCCCAAGTTTTGACTTGGTTGTATGCACGAGTACCTACCAACATTGAATCTATAAGCACATCGAACATATGAAACCTTCAAGTTTCTTATGCTATATTTGAGAAGAAAGCAATATGATGTTTGTGATTTGTAGGATTTAAATAGTCCGTTTCTCAAAAAAAATTGACCATTTGACTACAGAGGAGAGTTCATTATTTTAATTATTTTATTAAGGCATTCTACCTCCCTGATGTTTTCCGGGATATAAATTTGCAGTCATGCCGCGTCGCTACATATGAGACTACATTCCGTAATTCGTCTTCTATTAGCATTCATGTAAATAAGAAAGAACAGTAGCGCCCTAACACGGAAGCCACCTGATTACCCTCAGTAGAGGTTTTGGATTCGAGTTGCAGATCGTCAAACTACTACAAATTTGTTCCTTATCTTATAGATAACTTGCCATACCAAGAGATGTGGAATCAGAAAAAACCATAGATTTGCACTCCCTATTAAAGATATCATAATCATACAGAGTCAAATGCTTACTAAAATCTAAAAGATTAATTACATCGAGCCATCATTCTAGCGCTTTTCGTATGTCTTCAGTACTTTCAATAAAGCGAGTTGTGTGCTGTCTACCTCCTCTAAAGCCGGATTAATAAGTTATCGATCAGATCTGGTCTAATACGTGTTTTCAATCTTTTTTCGACAATTTTTTCCAGAACTTTAGACACTGTCGGCATATATCGCTAAATGGCGATAATTGCATGACGCCGAGGTCAGTTCAGATTTTGGCGGGCGAACATGGCGCAAGCTTCCACGCTTGAGAAAGGTTCCCGTTTGTTAATGCAGAAATTAATAAATGCAGTGAGTGCCGAAAGCAAATGTAAAAGAAATTTTCAAATTGTTGCTGTATACCATCGAGCCATTATGCATTTGATTTATGAAAGAACAATACTTACTAACTTCTTGATGCATCAAACGTTATGGGAAATAAAATTATCCCTGATACAGGTGAGTTGATTGAAGTCTCTTAATGTATTCACGCTGAAGAAGTATTATTTTTTGAACATTTACAACGATGTAGTCATTAAATCATTCAAGGCATATCGATAGAAATTTCCGAAGAATTGCCTTCGCGATTCCGAGGTTCTCTCCAGTTTGTTCCAAAACTCTTTTGTTTTTGTATTTACTTTAAAGACATCATTAAAATCGAATTTTTTCTTTTATTGTTATGTTTACTGAATTTTCGGAACTTTTATGTACTCTCTTTCATTTCAGAAGGTTTCATTACAATTTAACTGATGGTAAGCTGGATGTCGCGTTCCGCATGAATGCTTTTGTAATGTATTTAAGCCATGGGCCGCGACGTGTCACACGTCGCGTTTTCCATGGTGCCATGTTTATGAAAAGGTCTGATATAATCTTCGTTGAAGACCTTCTCTTTACTATTAAGTCATTGTTTGACTATAAACGTCATGCAAGGACTTTAAGCACTGTCATTGAACATAGCCTTCAAGAATAATATTTTGTAATACGCTACGGATAATTTTTTTGCTTATATTAGGACATTTTATAGATACACCATAAATAGGAAATCATGCTTTGATATCTCCCGAAATTAGATATCTGACCGTAGCATTAATACTTTCGAAGTTGTCTGACACGATCGCCGTGATCTATTCAGGTTCAGCTCCTAATGCTAAGTGATTCGCAAATTCTAATATTGTAAAATTGTAAGAATTAAAAGTATCAATCAAACTTTGCAGCGAGTTTGTGAGCGGTACTTGCAGATCGCAATTGAAATCACCCATGATTATATATCCTGATATTTACTGCTAATGCGAAAGGAATCTCTAATTCGATAAAACTCCCGTTTTCGGGCCAGTAACAACTAATCAACACAAGTAAATGTCATTCCAATTGGAATTGCTGCAACTATATTCCATGCCAGGTAAAAGAGGATGTGAGTGAGCGACTACTTTACCTAATGTTCATGCGAACAAAACAATGCGACCCCTCCACCCGTCTTTTTTTAATTGCTTTTTATTACCTACTCTCATTCCGAAGGAAATTTTATAATAGATACAGATACGAGTCCTGAATTCTTTATTGTATATTTAGCCATGTTTCGCTTATTAAATAACAGGTCTGGGTTCGTGTCCGTTATAATATTTGAAATTCAGAGTAATGCTTAAGTGATTGGCATTTACGTTGGAGAAACACAGACAAGCCACGAGGAACTGAGACAAGAAATTGTAATCCTGGAGGGTTGCAGGGCTTTCGAGCGGTTGTAGTCTGGACTTTCCACGGGCTGGCTTGTGAGCCAGTATTACTCTCCACTTCGATTAGACTAAACACAGTACAGAATTCCTGTGAACGCTGTGTTTTACTGAGAAAAAAAGCCGGGTTAAGCTTTGTTGCCACATTTATGACGATATCCACGTTTGGAAAATTCAAAAGCAATACAGCAGAAAGGGAATGGAGTAAATAAGTTTGCACAATCACCACGTGGGCACTAACTACTTAGAAATTAGTCTAATTATTATATAAATTTCTTAAACTAATAATATTCTTAGGATAATAGTTAAATTAAATATAAGAATAAGGAACTAGGAAACAAACAATATAATTAAAATTTGTTATATAAATAATATAATTCTAATATTACGTAATAATATTAGGAAGTAAAAGTGTAAAATAGCAAATATTATGAATAATATTAATAATAGTAATAGTAATCAATAGCCACTTAAAAAATTAGCAAAAAGTGAAAAAAATTAAAAAATTAATAATTAAAAATATTTTGGTTTAAGAACACAAAAGTACATACGTCTTTACTGGTACCGTAGTTATGTTAGAACTATCCGTCTGCTATATTCATGACTGCGAACTTTGGAATTTCTCACCTTTACGAGACCGACACCATACCTGTTGTCCAAAACATTCTGATTGGCCGAAACGTTCCACAGCACCTTTTTTTAACACTTCCAGCGCTGCATCCTCGTCAGGTCCTCCCGAATTGTCTGATACCCGTTTCTTCAGAATTTCTTCTTTGATGAAAAACATCCTTTCCCGGCGCTTCCATAACTGTGAATGTTTACAATTATAGGTTCGAGTACCCACCATCATTTTCGGCCAACTCGATTATGACTGCGATCAATATCGCTAGGTTAATGGACACCTATCTTTTTGGCAACATTGCATTGCAATGTCACGGTTGTCCTCGCGCCAGTTCACGCTTCAGTGTTCCCCAAAGATCCTTAGGGGTTCGCCGCTGCGTGGGACTGACGCAGACTCGTCAGCCCGCTCCTCCAATTGAAGTTTGAGATCATCGATCTCCTTAGTTTCTCTAATATTCTCTCTTCGTAACGAGAACACTAACACCTCCAAGTTCTTCCCACTAGCTTCAGAAGAAACCAACCTGTGCAACTTTTGCTTATGAAGACATCCATTTAAGCATGCTGATTTCAATAGCGAAGCCAGAACAGCGTCATTCGTTTAGCGTTGCAGTGTTGGCCATATGTTCAAAAATTAGGCGTATAAACGAAACTTACTTTTATTGAAAATTAGCTTTTAGAAAAAAAACTAAAAGTATGTAACATATGATGATAGTAAAGTTAGTCGAATATTGTGGTTATACTTAGCTTAACCAAGCAGACACTGGTCGATTGGTTGCGGCGCTCTTCACTTGCGATCATACTGACTGAACAAAAACTACCATGCTGCGCCGTCTCACTGACAACTAACCTGCGGTGATTGTCCTCGGAGCGCTTAGGAAATGCGGTCCTCACAGCCCTCGGAGACCATGCACACCGACAAACGGCCTAGGTCATTCGTCCGCTAGGTGTAGTGCATATTTTTAAAAGCGGAAGGTGGCGGTGACTCGCTGGATGGCGAGATCTGGGCCGCGTGGCGCTGAATTTCCCCCAATTCGGTATCTTCCTACGGTGGGGCAGCCGCGGTCCAGTGGGGACGCTGCGCGTTTGTCAGGGCACCGCTGCACCCAGTCGTCCTGGCGTTGATCGGCGAACACCACCGATCAGAGGAACGGTCTGCTACTATTCTCCTCTACACAGCGCTGAAGGGCTGTATGAAGCGAGTTTCGAAAATCCTGCCTAGTTGTCAAAATTCCAACTCTAGGACTCCCTGTCAGAGACAGCTCATTATTTCTACAATGTATTGATGGATATCAGTGGCTTCTCCTTCCTCGAAACATAATGTTATAGCGGGCCAATTTAAAAAAAATCCTAGTGATGCGACAGAATGCCGGTCCTTTTCGTACAGTTGAAACGTTATATGTGTATAAAAATGATGCATTAATATGAAAATAATTATCTCTAATATTTTATCTTCGATTGCAGTATCTCTTCTTACATTACACCACTTGTGAACCGCCAATACACTATGTTCCACCTGAGGTAGCTCAGGCGCAGTCTACGCTTCCCAATGTAGTGTTCTGTACCGGAGGGTTCTGCGCCCCAATGGCCTGCTGAGCGGCTTTTCCACACCAGCCTCCACACATCGAGGTTCAATTCAGTCCCTGCTCTGGAAGCAGAAGCTCTCAGCTGCGTCTCTGCCATCGCAATGATTTCATAACATGCACTACACATATGTGACTTCACGATCCCATAGCAAGTTGATGCAAGACTCAAATAATCAATCAAGAATATTCTGGACCGTTATTTTTGAATAAATTTGAACTGAAAAGAAAGCGAAACGTCTGAGGGGAGTTCGGGCCCCTGACTCTCACACGCGCTCCGAGGAGCGGTTTCGCAACCACGCATGATCAGCATAGTTGTAACAGAAAACACCGAGCCGCGAGGTCAACTTCACCGACAGAATAACGCAACAGCATAATTGCTGTGAGAGACAGGTTCGTGAACAATGTAAGTCGTACACCAGAAACAATTGTTCGCCCAAACACAGTTTTTATTCTATATTCTGAAGCTTAGGCCTTCCCTCTTATTTCCTAACGTGAACTTAATAACTCATAGAATTAAGATAGTACCTACAATATTTAATTAAATAATGAACATATGTGTACAAACAATAAGTCTCTCAAGATAAAACTGGCAATGAAGCATCAGCTGGAATTTTTCCGACGCAAATGCGAGTCGGTGCTTTTAGAGAGAAGCTTCAAGTTTTCAACAACTCGAAAATCGCAGTTCTTACCCATTACACATACATACATTTATTAGAACGTGCCAATGGTTATACCGGTGTGCAGCATTAATGACAATAATTGCAAAATATTACTACACTTCCATTAATAATAATAATAATAATAATATAAAATAATAATAAATAATAATACCGTACAATGACAGTACAAGACGAAAAGCAGCATTGAAAAAGTGCATTACTCACGTTCATCGCACTCATCCTTCACTTCACTACACTACACTTTTTTGCTTTGAATTACACTGACCAGCCATCACAACCACTTCACCGCACTGACACAGGCACATACCTCATTTAATATCTGTTACTTCCATCTTGTTCTAACATGCAAGGTTTCTTGTCTAATAGGCAACTTCAAAAAGGGGGGTCAATGTTAACACACACTTTCCAAAGAAGATGCAGGAAATTCCGCGACGCTCGTCTGCTTTCAATAAGGTTTCAGTGCGGGGCGCTTTTCTCTTTTAGTTGGACAACAAGCTGTGAGGGAGGTCGGCCACATTTAGCGTTTGAAACGAGCGCCATGCAAGGGTAGTACGCCACTGCAACTAAGCAAAGCCACGCAAAAATCTTGCAAAAATTATTTGAAAATATCTTTTCAAAAAGTTGAAAGAACCATCTAAACATCTTAAAGAGCGATTGCAGAGCCGAGTGGAAATACATTGAAAAAGGAATGGCAAATATCAGACATTGCGTGGATTTCTTGTACATTTATTCTGTAACTTCAAATTTTGAAATAAATACTGCTCTACTCCTAATAATGCAAAGGAGGATTAAAGAGATCAATCAGTATCCATCCAATTCCTTTAATTCAAAATCTATAAACGTACGATATTATTAAAATTGTCACCACCAGCGCGTTGGGCAAAATATTTAATTTAGTATTTAAATAACTAGCCAAATACTTGGGTAATCTAGGTTTTCTAATACATTACTGATTACTTATATTAGGTTGTTCAATCCGTTAAATACTACTTGAAGTTGGCGCCGTCCCATGTAACCTGCTATACAAAGTTATTTCATGCTGAAACTTTCTTTATATTTCATTTCTTTCAGGCGTAGCTTCTGTTCAAATATATCCTACAGAATCTGGTCATTGCAACTTACCAATAGAAATCGCTAGTACTGATAATGCCTACCTGTCAAATATTCTTCAAACATATTCAGTGGCCTTGTATTTTACCACCATACCGGGGATACAAATTGTAATAATTCAATTTCAAAATAAGTAATCGACGTTAAAAATTACTCTGAGGCATATGACATTTTAATAAGATAGAGTTAAGAACAGCTACATTTTTATTTTGTTTGTTAATATACACAAGGATGCACCTGGAAGTTTTTCGTCGTTCGTATTATTCTCTACTCTTAATATTAAGACACTCTCAATTAGTTTCGGAGAAACTTCTGTCGCAAAAATTTTTCTACGTACTACTTATATTGTTCCCTGATTTGCTTAAACCACTTCCATATTTCTTCCATAATGTTTGAAGGGATTACAACTTTACACAAAATCAATCTAATTTGTGTTAACTTCCACTTCTGCAATATGCTCTATTAAATCGTTTGCATACGAATTTATTTATAAAAAAAAAATTAAAAAAGTGGACTGTGATTGTGTATTTATTGTGAATAAGGTGCTAGTAGAGTTGAATGAAGAATAAGTTGTGCGTCATGATTGTCATTCAATATCTTATTTGTGCTCGTAAGGAGCGTCAAAGTGAATGTGAATGAAGCGTTCGCGCAGTCTCTAAACATTACGTTATTTGTCCGTATCACCTTTAAATTCTTACAATTTTAACAAGTTCAAGACAATACTGTTCTTAGGTTATTGCCAAATTGAAAAAAAATATCGTAGTATGCCTACGATTTAAAAATTAAAATGAAATTATGCCGCGCGATTCACTTGTTCAAATTAACTTCACTTTATTCACTTAAAGAGTCACAAATCCAGTGTTGCCTACGCCATGAAAAAAAATCGTGGCATTTGAGCGAAAATTTGGCGCGATGGGGTAATGGTGTTTAATCAAGCCACCGCATATCTATTTAGGGCTGCGTTGATTTAATTGCCCGGCATATCCACAAATATCGCAGCATTAAAACACGCAAAATACATGGTTTTGGGAGAAAATTCTGTGAATCTTCTGCCGATCCGAAAACAGTACGTATCCAGTTCCAGCATGAGGACCGGAGACGCGCGTCGAGTGTGCACCTCATATGCTCCGTATTTGGCACGGAAACGGCGGTCCAGACGAGTGACGGAAACTCACATCCGACCATCATAAGCACAATCGTAGTGCATCAAATTACGTGTATAGGGATTTCAAATAGTCTATAAACGTTAAATACAATATTTTTGCATTATAAGTTTTTTCAACAATATATTCAGTAATTGATGTACTATAACATCTTAGTTTAGTCATACATTTTTTAACAATAACTACACAACTTTCTAAGATAAAATTCCAAAAATATGTCTATCTCAAATAAACGAATTCTTTTTAAAAATGATGTATTCAAATTATCAGTCAATAATCCCTAGTTGGCAATGTCTAAAACCCGCAAAGAACAGTGTTGATTGGCGCTGCGTTTTTAAACATAATAACTATGTATTATAGGAATAAAGTGCTTTTTATTGTCAGATAATTGTCCAGCATTTTTAATTATTTATATTTATCATTTAAAATTAAGAGAATTCAAGTTGAACAGCTGAAATAATATTTGTATTTTGCGTTTCAATAAGGATATTCAACTAGTAGAATCAAACCAGAAGAAAACTATACTCGCTATCTTCTTCATCTGTATTACATGAATTTTAAATATTTCTTTTTTAAATTACATATAGTATATTGTATTTAAATACATCTCTAAAATACACGCCCAAAAACTCAAAATACAGGTTTTCAAATACACAAATGGTATTTGAAAATATATATTTCAATACAGAATTTAAATACTGCACAACTCCTGTCCACCACCCTATTCCTTAGTTATTGCAAAAAGGAAGGAAAAAATTAGCCTGTCATGAAAGGGGTGCAAACTGCGAGGATCCTTTCACGATAAGTATTAATACTCAATATAAAAAAAGGTATTCCGCAATTCCTGCGAGAATATTACGTAGAGTCATTATTGCACCCAACTGGATTCCTGAAAGTCTTAGATCATAAGATGTATATCGCTTAAGTTCTCACAAAGACATCGTAGGAATAACTGCGTAAATTAAGAGATGATCTGTCCTCTTGTAGGTGGAGATCTCACACACCTTTGAGAACAACATCATAGCAGTAGAAAAGCGTAAGTTGACTGCAACACCTCTCTGCTATTACTAATGGCCTGTTACGTAGAAAACCAGGGGGACTGTACAAAATCAGTCGTATGCTTACTTACTTGAACGTCTGTGGCAAGACAAATGACTGCTATTGGATGCACCTCTATCAGCTCACTGCATTCGTTTAGTATATCCCTCTCCCAACAGGTCCAAATAACCTTTTTTCTTCTATTTGCTTCCTTATAGATAAACAACCGGCTTGATGAATTGCGTATCAGCCGGCTACTGATATGAATTTCGCGGGTGTCAAACCTTCCCAAGCGAGGAGAATTTTGAGTGCTAAAATCGGCGACATCCATCGGACGCATGTCGTTGTGAAATAGATGCCAGGAAAGCACTTACCGAACGTGCAACATTAAATCTCTAGCAATTATAGCACCAATCAGAGTTTTTATTTGAATCTGGATACGATTCTGCGTTTCTGCGCTAATCTTACTCAAATCAAACTCAAATGGCGCCACTAGTTTTCTAGGGGTAAACAATCGGCAAAACTACTGTATTATACCTTGCACAGGACAAGACCAACATACAATGTAACTTGATAATACACCCGATAGTTCACAAGAAGGCGTCGGAGGGCATTTTGGGACATAGCCTATGCATAAAAGAAAAATTTAACACTTTCTTCTGGTACTCTTACAGTGCCCAATCCTCGCCACTGAACTCCCACATACAATTTATCACTGTCCACAATTTCAAGGTCACCTCGCATATTTAGGAGTAGTAATCGCGATTTTTTACGCTTTCCATAGAATTGCACTACCTTTTGCTTCGCGAAACTACTCGACATGCTCATCATTCTTATCGTGATTTGCTTTTATTCAAATCTATCAAAGGACTTCAAATAAGCTCCCTCAATCGTATTGGCATTATGCAATCTGTTATAATTTTTTTTACCATAGTAGCTTCAATTCTTTACGACCCATTCCTTTTACAACATACACCGACCAGCTAATATCGAGTACTACCAATCACTTTCAAAGCCTATTAAGTGACTATCCGCGAGCGTAGAAATTCCGATTCAGGGCGCATGAGAACCAAAAACTGTTACTTGTCGCCCTTAGTAGTTGGAATACATTTATGGATTCCGTATTTTCACGAAGTAGAACATTTGAACGGTTATGTCGCGGTAATATGTATTGTTTTTTGATATTTAATTGTTCTGTATTTCTATCAGTTAATATTGTGTATGAAAATATTGCTTTGACTGGACGTAAATAATTACGTAATAATTTTAACAAATGCTTGTTCAGAAAGCACAAGTGTAGGAATACTTTTTTACACTTCACATACTTTGATCCAAGATGTTTATTTCTAGAATTTTAATTTATAAATTTGAAATCGACTGGACTTTACAATTACGTTTCTTGCTTTTTGCTAGTGAAATAAAAAATAGATATTAATTTACATTCAAAAATTGGACAATATTAATTCAACTGAATTCTCCAAAAGAAGATTCTTCCGGAACAAAACTACCTGCTGCGCCGCTCACTGACAACTACCTGCGGTGATCCTCGGAGCGCTTAGGAAATGCGTCCTCACAGCTCGGAGACCATGACACGACAACGGCCTAGGTCATTCGTCCCGTAGGTGTAGTGCATATTTTTAAAAGCGGAAGGTGGCGGTGACTCGCTGGATGGCGAGATCTGGGGCCGGTGCGCGGAATTTCCCCCAATTCGGTATCTTCCTACGTTGGGGCACCGCTCCAGTGGGGACGCTCGTTTGTCAGGGCACCGCTGCCCAGTCGCCTGGCGTTGATCGGCGAAACCACCGATCAGAGCAACCGGTCGCTACTATTCTCCTCTACACAGCGGCTGAATGAGGCTGTATGAAGCGAGTTTCGAAAATCCTGCCAGTGTCAAAATCCAACTCTGGGATCTCCCTGTCAGAGACACTCATTTGATTCTACAATGATTGATGGATATCAGTTGGGCTTCCCTCCTCCGAACATAATGTTATAGCGGCAATTTAAAAATCCTAGTGATGCGACAGAATGGCGGTCCTTTTCGTACAGTTTGTAACGTTATGTAAAATGATGATTATAATGAAAATAATTTATCTCTAATATTTTATCTCGAGTGTGCATATCTCTTTTCATTACACACTTTGAACCGCAATACACTATGTTCCACCTGAGGTAGCTCAGGGCAGTTACTGTTCCCAATGTAGTGTTTCTGACCGGAGGTTCTGCAGCCCAAGTGGCGCTGGGAGCGGCTTTTCCACACCAGCTCCACACCGAGGTCAAATTCAGTCGCTGTCTGGAGCAAAGTGCTCAGCTGCTGCTCTGCCATCGCAATATTCATAACATGCACTACACATAAGGACTCACGACCATAGCAGTTGATGCAAACTCAAAATAATCAATCAATAAATTTCTGACCGTTATTTTTGAATAAATTGAGTGAAAGAAAGGAAACGCTGAGGGGGTTCGGGCCCCTGACTCTCACACGCCGCTCGAGGAGCGTTCGAACCAGCTGCAGCATATTGAACAGAAACACCGACCGCGAGTCAACATCCCGACAGAATAACGCAACAGCAAATTGCTGTGAGAGACAGCGTTCGTGAACAAGAAGTCGGACACCAGAAAGGTGTTCGCAACACTAGTTTTTATTTCTATATTTGAAGCTTAGGGCGCTGCCCTCTTATTTCCTAACGTGAACTTAATAACTCATAGAATAAAGTATACCTACAATATTTAATAATATAATGAACATTTGTGTACAAACCAAATACGTCTCCAGAGATAAACTGGCAATGAAGCATCAGCTGTGAATTTTTCCGACGCAAATGCGAGTCGGCTGCTTTTAGAGAGAAGGCTTCCAAGTTTCAACAACTCGAATCGCCAGTTCTTACCCATTACATACATACATTTATTAGAACTGCAATTGGGTATGACCCGGTGGCAGTTAAGTGACAATAATTGCAAAATATTACTACACTTCCATTATAATCAATAATAATAATAATAATATAAAATAATAATAAAATAATAATACCGTACAATGACAGTCACAAGACGAAAAGCAGCATTGAAAAAGTGCATTGTCACGTTTCATTCGCACTATCACTTCACTTCACTACACTACACTTTTTTGCTTTGAAATTACACTGACCAGCCATCACAGACCACTTCACCGCACTACACAGCACATACTCATTTAATATCTGTTACTGTCATCTTGTTCTAACATGCAGCTTCTTGTCTAATAGCAACTTCAAAGTCAATGTTAACACACACTTTCCAAAGAAGATGCAGGAGTTCCGCGACGCTCGTCTGTCTTTCAATAAGGTTTCAGTGCGGGCGCTTTTTCTTTTTAGTTGGACAACAGCTGTGAGGGAGGGGCAATTTAGCGTTTGAAACGGGCGCCATGGAAGGGTAGTTACGCCACTGCAACTAAGCAAAGCACGCAAATATCTTTGCAAAATATTTTGAAAATATCCTTTTCAAAAAGTGAAGAACCATCTAAACATCCTTGAAAGGAAGCGATGCAGAGCGAGTGGAAATACATTGAAAAAGGAATGGAATTATCAGACCATTGGTGGATTTTCTTGTACATTTATTTTGTAATATAATTTGAAAATTACTGCTCTCTCCTATAGATGGCAAAGGAGGATTAAAGAGATCAATCAGTATCATCCAATTCCTTTAATCAAAATATAAACGTACGATAGTTATTAAATTGTCACCACCAGGGTTGGGCAAAATATTTTAAATTTAGTATTTAAATACTTAGCCAAAATACTTGGTAACTAGGTTTCTAAATACATACTTATTATATATTAGGTTTTCAATCGTTAAATACTACTTGAAGTTGGACGCCGTCCCTGTAACCTGTTATAAAAGTATTTTCATGCGTTGAAACTTTCTTTCATATTTCATTTCTTTCAGGCGTAGCTTTGTTCAAATATATCCTTACAGAATCTGTCATTGAACTTACCAATGAATCGTAGTAGCTGATAATGCTCCTTCAAATATTCTCAACATCCAGTGGCCTTGTATTTTACCACCATACGGGGATACAAATTGGTAATATTGCAATTTCAAAATAATAATCGACGTTAAAAATACTTGATGGCATTGACGATTATAATAGATAGAGTTTAAGAACAGCTACATTTTTTATTTTGTTTGTTAATATACACAAGGATCACCTGTAAGTTTTTCTTCTGTATTATTCTCTACTCTTAATATTAAATCACTCTCAATTAGTTTCGAAACTTCTGTCGCAAAATTTTCTACTACTACATTATATTGTTCCCTGGATTTGCTTAACACTTCCATATTTTCTTCCATAATTTTTGAAGGGATTACAACTTTACAAAATCAATCTAATTTGTGTTAACTTCCACTTCTGCAATTGCTCTATTAATCGTTTTGCATACGAATGTATATAAAAATTAAAAGGTGACTGTGTTGTGTATTTATGTGAATAAGGTGCTAGTAGAGTTGAATAAGAATAAGTTGTGGGTCATATTCATTTCAATATCGTATTTGTGCTCGTAGGAGCGTCAAAGTGAGATGTGGAATGAGCGTTCGCTCAGTCTCTAACATTACGTTTTGTCCGTATTCACTTTAAATTCTTCAATTTTAACAAGTTCAAGACAATACTGTTCTTAGGTTATTGCAAATGAAAAAAATATGGTAGTATGCCTACGATAAAAATTAAAATGAAATATGCCGCGCGATTCACTTGTTCAAATTAACTTCACTTCTTCACTTAAAGATGTCACAATCAGTGTTGCCTACGCCATGAAAAAAAATCATGGCATTGTGAGCGAAACATTTCATGGGGTAATGGTGTTTAATCAAAGCCACCTGCATAGATCTATTTAGGGCGCGTTGATTTAATTCCCGGCATAGTCACAAATATCGCAGCATTAAAACACGCAAATACATGTTTTGGGAAAATTCTGTGAATCTTCTGGCCGGATCCGAAAACAGACGATCAGTTCCGCATGAGGACACGGAGACGCGTCGAGTGACACCTCATATGTCCCGATTGGTGCACGGAAAGCGGTCCAGACGAGTGACGGAAACTCACATCCGACCATAAGCACAATCGTAGTTGCTCAAATACTGTATAGGGATTTCAAATAGTCTATAAACAGTAAATACAATAATTTTGCATTATAAGTTTTTTGCAACAATATATTGTAATTGTGTACTATAAATTCTTAGTTTAGTCATACATTTTTTAACAATAACTACAAACTTTCTAAGATAAAATTCCAAAAATATGTCTAACTCAAATAAACGGAATTTCCTTTTTAAAAATGATGTATTTCAAATTATCAGTCAATAATCCCTAGTTGGCGAATGTCTAAAACCCGCAAAGAAAACAGTTGTTGGATTGGCGCTGCTGAACATATACTAGTATTATAGGAATAAATGCTTTTTTATTGTCAGATAATTGTCCAGCATTTTTAATTATTTATATTTATCATTTAAAAATTAAGAGAATTCAAGTTGAACAGCTGAAATAATATTTTATTTTGGTTTCAATAAGGTATATTCACTAGTAGAATCAAACAGAAAGAAACTATACTCGCTATCTTCTTCATCTGTATTTAATGAATTTTAAATATTTCTTTTTTAAATACATATATTTTATGTATTTAAATACATCTCTAAAATACACGCCCAAAAACTCAAAAATACAGTTTTCAAATACAAAATGTATTTAAAATATATATTTCAAATACAAGAATTTAAATACTGCACAACTCTGGTCACCACCCTATTCCTTAGTTATTGCAAAATGAGAAGGAAAAAATGTGCTGTCATGAAAGGGGTGCAAACTCCGAGGATCTTTTACGATAAGTATTAGTACTCAATATAAAAAAAAGGTATTGCAATTCCTGGACATTATTACTAGAGTCATTATTGCACCCAACTGGATTCCTGAAAGTCTTAGATTCATAAGTGTGATATCGCTTAAGTTCTCACAAAGACATCGTAGGAAATAACTTGCGTAAATAGAGATGATCTCCTCTTTAGGTGGAGTATCTCACACACCTTGGAAAACAATCATAGAGGTAGAAAAGCGTGAAGGTGACTGCAACACCTCTCTGCTAGTGTACTAATGGCCTCGTTACGTAGAAACCAGGGACTGTACAAAAGTCAGTCGTAATGCTACTTACTGGGAACGTGTGGAAGACAATGGACTGCTATTGGATTGCACCTCTATCACTCACTGCTATTCTTGTTAGTATTCCCTCTCCCGTAACAGTCCAAATAACCTTTTTCTTCTATTTGCTTCCTTAAGATAACAACCGGCTTTGATGGAATAGTGGTTATCATGCCGGGCTACTGATATGAAGTTCGCGGGTTCAAACCCTTCCAAGTCGAGGGATTTTTGAGGTGCTAAAAATCGGCGACATCCATGCGGACGCTTGTCGGTGTGTGAAATAGATGCCAGGAAAGGCACTTAGCCGAACGTGGCAAAATTAAATCCTCTAGCAATTTAGCACCAATCAGAGTTTTGATTTGAATTACTGGATACGATTGCGGTTTTCTGCGCTATCTGGTACTCAAATCAAACGTCAAAATTGGCGCACTAGTTCTTCTAGGGAAAACAATGGCAAACTACTGTAGTTATACTTGCACAGGACAAGACCAACTACAATGTAACTTGATAATAACCCGGATAAGTTTCACAAGAAGGCGTCGGAGGCTTTTGGGGACTAGCCTATGGCATTAAAAGAAAAATTTAACACTTTCTTCTGGTTACTGTTACGTGCCCAAATCCTTTCGCACTGAACTCCCACATACATTTATCATCACAATTTCAAGGTCACTCGCAATTTTTAGGAGTAGTTAATCGCGGATTTTTTCTACGCTTTCCATAGAATTGCACTACCTTTTGCTTCGCGAAACTACTTCGGATGCTCATTTCTTATCGTGATTTGCTTTTATTAAATCTATCAAGGACTTCAAAGATAGCTCCCTCACGTATTGGCATTGATGCAATCTGGTTATAATTTTTTTTCCATAGTAGCTTCAATTTCTTTACGACCCATTCCTTTTTACAACATACACCGACAGCTTATCGAGTACCTACCAAGCACTTTCCAAGGCTATTAGTGACTATCCCGCGTAGCGTAGAAATTTCCCGAGTCAGGCGCATGAGAACCAAAACTGTTACTGTCGCCCTTGTAGTTGGAATACATTTTGGATTCCGTATTTTCACGAAGTAGAACATTTTAACGGTTATGTCGGGTATGTATTGTTTTTGATATTAATTGTTCTGTATTCTAGTTAATATTGTGTTGAAAATATTGCTTGGACGTAATAATTACGTAATATTTACAATGCTTGTTAAGAAATGCACAAGTGTAGGAATACTTTTTACACTCACAGTACTTTCGATCCAAAATGTTTAATTCTAGAATTTTTAATTGATAATTTGAAATCTGACTGACTACAATTACGTTTCTTTGCTTTGCTAGTGAAAAATAGATATTAATTTACATCAAAATTTGGAGCAATAATAATCAACTGACATCTCAAGAAGACTATCGTATCCCCAGGAGTGTGCCTATGTTCTCGTATGATAGTAATTATGTCCGACCTTAATGTGCATCTAAACGGATTATGATATGGAAATCGTTTTCCCTAACAATGCGGAACCAGTAAGTAAGTAGTACGTCTTGGAAATATTTTCAGTACTATGAGTATTTTTAGTTCTTGAGAAATTTAATCATCTTTGATTTTTTAAAATAAAGCTACTATATATTTTTTCTCACTAGCAATGGGTAGATCATAAAAAGAGGAAAACAGTGATCCACGTATCATTTAAAAACGTTTTAATAGTAATCCAGAATAAAATTATACTTTTTGACATGTTATTTTAAATTAAACGGATCATATTCCCTTTTGTAGGTTTTGCAAGTGTTGTCTTTGTAGACTTTGTGGACTTTCTCGGGTCTACATAGTACTATAACGTAGTATAAATGGCAAAGATTGTTGAAGGAGCTGCTGGTCTGCTAGCGAGAGTTGTCAACTTATGTAGACTTGTTAATCTTACTTTATTGCTGTATACAACAAATACTATTTGATTTAATAACACAACACAAAACGAAAACAAGGAAAGAATTCGCTATTCAAACGTATTACTATCCATTAGCAGAAATGTTTATTCAATGCACAGTTTAAAAAGAAAACAAACATGACATATTAATGAATAGTAAGAAATATAATCACAATTCTAATATCGGTTATTTGACGGACGAAATGTGGCAAACGTACTTTTGGACCTGGAGGCGGGCCAGCGGTGCGCCCAATCCTCCCCTCTCTCTCCGTTGCAGGCCAGCGCTTCGCGCTGCTGGAGGAGAAGGCCGTGCTGTCGGCCGTGCTGCGCCACTTCCGCCTGGAGGCCGTGCAGCGCGAGGAGGACGTGAGGCCGCTCATGGAGCTGATCCTGCGGCCGGAGCAGTCGGTGCGCGTGCGCTTTGTCGAGCGGGCCCCCGCCCACTTACATACTCGCAATTAAACGTTGCAGCACTTCAAGGTCAGGAGCTGGGAGGATAGTCCAATCGGGATCTCCAATACCAAAAAATTAAGTCGTAACGAAACTCCCGATTGGATGACGGAGTCCCGCTCTCCGTTCGGCTCCTGACCTTGAAGTGCCACTATGTTTAAATCGGAGTATACGTTCATCAATCATGACCTCTACGATCATTTTCTTACTAGAAGAGTGTGTTCTGCTGCATTAGAAACGCCGAAGTTTGTCTCAATAGCATTTAGGTGGAAATGTAGATGCTTCTTTGGCATGTCAACATCACTAGCTGTCAATGGAGAATGTAGTTTAAGAGTGTAGAGAGTGGAGGAGGAGAATTATTGACTTGTGCGACAGGAAAATTGGGAACCATATTCAGGATTTCAGAAAAGATATAGGGACATTTTATTACATGCTTCATGTTAACATTCTTGGAATACATCCTCTGTAATCATTTGTGATGTTATTAAGAAATAGTCCCAATGTATTTTTAATTTTTTTTAAGGAGACGTCTTAAAAATTATTTTCAAGTACCAAATTTGAAAAAAAATGAAAGTTTATATTTTTTAAAATGGGTAGAACAAATTTGTTTTTATACTCGTATATTGGTTATAAGTGCAACGAATCAATAATTTTTCGAAGTCTTTTAATTATATACGAAAATATAGTGGTGTTGGCAATGATCGTTGGCAGTGAGTGCGATTTTCAAATACGTATTACAAAATAATGAACCACTAGACTTTCAAAAATTAATTTTAAAAACTATTTTGTGTAATTGCGGAATGAAGATCCTGAGAGGAGTCCTTACAGAGAATGGAAATATGGGCCACACTGCATGCGAAAGTTATTATTTCAGGTTTACATTAAGTTTCTCAAGTTTCACTTCAAAGAAACAGCCAGGATTTCCATGAGAACGTGTGATGCTAATTCACTGACATTTTATAATGTTCGACAGACCACATGCAATATTTATTTCATTCAAGTGCAGAAACTTTATAGCAACGAATAGTAGAAATAAAGTATTGATAATGACAATTTGCACAATAATTACAACTTGAAATCACAGTTCTCAAACTAGGAGGTGAAAACACAATCACTTTACATGTACTGCTGTACAGTATCTTGCCAAAAAAGTTTAACAATAATGAAAACTATGTTCATAATGTAGAAACTATGTTCGTAATGTATGTCAGAATATATCACATGTGGTTTGAATAAAATTAAAATATTCTAAAAATATTCAGTTTGGTGTGCCCTTAGGCTTTACAAAATTTATTGTAAATAATTACCTTGTTAGTTCCTCTAAAGGGCAACATTGCGCACGGTTGTGTACTAGGATGAGAGATGTTCTACGATTCATAGGCTAGGGACATCTCTTTACCATTGAAGAGAATATAGTGACATGGAATGCCGCATAGGAATGTGCTGGAGTAAGATGCTGAAACCAACATCTAAATAGCACATTAAAAAAGAAATGCAATAACTATTTTTAGGGACATGTTCGCTAACAAGAAATTTTGCACGAGGTGGTTTGCAGTAGACACAAACTTGCCCAACTTAGAGAACCAGTCCGAGAGCTGCGCATATCGCCGGTACACAAGGAAAAATCTTCATGCGAAGAAATAGTTTTAGAAAATGATATATTTTTACTTGCAAGAAATTCATAAATATAGTTCACAAAGCCGCCGGAATGTAGAGTTCGTCTGAGATGTCCAAAGCGGCTCCGCTCAGATGAACAGCGCTCTCTTGCAGAATGAGCGGGTTTTAGATGAGCACTTTTCCTGCACACTGTCGGAGAGGCAAATACGCATTTATTCTGAAAGTAAACATATTACTTTATATGAATGGATTTTATTGCAACACAATTCCATAAATCGAAATTAGTATTTTGATTCCTGACACAATGATATAAATCAACCCTTATCGATTGTGTAGTTTCGGTACTTTTTAGCCCTTTCTTTCGAAACCACAAGGCTGTAAGTATCTCTTTCATCTTTCTTTTGAATTGTATTTTGTCTAAAAATTATTTTTTACGTTCATAATTATATTCCTTACAAGTATTCTTGCCAACTCTGCGTGATTCACTCGTATGTTTTGTGTACAATAATTTTAATTACAATGAAACTACAATCAAATGCAACATAATCAATAAACTACTTGAATTATAAGATAGAGGCAAATCAATTTTTGCATGGACTTTTGCCCCTTTTTACAAAACGATGCCTTCCAGAGTTGATTGTTTAGAAGAACTTTCTTCTCTTTTTACCTGATAGATTAAGAAATTAAACAGATGAGCTTTTTGCTTTTGTAATTATACTAAATGCTCACTCAAAATGTCAGCACGTTTCCTATCTGAAACGATCTCGTTTTCTAGGATCACATGTTTTCTCTTGGCTAGTGACAATCACCCTTGACTTGCCTGAAACGCACATTCCGTCTTCACCGAACCGATCTCACAAGCAAACTAGACTTCAAAGTGCAAGTCACCTCGCGCGGGCAGGGCTGCCCCACAGAGTAGTGTTGGCTGGTGACCATCAAATCGGTTTAGCGCGCGCGTCAATAGCCAGACGGTAACAAGTTATGGAGATAAGGTAAATATATTCAAACTGCAATTTGCCG
>BOPP01000222.1:60209-77709 GCA_017312745.1 Gryllus bimaculatus | reverse complement strand
TGCAGCATTTGTTAACCTTCTGTCGAATTCATGCTACGATGTATTATGCAATCATCTGAAAAAATGCCGAACATTTCAGATTAAGTGCGCTGGCAGATCATTGACGAATGCCAGAAATATAAGAGGTCTATTGACACTCCCCTGCGGTATTCCTGGTGTAACGCTTCAGATACCACTAGCCCAATTTGCAATTTCTGTCTCACAGAAACTCGCTAATCCACGCCACTGCCCTGGAATAGATACCTGCATTCATTCTGGTATTCTGTTCTTCCATGTTTTGTGTAAGCCAATCGTGAGAATGACATCGAACGCTTTGGCAAAGTCTATAACTATTGCGTCTACATTCCCGCCTGTGTCAATTTCATCTGTAAAATCCTGAAATAATTATATAAAATAAAATTTAATAAAAATAAATAATATTTAATATTATAAAAACCTGAAGTAGCGTGACTACCTGACTTGCGCACGAGTAACCACTCCTGAATCCATGTTGCCCATCATAGAGCCATTTTTTGATCTCCCATTCTTGCTTAATGTAACTAGCAACTAGATACTCCATAAGTTTGCAGACCACTGACGTAAGACTTACCGGCTTTTAATTACTTAATATAGTTTTGTCACCACTTTTAAAAATTGGTACGACAATAGTTAATTTTCAGTCTTCAGGTACTTTTGAATTGTTCATGGATACGTGAAATATTCTAATTAGGTACGGAAATATTGCCTCTCCTAGTTTAATTATATCTGTAGAAATGTCGTCTGAACTCTTTGACTTACGATTTTTCATGTATTTTATTTTATTCCTTAGAACGTTTACTTCAATATTAAACTGACTTGTAGCCGAAGACCCTTAAATTAGTGGATGATATGTATTGTTTTTGGAAACCGAACTGAAATACTTATTAAACTCATTAGCTTTTGCTTAATGAGCATGTTTCCATTTTCACGAATAACTGGGATATTCTCTTTATTTCCCTTCCTTTTACGAACATATGTATAAAATCCTGTCCAGTTATTTCCCTTGCCATCTAGAATATTCTTTAAATATACCTCCAGAGCAATTTTATTTTCTCGTTCCAATTATCTTGAAAAAAAAAAAAAAATCAAAAATATTCATATGCTCGTTAGTGCGTTTTCTGTTCTTAAATGTCTTAATGTTCTTAAATGCTTTAAATATCACAGAGGGGGAGAAGGGATTCGCTAACTTCATGAGGAACTCCGGTGTTTGCGAAGCGAACGCGTTGTCATTTCATCAAGACATTTCCTAAAATTATCTCTTTTTGCTTTAAACAGAAATTAAACCTTTACCAAAAGAGCGACTGTAGATGTCACTATTCTAAGTAACCTGATAACACGTCCCGAAGATGTTGAATCAACGGAATATCCACCGCTCGTCTGGTTCTTATCGCTCGAGGTAACGATTCAATCGAGGTCGCTCATCAAGATACGCGTGGCGGCTGGCTGTGGGGCGAACGACCCCTCGAAACGAGTCTTGGAGCTGCTTTCAGTGTACAGTATATGAAACGAAGAAAATATAGGTACATAAAATAGATAAGTAAAACGATTTCAAACAATATTATTCCCGAACAAGAAATTGGAAGGAAACGTTAAACTTTTTACTATACTATCAATTAATTGTAAATCACAAAAACTACTTGCGTATCAGCACGATTCAAATATTTTTGTGAGAAATAAGATAAAGAAAATACTCCATTTCTTCAATGATGTAGCATTTTTATTGAAATGCGTACAATAGTGGACTTTGCTTGACGTTTATCGAATCATTATTACGAGATACGTAGTTGCGATAGAGATTTGACTCCATGAGAGTATAAGGATGCCAGTTAAATATTGATGAAGGTGACATGGCAAGGAAAATTCCCTGCTCTGTAAATGAAATGCAACTTCAGTGGTGAAATGGAAACTTGACTTGTATGTTAGTTATGTAAATGTTTTTTTGTAATATGAAATAAAGTAAAATATTATTGGACTAAACATATGAAATTGTTTTTGTTTCTTTTCTTTTCAATAAATCTATCAGCTGAGATGGCCCAGGGCAACCGTTATTCCCACTGCAGTGGCTTTGACAGAGAGGTTCCAGTTTCGACTACGGTGGACTAGCTAGAGAGCTAGGTCTAATTTCAGTCGGTGCCTAAAGAAGAATTTTAGCTGCTCTTTCCCGTGCTTTCTCCAATCAATACCCAGCGAATGCCAGAGCAGCGCCTTACGAAACGACCACGGGCGATCTTTTCTTCCTCTCCTTGGACCGACACACTTCCATGCACTCCACTATCACACTTGCTGGAAGCCTAGAGCTTGTCTGGGCTGGGTCGGTGCCCGGCTAGCGCAGATACCTGGAGGAAGAAAATCTCTCAAGTCGATGAGTAGAACCGGCTTGAGTGGCTCAGGGCATCAATTGATTTCACTGCAGTGCCTCTGACCGGGAGGTAATAGGTTCGAGTCTTGACGGTGGCAGGATTTTCGACACTTCCTACAGGTCGAATTGAGCCTCTGTGTGAAGAAGTCTATCGGCTGCTCTGATAGGTACTTTTCCGTGGTTTCTCCGATCAACACCAGGCGAATGCCGGAGCAGAATCGTAACAAATGAACCACGGACCGCGCGCAATCTTTCCTTCCTCTTCCTTGTCCTATTCTCGCCCCTTACTTACGCATTCTTACATGCAATACTCTATCACACATGCCGGGAGGCCAGTAGGGAGCAATCAGCTTGACCCGGCTGGGGTGGTGCCCCACTGGGGGGAGATACCTGATGGGGAAAATCTTGCTAGTCGACAGATAGGTCGGCGCCGGATCTCGCCGACGAATTTACTTTATAGAAATATTTCTCACGTTACTGTGTAGGAAACATTTAATTCTTTAACGAAGTTCGGAAAGTTTAGCGAAATGGTTATGAGGAATACAGACAAATCAAAAGAGAAATTCAGAAAATTGCTTTTATTTATCAAGTTCGACAAATTATCTATTTTCGACCTGAGGTGCATTCCTTGTATATTCACATTCATATTTGTAGAGATAACTCTTTTAAACCATCCGTTTTCGTTGCATAAATGCAATTTCCTTTTGCTTTATCATCTCAGTTATCAGTACAATTGTTGAATTACTGTAGTTATCATCTGTCCATCTCAAATCCGCGGAGAACGTAACAGTTCCAGAAATAATATTTTAAAACATAGTTTCTATTTGTGTTTTTAATATAATGTTAATCACCAGTGAGTTAAATATAATCTGTATACTAAGAATAAAAAATATTATTAGTATTACTCGCTCAACTTGTTTTGAACGATGACCTTGCTTCCCCTCTCTAGCACAATAAACAGATGAAGGCAAAAGGTCGCAGCAAGCACTGATGACAACATTCCAAAATTTTCACTGGCGTGAAGTAGAAACAATTTTCTTTTGAAGACGAGAACTTCTATCGGTTATTTTCTCCAAAAATCTAAAGAAATGACCGAAGCAGGTACGAATCTAGAGATTGACATTCCTTCATAAAATCTAGTGGCGGATTTCGTAACTAATACCCCCACTCTACCCGCATTTCTTCAATCCATCGTTCAAGAAAAGTTGCGCGAGTAATAAGAGTTTCCACACATTTGCTTACATTGACTCACCATGGTAACCGTCTGCTATCTCGGCCTTGGCCGGTGAAAACTGAACTTGGCAGCCGATAATTGATCCACAGACTACGGCCTTTAGAGGTTAGGAAACAAAAAATTACTATTAAAAGGCTTATAAAATAATAATTGCTTTTGGGGGAAAGGCAGTTTATTTATAGAAAAAATAGTGAAACTGTGTATAATGTTGGGAGAGTGGGAGTGAATCTGCGCGGAAAATGAATGGGAAGGGGAGTTGATAAAGAACGTTGCTAAAATATTTTTGTAATATTATTAATGACAAATTAAAAATTATTGTTCAAATAATTTCTCATGTTCATTTGAAAAATTGTTTCAAATAAGAGTTTCCTCAAAATATTTTAATAAAGTTACTTTAACTCAGGAACAGGATTGTTCATATGAGTGAGAAGCTTGTAAGAGCTACGGGTTTTTGGGGAGAGCAAAAGCAAAAGTTTACGAATGCATTTTTGAAATGGTGTTTGAGGTAAAAAAAGTACGGTTAGAGAAAAACATAAAGATAAAAAAATTCAGGCTTCCAAAATATTCTTTGTTGAGGACAACGCTAGCTCCTCTCATTACGCACTTGTCTGCAAATGCTAGATGGAAGCTAAAAACGTTGAATGTCGAAATATACTTACGCTAACGGAAGCTCGTACCGAAAATAATACTTCGGATTCTATCGTTGCTGGAATTATTTCGCGAGCTCCATCACTTCACAATTCACAAGTGCACTATCTAGCGGCGAATCGGCAAACGAAACGGCGCAGCGGAGAGGAGTGGCGACTGTCAGTGGAGAGGGGGGGGGGGAGTTGGCGGTTCGCAGCGCGCAGGCAGGGCCCTGTGGGCGGAACTGCGAAGCGCAGCTGTCTACTTCTCACGACGCACGCGCGCCTCCGCTCCGGGACCTCTCTCCGTCACTCCAGGCCAGGGGCGTAGTACTTGTAGTAGAATAGCCGGCATCCAGCAGGTAGGTGCCACGCAAGGCCAGTTGGGGCAGCCTCTCAGAGGCGCCGACTGTAGCGACGCGTGTTTGTAGGTCACTGTGACTATCGCGCGGATTGGGGCTTCTTTAGAGCGCCTTCTGTAGCGTAATTTTAATAAGAATGGTTGTGTCGGTGTCCTTATGCATAAGAAATTTGCGCGGTCTGGAAATCCACTAGTTCTTTTGCGGAGTTCATTAAGATGGGTGGCAGAGAATGTAACTCTCAATTGTTCGCCATTCCTCTTACAGACGCATACAATAAGATGTTTTCTAGTTCGAGTTTTGAAAATTATAATCTATTAGGCTTTGGCGCGTAGCTAGCTCAAGGAAGGAAAGGAGTTATATTTGCATTACTGATGTAAATTTGTTTTCAACAAAACGCTGATGTCTCTTCTCCCAATATTTGCTATTGTGATTTGTTTTGTTTATGTCATTTTATTTACTTCTTACCCTATCACCAAGACATCCTATCTACGCCCGACATACCTATAACCAGAACATGTTTACCAGTGCAAGTAGATTGTAATGTGATGAGCAAAAGCGTGGAATCGAATCGAAATTTCTTGGCAGTTCACGAACGAACTTAATTTTTACTGATTTTGATTAACTTTCTACTTTTCAGAAAATAAATTTTCAACAATGAAAATCGACATTTCAGTCAACAATGTAGGAACGTACCTTCTTGTCATTTTTGTGTACTGGTGTATTTTCCTCTCTTCGTAAATTCCTGTTCGCTGAGTAAGGGCATTCTCCACCATGCAATGTAAGGATAAATACTTAAACAAGTTGTAAACGGCATTTCCAACTATCGAACGAATGTAGAAGGTAGGTGTAATGGATTTTCAGACATATACAGTCGGACCTCCGCATATAGAACTTCTATACATCGAAATTCTCTATAAATCAATTTTTTCTGCCCCCTGAAAATTGCGTTCTAAAACGTTTCTATATATCGAACTCATTTTCGCACCAGATTTTTTTGTGTGTAATAAAAATTACAGTTCATACCAAAAGTTGTTTCTAAAAAATAGTATTGTTTAATTTGGAAGTAGTGTTATTACTGTGGAAAAATATAGACTAACTTCTTCCTGGATGTGTGCATAATTGGATAAATGTTAATACACTTTCTGCGTCCAGTTCCCAGCTTTTTCACGAAGGAAACGCACTACTGCTATCCCTCCGGACGTGGGTGTGCATTCGTCGAGGCCATCTGAAGGCCAACCACGCGCCCCTTCTTCCAATGGCCCTGCTCTCCGATGCGTTTGCTCGTTCAGCGCAGGTTTAGTTTGCTGTTACGCACTGATGAAAAGTGTTGGAAACGTTTAAACAAAAATATCTGAATGTTCCTATTCATAAATATCTGGTGAGACTGATGAAAACATTGGTAAATTATTTAATGTTCGAATTTTCCATTTTATCCAATTTTTTCAAAATTGTTTTAAAGAAATTTTCTAAAATTTCATTATCATTTCTGTATATCCAAGTTTCTATATATCTAATATTATTGAAGGAACCGGCAGATTCGATGTACGGAGGTCAGACTATTTAATTTCCAAGGTTGACTCGTGCTGCGACGAGATGGACGACAAGTTACACGAAGTTGTGCGTAACGACGGGAAAAGAGCACTAGGGAGTGCGAAAGAGCCTCTGTGGAATACACGAACGTCTGTAACTCATAAAAGTTTTGTGAACATCGTACGAGTATTTAAATTATAGTACAACCACCGAATTTTAATTTAAGCCACTTCTGTTTTTTTGATTTTCTGTAGTTACGGCGCACACGGGAGATTAAAAAAGTTTGTCGCAACTATTTGTTAATTCAATAATGCTGACAAAATTCGAAAACTCTTTAACATGAAAACATGGTCAGTTGTATTGTTACATTGGGTAGCAAGGGATTTGTAATCAGTTGCACCGGCCGCCATAAATGTGGGTTCTGACTCGTCTAAGTCATGTTTTTTTTTCCAAAGGACAGAAAAAAATGACACCAGGGGAGGACAAGGAAGGTCATTCTTCCTCTTACGTTCTTAAATAGTTTCTGTGTTAAGCAATTACTTAGTTTTCGAAGGAAGCTGAGGCTTCCTTCATATTGGCAGTATCAAAAGTCAGTTCCGAAAGACTGCGAAGTATATCACCATGCATCACATAAAATAAATGTAATGGTGAGAAATTTAAGATGAATATTCATCCTCGGAGCATAGAGGAAGGAAATATTTTTTTAGCACTATAATCATAGAATGCTTTAGAGGTGATTAATGAACCATTAGTGTAGATCAAGGCCGTTGCACCCCTCCCCAATCCACAAGTACCGAATGAGAATTCCTGGCACGCCCAGAGATGGCGTTCACTGACATTTTGAGGGCGAGATTCAAATACTGATGCGACATTGATAATAAAACATCGATGCCTAAATTAAACCATCGGTGTTAATAATGCTTCGAACAAAATCCATCGATGGTTTTAAACACTGATTTAAGTGGTTTCTAAACTCTACCATTACTAAACTCTAACATTAAATTAGGGCGCAATAAAGTTTAATTTCACAGTGGCCATTTAAAATTAAGGTTTAACTGAAAACGAAGTTGAAAAATATTGAGAGCAATGAAAGCTCGTTGAAGATGGTACTAGAACATACGTACGTCTACGAAAAAACTGTTCAAAACATCTGCTTCGATGTCGCAGCCTTAATTCAAAGAATGACTGCGTTGTATGCGTGATTACGCAATTGATGGTCAGCTGGGCGACGTGTCGGACACCTACAGTCTACGTTCACGAATTAAAATTTGACATATTCCTTTTTCCGATTTCGTACCAAAGCCTGGAAACCTCATTGTTAAAAGTGCTGGAGCATGATTTCTCCCCTGGTTAAATTAAATTTGTTATATAATCCGCAGCTTATTAAATTATATTTAAAACTCCTGATTTCACGTCTGACAATCGTATTTGAGTAGATTTGGACCTGCCCGGAGCCTTCGATATGCTATCTACGCCACTGGCTTATAGAAACCTACTATATTCATTCTCGTTGCAGGTTATTTGACTTATCTGATTATCTAGATAGTCAAGAGACAAGACTATGATATATCATATCTTATTTGACACGACCCCATTTGATCAGTGTTTCAGAAGAATACTCTTGCTTAAAAAGTGTGGATTTCTCTGTTGGTGTTTTTGTTCCGTGCTCCTAGTGCGGACTTCGCCCTGAGGACTGATAGGCGGTCTCTCGCGACTGGACTTCTGCAGTCCCTGGTGATGGCTCGCTGACAACACGAGGAACCCTATCTCTGCTTGTCATGTTAGCTTTTCGATGAAAGTGATTATTATCTTGGTCTACTACCCGTCTTGAAAATTTTCCTCTACTTGATACAATGCTATAGGTTAAGTATTCAACGAAAATATGCGAATAGCATAGTACATTGAACTGGAGAGTATTTTTGCTTTAATTCACTTAACCGAGATGGTTGATCTTAAACGTGTCTACTCGAGGCGGTCACATCGCCAAATTTGCGATGTGGGCCAGGTGTAGAGACATGTGATGCTTCGTGGAGAAGGGCCCTTTAGGCATAGTATGGTCAACGCTAGCAATATGAAATTGAAGTCCCGCTGTTCGTATCCGTTTCCTGTTCAGTTCGATGCACTAGTGTCTTAAATAGTTGGGAGGCAAAATTGGCCGGTTCCTGGAAAATGAACTGTATTGTTAGTTTCATAAAATTTAATACCCAGGAACGTGGAAATGGGGTTCCTGATTTAATCTTAAATTGAGCTGCATCTGCCAAGTTCTTAATTGGCGTCCAAGGAGCTATGAGCTACGAGGGAAAACGTTCACTCCCATAGGCGCGGTCAGGGACTTGAAGAGAATGATCATCATTGCTTCTGAACATTCTTTAATTTTCAGAAAAATCGATAATTCTTTTCCCCGATTTATATGACCGTTGATTTAAAAAGAATTAAAATTGAAGTAACATGGTACGGATGTGAATGCGGCCCTTACAGATTTTACTTTTCAGAAAAATGAGCCCGTCAAGGAGGAGTTGTATTTAGTGCCTCTTCGGGGCAAGCAGTGCAGTCTCGTCAATTTTGCTTGTTCATAACACTGACGGGGGCAGAGGACGTGCTCGTACCAGCTGGCTCGGCGGAAGAAATCTGCTTACAGCTCCTCGTACCACCTCGTACACCACTCTCTGACGACAAAACCATAATTAAATATCGTGTTAAATGAACAAAAAAGTTTATTATTATTAATTAGTATTTATTATTTATAATAATAATAATTATATATTTCATCACCTGATTAGTTACATTTTGACAGTTATTTAGGAATATGTTTCCCATTTCGCAAATTACAAACTGTAATTGCGACCCCGTAGCTACTTAGCAGAAGTAATTGATAGAAATGATTTATGACAGTTCGAAGAATTGATTCATCAGCTGCGAACGCCCAGTCAATTCTTTGAAGGGTCAAACATCATTTTATATTTGAGCCATGGTGTAAGAATACTTACGCCATTATTTGAGCAATAACATTAAAGCTCATATGAAATTAGTGGTGCTGAAACAGCCCGTACTTTTTCGCTCTTAGTAAGTTTCTTAATACTAATATGCCGCCATTCCACTCCACATGATCACATCTCATTCGTCATTTTCAAAACTCCTTACAAATCGTAGAACATCAGGTGCAAAAACTCGTTCTTTTCAACTATGCAAATTCGAAAATTTGCAAAATTACGCTAAACTTCTCGAATTAAAAAATATATAAATGTCATTTTTTAAAGAATGATTTTTATAACATTTTATTTTACAAAAACCTCTATAAACAATATTGTACTTTTGCAATGTTAATTATTTATTTCCCGTATTACTTTTCTACTTCCATTGGTCTCGGGTAGCTACTCAGACTTGCCACACTCTTGCCAGCTGCCATCTATCGCCGCTCAAAGTACCTTTTTTTGACATTTTCTTAATTTTTCGCTCCTAGTTGTAGATCAAAAAGATTATTTTAAGATTATTAAAGAACAGTAAAACTTCCTCCTTAAAGGCAATTTCTTTTTTTTGAAAAATTTGAAGCCGTTAAAAACAATTAAGTGCTACTGCAAATTCGAAATTTGCAGCTCTTTCATAGAAATTGTTTTTCGAAAAACTTCATTTGAAGTAATTGTAAGTACTCTAAATCACAAATAAAATAGTGTTAACAAGTTGCAGAAAATGTGAATATCAACGGCATGAGAGATCTTTAAAAAAATTAAATTTGTGTAATTTTGAAAAAAAATCACCGAAATGAGCTTTTAAGTCATATTAAAGGGTGGAATTAGCGCTATCCGTTGGAAATGTTTCAAGAAAATATTTAGAACAGTTTTTGAGAAAAAAATGGCGTTTGAGAGTTACTGGAAATGCGGAATTTTGTGCTGGTTATCACGCAAAACGGTTGAGTTATCGAAAACCTTTATGACATTATTTAAAGCACATGTAAACATAAATATAATGGGAACAAATTTCCGCTAATATAAATATTAACGACGTCAAAAATTACATTTTTATAATTTTTGTAAAACAAAAGAATAAGGCAATATGTCGTCTTATAGGGTACATTTAGCACTATTCCAACCAAAAGTTTAAAGAAAAACATGAGAGCCGTTTTTCAGAAAATCTTCTTCCTGTAATTTTTCAAAATTGCATTTATTGCACAAAATTGCGCAAGAACGACTAAAATTAAAAAAAAAATACTTTGCCTTAATGAAAGAACTAACTATACATAACAAATTTTATTTGAAGGGTAAATCTCTATCTTTAATTTTGTTGTTGTAGGAAAACACCAAAAAAACTTGCTTTTAAAATTTTCGAAAATTGAGTTAACCGTGAAAATTGAACCTATGCCCCCTTTATAAGTGTATGTTTATTCTTTCAAGATATTTAATGAAACAATTTGAAGCCATTTTTGAGAAAAGTTTGAAAATTTCCGGAGGACTTCGTGTAAAATATCCCGAAACTTGAAGAATCTTTTCAAAATCTTTTTCGACTCGAGGCAGATGGACAGGGGTTTCTTCAATTTGGAAAAAATCCTACTCGTGGTTGAGGCGCTGGCAGTGTTCGCAGGCGGACGGGCAAACACGTGATGGATGCTTTGTTTCTGATGATCACAAACTGTAAAAGTTAAAATATGAATCATTAACGATAGTACCACTATTCATGTGTTGAAACCAAAGGCACGCTGTCTGCACTACATTCATCGACCAAACTCTCTCGCCCCCAGATGACTTCATATCCTTGTACTTCCTCTCCTTCGTATTCATTTCGCACATTGAGATATGGTCAACAAATGCGCGGTGGGCGTAAGGTCTGCCTCGTCTCGTGCCCTTATTTGGCGAAGTGATAAACACGAACACGTCAAATTAAATTTTAATGCTCACGAATTTAATGTTAGAGGTTACTCTTCCAGTCTAAAAACATCGATGTTGAAAAACTGATGGTTTCTACTCGATATATTTTTAACATCGATGTTCTAATTCTGAACATGTCGCATCGCTACTATCAGTGCGCGAGAAACGCACTTTTCGGTGCCATTGCGCCAAAGTGTGCGCTAGGTAGCAGCGCAATTGCATAGAAAGAAGAGGTTTGGTTAGAATAGCTTTTACTGCTTGGAGCTACTAATAAATAATTTGATATAAACTTGCATGTTTTTTACTCTTATTTAAGGTCGCTTTTCAACTACTTAGGCCATATAGCGAGCACTGGAAGTAACAGATGGGTAACGGTAATGATAACGGTAAACGGACTCTCCATGCCCTGGGCGGGATTGCAACCCTGCGATCCTTCAGGCACGAGGCACAAATGTATGTTGATGAATATGAAGTAGTTGAATGAGAGTATGAATAACAGGAAGTTCTGCATGCAAGCCCACGCTGATCAATCTCTTTACAATCGCAAGTGAATTATCTAGGAGAAAAGTGTGTGGGGGCGATTTGTTTTACACCCTTTCCCTTTTGTCGTAAAATCTGTGGTCGTGAAAATGTGTGGCACAGCTGATTGTGAACTTAGCAGTATTGCTCGGATTCTGTTAATAGCACTTTAATGATCGCTAATGGCGCGCATCGCGGCTCCGTTCCGCCGCAGCTCTTCCCCGTGCGCGTGAAGGCCCCCGCGAACGCAACGGAACGGGGGGCGGCTGTAGTGGGCTTAGTCAGTCGCTCTTGGTCTCTTATGTTGACACAACCCGAAAAATAATAATTTTGATTTATAATAGTTGTTATAAATTTTATGATGATTATGATGATAATAACAGAACTTCTATCAAGTCATTTAGTAATTCTTTTTAATACTCAAATTATTAATGTGAATTTCTGCATTTAAAAACTAGCAAAAAATGAAGATGAGTACCTGTCAAAATTTAATTTTTGAGATTTGCCAGTAATAAATATAGTCCATTAGGTTTTGACGTGAAAGACTTGTGCACAATTGTTTGGTTATGAAAAAAAAATTATGTATTTCCGCTGGCATGTGTGCACGGGCGAGGAATATTTCTTGGCTGAATTGGCTTGGCTTGTATTTAAATGATTTCGTACGAGAATCGGTTAGTTTTCTTTTGCTTTATTAGCGTTTCGAAAACTAGACTTTTTTAAATCTACATGAAGTTATTCAAAGTTGAGTTGTATGTTTTGTTTCAATGAGATACTAGCTAACCTTTTTTACAACTAATCAGGAAGTAACACCATCAAGACTTTAAAACTGGTATATACATTGTTCATGAAGTTGAAGATGCAGATGTTGTAACTAATGTAGACAAGTTGTGTAATACTACTCGGTCATCAATTTATATTCGGTGTAGAACAAATAGAAGCTTTTTTTCGTAACCAGCTTTTTCCGATTCACACAAAAAAGTTAGGGGTTCATAGGGGTAAAGACATTAATAAATAGGCAAGAACAATAATTCTTTGGTTCAGAAGACTCTTGCCTATTAAGAAAACGTTTTTTTTGCTTCTTTTCTACCATTAAAATTAATTTTTTATTAACTTCTACTGTTTTATGTGCTACATTGAATTCAAAGCATATCATCAAGAAAACAGAGTGACATAAGTGAAATAATTTTTAAAGGAACATAATTTTCAAATATTAATACGATGAAATTAACATTTTTCACTTTAAAATCATTTATTTCTGACAGATTCTTTAAAATATACTTTAATAATAAGGTAAAACTACTAAAAATACGGTATTTGTTCTCCCACATTGTACAAAATATTTTTTTTGAATTTTCTACAACTGTCGGGCATGATAATGACTGTTTAAAACAGAGCATTTATTTACATTGAAGTAGTTGAAGTATTTAAAAAATGGGCCTCGTTAATTGAAAACGCAGGCGAAACTGGAAATGCAAGATGAATTTTAATATACATATTGTTAGTTATTTGATTTATAACTATCGTATAGTAATGAAACACGAACTCGTATTCCGAACTGCTCACAAGTCACAAGAATTATTTTAAGACGTGTAATATGTAAAACATGCCCTGCACCTTCATTCGAAGTCCCCTGCGCGATAGAAGAGGTGCAGTCGTTGTGTGAATGGAGCACGCGCTTTTCGCACTGGTGCGCGCCAGCGGCAAAATGGAACACGATGACTGCCCCGAGCGCGTACAAAGCGGCGAATCCAAAACGCCACAAGAATTTCTATCATCAGTAGGCCTGTAATGTTTTAAGGTGTCTGAAGTCGGCGTGTGCGCGGGCGTCGGGCGTCGCTTTGTTAAGGGCCCCCAGGTCCAAGGCCGCCAGGGATGACGCAATGACGTCAATCTTTTTTCTTCAATATAAAGAAGTAGGAGGTGGAAGATTCGTCGAATATTTTTCACATTCTCCACATTGTTTCGTACAACACCTCTGCGGTTTAACAGCAAACTAAATATATTTCTGCGTGAATTTTCGTATAAAATTTGCGCAATTTCACTACCCTTTCTGGTTAAATATTTGTGTTCATAGAAAGGGTTGTAGATTAGGTTTAGAACGATTTTGGAGGGATTATGTAGTGGAACCTTTTTAAGGAGATAATATTTAGACAATTTAAATATTTCAATATTGTTTTGAAATTTCTTTAGTGGTTTCTAATATCGATTTTAGGAAATATATCCATAATGTCTGAATGCATTATATTTGTGTTCAAGAAGGGAAGAGAAGGGAAGGTGGGTTCGATGGAGCATTCATTTCAGGATGTGGAAGGGTGTTGTAAGTTTAAATTGTTACTGACAAGAGGGGTGATCATTTGAGGCATAGAGATGGCTGCGAGTAGAGGTTTAAAATACTTAATATGAGGAGCGCATTTTTCCAACATATTATTCGTATTGTTTTGCAATGATGAAAAATTAATGTTTTAAATTCGGTTCGAGTAGACTGAGAGGTGTGTTGGAGCTCTACTCAATGTTAATGGGTGACAGTTTAAAAAATAGGTATAATGATAATGATATGAGGTAATGTTTATGATAAAAATTATTAATAATAATAACAATGATAACAATAATAATAATAATAATAATAATAATAATAATAATAGAAATATTACCATTACAAGGAAGCAAAATATAGGCTGTTTATTCCAGAAGAGTGACTGGCGAAAACATGGAAAATGAGGAAAAAGGAAATAAAAATTCAGTAGTTCCTAGTCTCTTTTCCTCTAGCCTTATGGCCTCTGTTCGGGAAGAAGTTTGGCCAGTCAGTTCACTTTCTCTGTCACTACTCACTTCAAGGTCTCTTCGACAGCAGTGTTTCAACTCGCCAGAACACAATGCAAGCAGATCTCTTGGGAGCGTAAAACAGTAATTTCTAAAAGAAAAAATTGATGTGATCACATCCTTCAGGCAGAGAACTATTTTTAGAAAAATATGTGGGTCTGATGTTTTCCTATTCTTGGGAAATGGAAGAATCATTCTATCATTTTCACCCCACTGTTGTTACACATTTGAAACGTTTCACCTGTTTCTGTGTAACTGGCAGGTCAAAGTTTTAGCATTCTTGTTGGTAGATATGACTGTCGTTGCATTTTCTACTCTTTTGGAAGTACGTATTAGTTTGCCTTTTATTTACGTTGTACTCATTTTCATGCCTTATTATTTTGGAATCCTACTGGATGAGTTGAAGAGTGCTGCCGAACAACGGAACAATCTCTCCTACTGTATCTATTAACAAGCACGTACGATACCACAAATGGGAACTTGATGCTACTTTTTAAATGAAAGGTGCTAAAAATATCAAGTTCTTACGTTTTACGTTAACTCGGAGTATGATCAAACGGAACATACTGTAACGCAACTTAAGCAAATTCCAAGCGAGGGGAAAATAGAGAATTTTCTCTTTTTCTTAGCGTTATAAATATCACAGTTTGGGCGAAGCTACTATGTTACTGTTCGTTGCTACTATACATCACCTTTCAGATACCTAGAAACTTTATTCGCCATTTTGGTGCATGTAATAAAGTACAGAATTATACACTTTATACATTTGATACTAATAATATTGCTGATATTTGTGATGTCTTTGAAATAATTCATACCCAAACTTAATTTTTTTCCAAATCGTTACATCCAAATTTTGCATTTTATAAAAATACAAGGAGGAAAAGTTAAGGTACGCCATCATCCTCTCCTTTTCACTAGTGTTACAGTGCTCTGATGGCTGTTGGTGCATGTGCACAAAATCTTCGGATACTGTTCGAAAGATCGCAGTAGCGAAACTGTTTTTGTTTGCCCATCGTGAGGAGAGTCGCAAAGTCGTAACGAGTAATTCAACACGATGGAAATGTGTTGGCTAATGGTCTAGCCTTTTCCTTGTTAAGCAGCCGTTTCACCTTGTACTCTGAAATTCATGCGACCCTGACCCCTTATTTGTGAAACATGTACCCTCTAACCTTTATCTGGTGGTAGCATGTAATATTTTGGGAAAGGAAAAATTTTTGGTGTCAATCAAGACAATGAATCGTCATAAGCCAATTTATTGAGATGTTGGTATTGAGAAAATGACGCTGCTAGGTAACTTTTTTCCTTCTTAGAATTAAGGGATTCAATTTCTTTTCAGATTGCAGTAAGACATCTTACTGATTTTTCTCTTCATTGAATGAATTAATTGAATGTTTAAGGCCTTCGTCTGCTGTGGTCGTTAGCAGGGAATAGAGAAGTAAAATCGTTTTTTTTTGCTCGTACGGTTCTATTGCGGTCGACAACGCCAGGAAGCGATCAGGGAAACAACTTGGCAGTGCACTCGGCCTATGAATTCGACAACTTTTGGGAACCTCTGCAACTAAATGATCCATTAAGTTGAGGTGGGAAGCCAGAGTATCTGTTTCGAGATTTCCCGAGACTCGTGCAGTCGCCTTACACGACCTGACCGGGGTGTCCTTCGAGTCGCGGTAAGTCCTACGCGGGCAGGTTTTTCGTCATGAGCTAGATAGTAGTTGTAATACTTGGATCGCTTGTGATCCTTGGGGATCCCCCTAAGAGGATATTCAAAGCAGTTGGATGACAGCCTGGGAATTGTGAGGTGATAGAGACATTTTGGAACTATCGCAGCATTCGCCTGTGTGACCGAGGGAAAACCACGAAAACCCCCGTCAGGCTGGCCGGCCCGGGCCTCCCAACTGCGAAGTGAACGCGTTACGCCCTGCTCCACTTCGCTCGCTACTAGCTAGATAGTAAACTCTACAGCAGCTGGTGTCGGGAGAATTCAGCTGCCGTCTAATCTCAGAGCTTTTTCCGATGAAAACCAGGCGAATGCCGGAGCAGTTCCGTAAAAACGGGTCACAGACCGCGTGCGATCTTTCTTTCTCCTTCCTTGTCCTATACTTACACATACACTTCCACACATACACATACACTTCCATGTCCCTTACTTACACATACACACCCTTACCTTACTTGATGTACTCCACCACACATGTCCGGAGCTTAGATTGTCCCGGCGTGGGTGGCTAGGGAGACCTGCAAACTTCCGTGTAGGTTGGTGCCGATCTCACCATCCAGCGGGCGAAGATCACCGCCACCTCCCGAGATGAAACCGTGCACTACTCTTACAGGACTAATGAGCTTAACAGTTGACGCGTCCTAAACCGCCGAGCAGCTTGCAGCGCTCGCTCGGGTGGTTGGCCCGAAGAGGCCACTCAGTTCATCAGAGGTAGTGCTATTCGTTTCAATATATTGGAATGTAGGTTTTGAATATTATTTTTATTAGGGAGGTCCTTAATCATGCGAAGTTGAAATGTTCTCTTCCATTCGCTGTAAACAGTGTCAAGGTTCAGGAAAAAAAGTTGTGCCGTGTTATTCTGTTTTATACGTGGAATCTAAAACACCCTGCCCCCCATTACCAACAATTTTTACGGGGATGCTAAAAATAGTATTTGTAGTCTAATTTTGAGATGGAGTGAAAGGCCATTGGGAATGCTCCAACTTGGGAACATTATGCGAGTCATCGTTGTTGAACTCATTATTCCAAAATATAAACAAAATATACATTTTCATAGTATAACTTTCGTGCCTTACATGACATAATTCCAGGAGGGATATTAAAATATTTTGTAATTAACTGCTTAGGTAAAATTACTATATCTTGTGTATATAATTCGTTTAATACTCTTATTTGAATTTATTAACATGTTTATTCCCGTGGTACTAGTCAAAGTAAATACCAGTCGATTTAAAATTCAATTGCACGCGTGATATTAATTATGAAGACAACTTTTTGCGAAGAATGATAATGAAGTAGAAATTACATTTTCGTATATTTTAGTGTTAACCTTATCCAATTCAAATTCTAAAACAGTTATGTTAATGCGGTACCTCTCGACCTCGGCTCTCTGCTATAGAGTTGATGCGATAAACACGTGTTTGTGTGTGTGTGTGCTTGCGTTTGTGTGTGT
>BOPP01000222.1:32338-45275 GCA_017312745.1 Gryllus bimaculatus | reverse complement strand
TCTTCATTTCGTTGCACAGTACGATCTTTCCAATTCAGAACATGTATCATTCTGTAGAAAGCAAACTGACCTAAGCATTGATTAAGCTGATACTGAAAATGATTAGTGTTGTGAACGTTAGCAGTTACGGTCTACTGATCTTCATATTTGATAAAAAAATAACATGATATATTGAAATCGAAATGATATAATTAACACTATTGTGAAAATACTTAATGAAAACAAGTCTTTTTTCACCAAAATACGTTTTCACAAAAAATACAAAAAAATACTTATATTGAATTTCAAAATTAGTCTTTCTTCGTAATGACTAGACATTCCTTAATTATCTTGTTCTATTGTTTTGACTTTCACTAGCCAAGGGAATTAATCTCAAACATTTGGTATCAGAATATATTAAACAAATGATATGACATTTTTTTGTTTTTCTCAAAACAGACTGGAATGGAGAACTCCCATTTTCAAACTAGACCCCTGAATTAAGTGTTATCGGCCAACATTTAATTTTTGCATATTTTGATTGTTCCACGTGAGTTGAGAACTTTTGGATTAGTTTTCAAATAAAATAGTTATATAATGTTTTGGTGTTATTGATTCTGCTCATGCTGGCTGAAAACTTTTAGAAATCGCCAAAACGTTACGGGCGGTCCAAACACTGCTGCGATAACTAAATCGTTATAAAAATACTCGAGCGGTACCGGACTAACATAAATTATTGTTATCTCCACACTACATAATGCACAATTTTTAATTTTTAATACAATGGATCAATTTTCTATTTTCTTGACAATTGAAATATTCGCCTTCTTCGCGACAGTGAATTTTCACCGTTTTTATGCATAAAATTGTCACCACAAATGTAAAATGTTATAATTTAGTGGATTTTATTGTACTGTAGAATGGATAAAATATCTATGTAGGGTGGGAACCGGACACGCAACTTCACGAGTGCTAGACCAGCACTTTGATACTGAGCCATTCTGTGCCCTTGTCCCACTCCTGTTATACTAACACATTTTATATTAACGAAACTTGAAAGAAACATTACGTTTACAAAAATGTATGTCAGTTGGGTTTTACTGGCAGGAATCACGAAAGTCTTTTCCTACAACTATTTTGCTCTCAATGGATTTTAAAATATTTTAAACTCTCTCCAATAAGATAAATTAAATTTTCATAGCACGATCTACAGAACGTAGTTTCGGAAATAAACGGTAGATAGAGCTGTCGGCAAGCAGGGATGTCCAGAGCCATCAACCTATCGCGCCAAGGCATTTTCCATGCAAAACTTTGTTTCCAAGAGTGTACAATGACGCCGAATTTCAAAATTCCGAGTTTTTCAACTCGATTGGTCTGGGCTATTTGAAAGAAATAGTTGGAACGACTTAGGAGCCAATATGAATCTGTTTATCCGACACGTTTTGCTATAAACCAATTTTTCGGAACAAGGACCCACTAAACGTAGTTTTAGACTACACGTAGTGTTAAGAGACCTTATTTACTGCATACAGGAACAAGATTTATCTACTTTTTGCGATATCGAGGTGCCCCAATACATTTTCTGTAGAAAAATGCTGTTTTTTTTCTGCAGTATTATATTCGGTCCATACTAGGTAAGTTGTAGGAAAGAAAGTAAAATGTCTTCAATTCCGGCCAATCTTTACTAATCGATTACTGAATTCATTTAAATACATATTAACATTTTCATAACTGGATTTAAATGTATAGGCTTGAGCAGGGGACTAGTAAACAAACTGATGGATGACTGTGTGTGTTGGTTCTGATTGTTTCCGACAATGTGAAACTTTTGAGATGGAGTTTCAGAAATTTGCATGCAGTGTATTAAAATAGTACGATATAGTCTGCGCTATGTGTAACGCGCAATGATTTTTAGTTAGCTCGGTTACTAAAATCAGAGTTAAATATTTAGCTGCAAGAGAACCGTTTTCAAGAACAATAATAAACAACAATCATTACAATAATCAACAACATAATCAATAACAGTCAAATGAAAACGAGACAGAATATACAACAAGCGTGGCACGAAGTTGGTAACGCTGTAAGTGGTGTATAGAAGTGCCCTCTATCGGGAATCGGGAAGGAACATCGGAACGTTTACCGTTCTTCCATTTATCTGACGTGCGCGAAGCGAGAGCAGCGAGTCTGTGCGCATCCCATATCTATGGAGGCCGGGGACAGGAACAGCGAGGTGTGTAGTGCGTTTTCTGACAGTGCAAGGAGTGTCAGAACGTGAAATTCATGTCGAAATGTCTGCTGTGTGGGGTGAACACAGAATGTCACGTGCGCGTGTTGTTTAGCGGAATAAACTATTTTGAGAAGGTCGGATGTCACTGGAAGACAACAGTCGACCGGGATAGGCTGATCGTGAGCATTACGCCATCTTGACACGAGTGGTATTACTCGCGCAACTTTTCTTGAACGATGACCTTGGACCCCCTCCCTTGTGCAAGAAACAGTTGAACGCAAAAGCTCGCAGCGGGCACTGATGACAACCTTCCAAGCATTGAAACTTCGTTGGCGCGAAACAGAAGCTAGTCAAAGCCAGTTGCTTTCATAATGCAGAACGCCTGTTCAGGTTTATTATCAATATCGAAAGAAATGGCTGAGTCAGGTCCAGGTCCTTCAAGAGAGTCACCTAAAACTCCCGAAAAAGTTAAGCACAAGATGCAGTTTTGACTTTCATTTCACAGACGTTGGCATTACTTAAATAATCTAGTGGCCTACTTTGTAACTAATACCCCCACTCCACCCGAAATCGTCAATCCATCGTTCAAGAAAAGTTGCCCGAGTAATATCGCACACCTGAGCTTCAGAAGTTCCGGAAAATCTGCGCGTACTGGTTTGCCTACAGCCAGATGGAGGAAGAGGTGTTAAACAGAATAGCAACGTAGACGTCACTGCAGCACCTGGAATGGTATTACATTTAAGAATATCGTGTCCTGTCCTGTCGATTTGCTTCCGACGAAGAGGTGCGCGCCTGGGTACAATCATTATTTCAAAGGCAACTGCAAACATTGTTTCTTTTCATTAACTATCTTGTCTCACAGTGGGATACATTTATAAATAGCAATGGCGATTACTTTACTTTTATAGCAAAATAATAAACAGCTTAGTTATTTTCCCCCCATCTGCTTTCATTTGACTGACCCCATATACTTATAGATAGAGATGTGTCTAAAGGGAAATTTATCTAATGCACCGTTTGAACTGTTTAGTTCGTGACTACTATTGAAGCTATATCTGCAAAACTAATTTGCATAACCACTCTATATAGACGGCATTCCAAGAAAAAAAATATGAATGAACAGTGTAGTTGACAATGTAAAATGACGTATCCGAAAGAGAATGTATGTCGTGAGTCAGTTACTCAATTCAACTGAAGCTACCACACAAGAATTCTAATAAATTTCCTTGGTGGAACAGGTTTTTCTATAAGCCGCACAATACTTACATTGAATGAAATGTACTGCAGTTATCGCTAACATTATAAAAACTTAATAGTTGCGGCATGCACTTCAATTTTCAGAGCCTAGTTTGTCTTTCAACGTACTTCGAGTTAAAATACAGTGACAGTTTAATGTACATAGTATAATATAGTACATAATAATGTAAATAGTTCATAGTGTAATATAACAATTGATGTACTATTAAACTGGGTTGACAGTTTAAACATTCAAAAGCCTCAGAAAGCTTTAATTAAAACTTCGAAAAAAGCAGATTATTGTTCTTGAAAAAAGTTCTCTTGCAGCTAAATATTTAACTCTGATTTTAGTAACCGAGCTAACTAAAAATCATTGAGCGTTACACATAGCGCAGACTATATCGTACTATTTTAATACACTGCATGCAAATTTCTGAAACTCCATCTCAAAAGTTTCACATTGTCGGAAACAATCAGAACCAACACACACAGTCATCCATCAGTTTGTTTACTAGTCCCCTGCTCAAGCCTATACATTTAAATCCAGTTATGAAAATGTTAATATGTATTTAAATGAATTCAGTAATCGATTTGTAAAGATTGGCCGGAATTGAAGACATTTTACTTTCTCTCCCACAACTTACCTAGTATGGACCGAATATAATACTGCAGAAAAAACAGCATTTTTCAGCAGGAAATTCCTTTAACACGTGGTGTAGCCAGAATCCGTGATTTGTAGGTTCTTTATAGCCAAAAATCGATTGATGGCAAAATGTCTGTCAGTATACAATCAAGAGCGCCTAATCCGTTCAGCCGATTTTCTCCCAAATTGATATTCCCCGATCGATCTGAATGAACTCGAGGTTGTGGGAGTTATAAAGAGATATTTTCATTTTTTAAGGTAATTTACATGAATCTAAGATTACGCTTTTAAGCGTCGACCCGAGGTGGAGACAAACGGCGCGTCAGATGCGCAGTGGTATGAGTGACAGCGATTTAACACTCAATTTGGGACTGATTTGATATATATATATATATTGTGACGTACCTGGGAAGCGGTACTTTCACGACAAATAAATTATGTAAGGGACAGGTACATTTTCGTGAATGAGTCTCCAGGAAGTTGGCGCAGCATAGGAAGATAATCGTTATAAATTCTTTTGCACATTTAAATATTTTAATGATCAGAAAACACACTTTACAAGTAGTATTTACAAATCGCAATGCGCAGGCCTTGGAAACAAGCGCACGGCAACAAACGCTACCTTGATGTTTTAAAAACCACCTGCTTCCTCTAGAGGCGACCGGGGCCGTCGTAGCAACGGCGGCGGTGTCTTCGGCAACCTTCGGTTCGCCCCGAAGTCCGCCGGGAATTCGCCCTCCTTCGGCGACCAACTCCTCTGGCCCCAGCGTGACGGCCAATGAATTCGCCGGGGTCCACCCCCAGCCGGTACGAATAATGTCTCACGGGTACTGGAACGCACGACGCGTGATTGATGTTCGTCGGCAGTTCTAGTCTTTTCAGCGACCTTTCTCCACTTTGCGCGGATGTCCGTACAGTACTGCCCACTGTTATATTATACCAGGGCGGGAATATGACACGAGTCCATCGGCCACACGATTTCCTGTCTTATTGGTTTTTATCAGTTCTGGTGCGCAATTCCACTTTCACTAATCATCTGATTGTTAATCCTTATCAACCTGGTTTCACACTCAGCGGCCACACTCAGTCCGAACTGCACTTAACAACGACAATTAATCTCTTGGACGCAGCACTGCCCCGTCCGTGCTTCACTCGAGGCCTCTCCGCGCACTACCCTCACCGTCGCTCGCCTCGCAGTTTACCCCCCGATTTGACCGTTGGTGGCGGCGGCGGCGTTACTGCGCTGATCAACTCCAGTACTTTATTTTAATTATAATTAGTGATCAATTTCAATTATTCTAATACCGAAACGTTCTTCGTTTCAATATATATCAATTACTATCAAAATAAGATCACCGAATTGATGTTCATTATTGTAGCGCCACAAGGTCCTACGATGACACTGAAACAAGGGAAGTGGATTTGTACCTTTGGATTTGTACTTTTCAGACCCACACATCGAACATGCTGTATTTGGTGATACCGGCCTTGGTCTTGCTGCTGTTATTCCTGGTTCCTCACTACTGGCTACATTTGTCACGGGCTGCTCGTCTAGTTTCTAGTATTCCAGGACCAAAACCATTGCCTCTTATTGGCAATACTTTGGAGTTTGGACATGGCACTGTTGGTGAGTCGACAAATTTCTTAAATATTCTTATAATTTATATTGGAAATCGTTTATGAATGGGAATGCCAGTCCAAAAATGAATCAATAACCCAAAATATTCAAGCTGGTTTCTGATTAATATGTGTATGACGCGTGTACACTTTTAATTAATTTTTTTTTAAGATTTGAAAGTAAATCAGTGGATGTGACTTAGGCGTCAGAGGTTAGGTATATATTTATTAACCCAAAAGTAAATTAAAACTCAGGTGGAAATTTAATAATGAGTGAATCGAGGTTTTATAGCTTTTAACGATAGCAATATTCGATCACAAAATTCAGGAATTTATGAAACATTATTCCCATGGGAGTATCCTTTTTTAGTCGAGGGCATAACAAAAGTTATAAACAGATAAGTAATCTCAATGAAAGATGTAAATCTGCCAACAAATAATCAGTAGAGGATTTATTTTAGGATGATTATTACTCGAAAAACACAAGTTATAATTTATTGTATTTGTATCCCCCATGTTTTCAGAACTATCCAACTCTGCTACTTTTATGATACAAGAACTTTTCTGATTTAAAATCGCACAGTTGCCGACGTAAACGAATCTGTATTGGGCTAAACGTAACATGGGTTGTTAGAAGTTAAGAACGCATTGAAACCTGCTCTGAAATGTTTCATAAAACAAGGTTACAAAATATAGCATTTTACAAAATTGTAGCTATTACACACCGGAAATCTGTTTAAATAGATAAAATTTGATAGTTTTCGCACACTTACACTTACACTTACACAAAGCCTTTCAAAGAAACAGTAAAAGCGAACAAAATCAGGGAATAGTTATTCGTTCTTATAAATTTCCATCGTGAAATAATAAAATAACATTAATAACAATAATAATAATAAAAAATTCTTCTGGGATGCTTGAAAGTTTCTTTAATTCTTATTTAAATGTTCTAGTGTCTGCGCAGTGCCCTTTTTTTAACACTGCATAGACGTATTTCTATTTTTCATCGTTTTAAACGCATGTTGGATTGTTAATGATTTACTGAAATATGCTCTTGTTCTTACGTTGGTTGCATTGGTTTTTCCGCTGAAGAAAATAATCCAGAATAAAGAGCAGGAATGTTCTAGTAGAACAGCGTCAAGTACAGACGTTTTCAAATAGTGTTTCCCAAAAAATGCACTTTGCATTTAGTGTAATTTTTCTCAGAAACTATTATTCATAATTTATTGAAACTTTCAAAATACATTCTTTATAGAATTGGCAATAAATTGACATTTTTGTTTAAACATTCTTCAGTAATAAAAAATATTTAAAAAAATTGTCCAAAAATGCTAAAAAATTATGACAAGTTATAATTGAAGAAACATACTAAATATTTTTTAATCAACTCAAAAATGTGTTAACATAAAAAAAAAGATTTTGTCTTTTTGTATGTAAAAATATAAAAAGTTTGTAGTTAACCATTCTCTAGCAAAGTTACATTAATAGTAGCAAATTGAACATGGGGAGGTATACTTGGTACTTTCTCCCCTTAAAAAGAGGAAATTGGCTGACATCTAATGAATACCGTACACTTCTTGTAAACTCCTGTTTGAATGAACTAAACATTTCATATACAATTATATTCGAATCATAATTAATCGGTTAATGACTACGCGAAATGCAAACACCATAGAGCAAGTATTCTTTTCAGCCGAAGTGTTACCAAACATACATTATAATAGTAGATTGCTGTCAAATTTTTGACTTTACAGTAAGCTACTAATGGACGTGAGGTGAATAGCGATGATCAAATCTTGAAATATCAAGATATTAACCAGTAGAGTTGTTTCATGATGTCTCCTCATTAGCAGTTAAACTTTATTTTCTGATATCCCGCAATGCATGTCAAATTATTAATATTTTTCAGATATTATTGCCAACATGACAAGATTGTGGAAAGAATATGGTCATGTATTTAAAATTTGGTTGGGCCCTCAATTATTTATTGTTGTAGCTGATGCAAAATATATGGAGGTAAGTATAAAATATCTATAGTTATTACTGAAAACTTATTCTGATTATGTAGTTAATGACACAAATTTCTTAGCTCTGAAAAATCTTTTGGTGTACTAATATATGAATTGCTTGTTGATTGAAAGATTGAAGCCCTCAAATCAGTATGATGCCAAGAAAATATTTTTTCTTTCTCTTTTTATGCTTCTTCTCTCTGTTAACTGTAGTAAGTACCTTTTTTCTTTACCCTCTTTTTCCTTTTATGTATTTTGGTTCCTTCTAGTACGAAGGTTGCCTTTTATGTTTCGGGATTTGGCAACCCTGGTGTTGCAATCTGGCAACTGAAATCTCTATCGTAAAGTTGGATGTTTTCAGGTTATACGTACTCGGAACGTTTAGACATACGAGCGCTATTTGTGTTGTTTACAGTAACTTAAAAGATTCATCTTGGCCCAAAAATGAAATTAAATCGTGAACATTTTCGTGCGAATATTTTTAACAACTTTCGACGTGGATTAACTCAGAAACAGCGCATGGATAAACTTAATTCAATTTTTGGCGATGAAGCTCCATCACGGACCAGTGCTTATCGATGGTATGGTGAATTCAATCGTGGTCGTAGTCACTCCAAGAGAATTTCGCGAAGGTCGTCCAAAATCAGTTGTTGTTCCGGAAACCATTGATGCAGTGCGTGAACTGATATGGCAAGATCGTCATGTGACCTATCGTGAAATTGAGATAACCTTAGGTATTAGTGGGACCAGCATACATTCAATATTGCATGAACATTTGACTGTCCAAAAATTTGTTCGCGTTGGATCCCACACAATTTGTCAATCGCTCAAAAAGAGGCTCGTTTCGATTGGTCGAAAAAAATGCCAAAAAAAATACGATCGCGGTGCTTCGAAACACTTCTAAGACATTGTGACAGGTGATGAATCGTGGATTTAGGCGTATGAGCACGAAAGTAAACAGCAGTCGTCTGTATGGGTGTTTCAAGATGAGCAAAATCCAACAAAAGTTGTTCGCGCACGAAGCACTTCCAAACTGATGGTCGCCTGTTTTTTTTTCTCGAAAAAACTGGACATGTCGCAACCGTACCACTAGAACAACGCAGAACAGTCAATTCTGCGTGGTGCACAACGATTTGTTTGCTAGCTGTCTTCCAAGAAATCAGGAAAACCAACCTCCGAAGACGGATCACTCTTCACCATGACAATGCGTGCTCTCTCGCATCGGTTCCAACAACTGCATTTTTGAGCACCCAAAACATCGATTTGATGAGTCATCCGCCGTATAGTCCTTACTTGGCACCGAATTACTTCTTTTTATTTCCGTACATAAAAAGCAAACTGAGAGGTCAACGTTTTTCGACACCCGAAGAAGCGGTTGCTGCATTGAGAATGCATGTTTTGGAGATACCTCAATCAGAATGCAAAAGTACTTCGACAATTGGTTCAATCTCATGCAAAAGTGTATAGATCTTCATGGGGAATATTTTGAAAAGCAAAAAAGTGATTTTCGACGATTAATATTTGTTTTTGTTCTCTAATCCTGAAATATAAAAGGCAACCCTCGTAATTGTTAGTAATGATATTATCTTGCAAAATTAATCTGTCTTCAAGTCATGATTTCTGTCTTAAAAAATGATCTATTTTCCTATTATCTAGAATTCAATTACTGAGATCTATTTCATAATGAAATTAATGCACTGAACAAAAGAAGTCAATTAGAGAAGTCTTCAATGTAGATTGAAGGACTTGCAAACTCTATTTGCTGAGATGACCTCTAGTTTTGCTTTTGAACATAAATGTAGCTTCACTAAGTGCACGATTTGTTGTGATCTCCTTTTGTTAGCTGTGCTACGAGTAAAGCTGGGAGTATGGATTGCTAGTATGTTTGCAATATAAAATCAAAAATGACCATGAAAAATCGAATCAGTATGCTGCTGTGAATTTACAATATTTGAGGTTCCAAGCTAAAATATTTTTGACCCTCCCCTTCTTACTGTCAACAATAACCTTTTTGATATTGATTTTTGAGATCCACCTTTTATTCAAAATTAATGAAACATATCTTCAAATAATAGTTTTGTTCAAATTTGAGGTGGGGTGAGCAACAGAACATGGCGTTGTGTCTGTACCTCCGTCTTAGAAAATTTGCAATTTCATTTTAATAAGTTTTCAGTCCCAATTTGCAGTGTATTTAGCTTATGGTATATCAGCCACTGTCTGTAGATCTACAAATGTAAAAAAGTTGTCTCTTACTCAGAAGTTAAAATTTCTAGTTTTCAATTGTTGCTAAATTTTGTTCGTATATTTATTCATCATTCAACTATGTGTAGTAAAAGGGTGGGTTCAAAGAATACTGGGTAGGTTATGGAAAGGGGCACCCAAAGAAAAGGAGGGGCTTGGGGCAGTTGAACCTTGGAGGCCCCTCATTTCAAACAAAACATTTCCTCCTTCATAAACAGAAATCATTTCTCCATGCAGCAGAAATAACTTAGTGTCAAATTTGGATTAGAGATAATACATTATTTATTACTTTTGAATGAAAAAAAAAAAAAAAAAGAAATTGGGGTACCAATTAAGTCGGGGCCTGGGACAGGTTGCTCTAGCTGCCCACCCTTCTGGTTATTCCTGGTTATGGATTATGGATCCCAAGAAAACAATTATAGACAGGTTATATGCCTCCCCCATTTGTTATATATAGTTTTTATTGATTTTTTACTAAACATAAATCGGATCAAACCTCAGTATGATTTTTATTAATTTAATCAATTGAAGGAAACAACAAAATAATTTTGAATTGATCATGGGAAATAATGGCAGAAATTATCAAGGAAATTTTAAATTAAAAAAGTCAATTATTTCTGCAAATAAAATTGTAATACAAACGAAATTTATGTGAATTACTTAAAACATTTTTGTAACATTGTATTTTCTTTTCACTCATTTATTTTTAATTACCTTTTAATTAACACATTGGAATCAATTAATTAAAAAATATGGTGGTTTCCTTCTTTCCATGAATCCTTGACCCAATCTTAACACAGAAAAATGTTCTGTTCAGATATCTTTTTTTTCTCAAAGACCCCAAGCTGTCCCTCACTTTCTTTCAAAAGATTTTTACTCCCATATTGTAATGTATCAGTGCAAACTTTTGAAAACTTATTAGAAAAAATATTGAAAATTGATTATTGTACAATTTGTTTACAATTATACTTGAAAACTAATAATGAACTGCATGGCAACACGGCAAATTTTGTTCTTGGGCGCCTTTAAGTTCAATTTTAACTCACAAATTTTGAAATTGTTGGACTGGATGAGTTTAGAAAGTTTAATGGAAATATTTTCAAATTTTTCATAATTTGCTGTCATAAGTTGGAGTTAAGAGCATTGTGCTGGAAACTGAAATTAGTGCTTCTGACATTTTTAAAAATAATAATTTTATTTTATTACTTTTATACGCCACTTCTTGAAATACATAATGATACTTTAACAAACATTACCTTGTTGAATTATTATTTTGATGTTGCAGCATTTTTTGAGTTCAAATACAAATATTACTAAAAACATGACCTATGGATTTTTAGAACCATGGTTAGGAACAGGTCTATTGACTTCTACAGGTAAGGACATTGTAATTTTATACTTAAATGTTGAATGTCCTTTCAATTTTTGATATTGAACTTATATCCACAGGGAGCAAGTGGAAACATCATAGAAAAATCATAACCCCAACATTCCATTTCAAAATTTTGGAACAATTTGTGGAGGTTTTCAACAATAGTGGGAATGTTATGATCCAGAAATTAAAGAAAGAAGTGAATGGAGGAGAGTTCGATATTTATAACTACATTACTCTTTGTGCTCTTGATAGTATTTGTGGTAAGTGTAAAAATTAATTATAATCTATAACCGCCTTTGTGCTTTGTTTATTATTGTAGTCTTCTGTGTAGAAACTGCAATGGGAGTATCAATGAATGTGCAAAATGATGGGAATTCAGAATACGTCTCTGCTTTGCAAGGGTATGTTGAATAGACTATTAAAAGGAATATGTTTTACATATCCATACTAATTTCTATAGAATATTATGTAAACTTTTATAATATTAGTGATGATTGTTATTTTGTAGGTTAGCTGACCTTATAATGAAGAGAACTTTTATTCCCTGGCTTTTCCCAAAGTTTATTTTTGATAGGAGTGAACTTGGAAAGCTTCAGAAAGGATATTTAAAAATTCTTCACGATACTACAAATAAAGTAATGAAAATCCTATATGAATATTTTTGTTTATTTTAACAAACTTTAACAATTATTATTCATCTATTTGCAGGTAATAGCAGATAGGAAAAAAGAGTTGGCTGAAAAACATAATGATGAAACAAGTGAAGAAACATTTGAAAATGAAATTGGTAAATCTTGTCATTTGAAGGCTTGTGCTAACAATAATGGATTATTTTCCTTGTAGAAAGGAACATGATGGATTTTGACATGACTTCTATTACACTCATTCTGTTCCTTTCTACAAAATTTGCAAACAGAATTCGTTAACTATATTAGATTTTTAACAACTTGTATCTGGAAATATTATACTACAATATGCTGAGAGTATTCTGGTTTTACAAAGGTTTGTCAAAAGTTGACAAAAGTCATGATATAAGTTGTGTTCCCAACCAACATTTCTTTCTTCCTAAATGAATTTTTTTATCTTGAACAAAAAGGTATAAAATTCATGTTCTTTTTGTATAAACAATCTGTGAACTGCTCCTTTATAATATTTGTTCCTAAGGAGGACTTCCATTTGATTAAAAGGAATGAAGTTTTCATTGGATTAAAACAATCAGAAATTTAAATAATTATAAAGTTATTTCCTTATGTCCAACATTGGACAAACCTTCATAAATTTTCTTAATCTTCTCAAGTTTCTAAAGTTTTCTCCGTTTTCTCGCCTTTCACGGTTTTTTCGTTTTTTTCGTTCTTCTCGTTTTTTTCTAGTTTTTTTCGTTTTTTCTAGTTTTTTTCGTTTTTCTCGGTTTATTTCGTTTTTCTCGTTTTTCTCGTTTTTTCTCGTTTTTTGGTTTCTCTACGTTTTTTTCGGGTATTGCTCGGTTTCTTGGTATGTCTCGGTTTCTTTCGGTATTCTCGTCTCTTCGGTATGCTCGGTTTCTTTCGGTATTCTCGGTATTCTTCGGTTTTCGCGGTTTCAATTCGTTTCGGTTTTTTCGGTTTCGCACT
>BOPP01000222.1:10814-32313 GCA_017312745.1 Gryllus bimaculatus | reverse complement strand
CCTGAAGCCATATTGTGCATTTGTAAGGACATTATTTGCATTGAGAAACTGTTTGAGTCTATCATTGAGAAGTCTTTCCAGAATTTTTGAAAATCCTGATAACAGGGAGATAGGTCTGTAGTTCATTGGATCGTAACTATTGCCCTTTTTAAGCAATGGCTTAATTTTTCCTGTTTTGAATATATCTGGGAATATGCCTGATTTTAGAGAGTAATTGCAGATGTGAATACAAAGAAATGCTTCAAATAAAATGAATCAACTTTTAAAAACTGCAGGCTGGTGAGAGACATCTTTAGATACTTCCCTTGGGCTTTTTTTTTCTGGAATCTCCTGCTCTGAAGCTTGCATTCTGTGGTCAGAAACATGCAGCATTGTCAAAACTGTGTAAAATTTAGTTGATTACACTAAAAATATGAATTACATGTTTCTTCTTGAGAATGAAGAGAAAAATGCATAAATGTAATAAATGCAATACTGAAAACAACAAAAACTAAACTAAGGTGATAAATAAAACCTCAATATTTTGACAGTACTATTGTATAATACAAAACTTCATCCGTTACAGGTCAGAAGAAAAAATTAGCATTCTTAGACTTATTATTGCAGTACACAAAAGGAGAAGGTAATTTAACCGATGAAGAAATCCGTGAAGAAGTTGATACTTTTATGTTTGAGGTGAGGTTATTTCTGTGAAAGATTGAAATAATGATAATTTACAGTTAATGTTACTAAATTCACTTTTGTTATTAGGGTCATGACACTACTGCTTCAGCAATGAGTTTTTGTTTATTATTACTATCAAAGAACCCTGAATGTCAGGTATGATTATATTTTATTTCTCTTGTGATAAGTCAATAGTAAAATAAAGTAAGCATTACAATATTGCAAATCTAATAGTTGTGTACTAAGATGTGCTTCAATAATCCTCTAAAACAGGAAAGAGCACATGCAGAATTAAAAGAAATTTTTGGAAACAGTGATCGTGAAGCTACAATGAAAGATCTGCAAGATATGAAGTATTTAGAATGTGTGATTAAAGAATCTCTGAGAATTTATCCTAGTGTACCATTTTTTGCAAGATTATTAGATGAAGATATCCATATTGGTAAGTGAATGTTAGACTAGTAAGTTTTCTCTTATAAAAATTGATATTATAGTCCAGTAATTTTGAGTGTGAATATTGGAATGGTGTTAATTTTTTAAATTTCATCCTCAAAATTTCAATTTCATGAAGTTCAAAACATAAATGTCTTTTAATGACTTGATTCAAATTTTACTCTTCCAATTCAAATTTTACTCTTCCAATACAAATGCAGATTAAATAGATAAATATACATTTTCTGTTCTTCAGATAAAAAGTTTTTAGATTGAAATCTTTTTTCCCAGATGGTGTTCATATTGTAAAAGGAACAAATATATTATTATCACCAGTTTTTCTGCATCGTAATCCAAGTTATTTTCCTGACCCTGAGAAATTTGACCCTGATCGGTTTTCTGCAGAAAACATACAGGGTAGAAATCCTTATGTTTATCTTCCTTTTAGTGCAGGCCCTAGGAACTGCATAGGTAAGTTTCAGGAATTTGCATATTTTACAGGTTTCGTACTAATATTTCTAAATATTCAAAGTGTGCATCTTTGATGATATAAAAATTAAATTTGTAAATCAATTTATTCATAGATGTAAATCAAAGAAAACAATTCATTGGACACAAAAAACACATATACTAACACAAAAAACCACATACACTAACACAAAAAACCACATACACTAACACAAGAAAACACGTACACTAACACAAAAAAACACGTACACTAACACAAAAAAACACGTACACTAACACGAAAAAACACGTACACTAACACGAAAAAACACGTACACTAACACGAAAAAAACACGTACACTAACACGAAAAAACACGTACACTAGGGTGTATGTGCAGAATCATTAGAAGTTAGGAAAAAATTAGAGATGTTTATAAAACTAGATATTATTCCCAAAACAATAGAACAGCATTGTTTTTACTTGATTTCTGTTTTGTTTTTTTTATTTTTTTTATTTATACTTCATGGTGAAATTAGAGAGCTGACAAATTAGTTTCAGGCTTGCCTTTTTATTTTCTTAAAATAGTGTGAAATTTTCAACGAAACGTATCAGTTAAAAAATAAAAAAAAACTGTTCTGAAAAACCAGGAAAAATTGAGGAAAGATTTCTTTCAGTAAATGAGTAGCCACCCTGTTGAGTAACTAATATTAAATCTACTAATTTCAATATCCCGAAAAACAGTCCTACTCCCACACATAACTTTTTCTGGATCTTTCTCTGAAATGATGAAGAATTCCCTCATTCCCTCTCCCTTCCTGTAGATCCATTCCTGCATGTACATTTAAATATCATTTTAACAAAGGAAACTTTATATAACTAGTAATTATGAATCAAAACACACTTCGCTGTTATGCAAATGCCCAATGGTTCAGGTTAGGTTTCAATTGTTTCAGGTCAAAAATTTGCAATGATGGAAATGAAATCAACAATAAGTAAAGTATTAAGAAACTTTAAATTGAGCTCTGGTTCGAAGGAAGTGGTTTTGAGTGCTGAGCTGGTACTGAGAAACTGGGGAGGTATATTCCTGAAACTACAGAATCGAGAATAATTCATGGTTTTAAGATCCAAGAACAAGAATAAGAGTAAGTTTTAGGTCTAAATGTGTAGATGAGAGCATAATTTTCAATAAGTACTTAAATTGTAAATATTCTGTGAATGCAACTCTAGAACAACAATTAGATTGAAATATTATCATGCATGACATGAATTAGATTGAGTGGATGAATAACAAGTGAGTGAAACTTTTGGACATATGTGAAAAAATTATCAAGTAGTAGTACTGAAGGACATAATAATTTTCAAAAAACCTTCAATTTTGTAAGTTTTCAAACTTACTATAATTTATTGTAAATTTGTATTTTCATTTAAATCATTGTAATAAAATATTAGTCTGTCTCATTATTTCCAACTGATTGACATATGCCCTCTAAGCTGTAATACTTCTATGTTTACTAGGTTACAATCTAAGTAACATAACAGTCCTTGTAGGGGCCTTTAAAAAATAGTTTAAAAGGGCTGTGAGCGATTTTCTCTCTGATAGTTACATAGTAACTAAGTTTTTAGTCAAGAGTCATAAATTGAACAAAACTGTCAACTTTCCTTATCATGTAATACATATAAGAAATCACATTTATTACTAATTCTAAAATTAAGTTTGAGAACTTGGTGGCAGAATACACTAACAACTTTACAAAATTTACAAACTTTACAAATTAATGTGCAATCTTTCACACCACTCCACCTCACCTGTAATATAATAGAAATGCTGTAATATAAAATTTACTGCACCACAGATCACTGAGCTGTAATGTCTTTCTTATATACTCGTTTCCCTCAATATCACAATACCACTGCATTGCACATAGTGATGATAATTGTAATACTAGTATAATTAATATATTATAACTATAATAATAATAATAACTATAATAACTATAATAATAATAATAATAATAATAATAATAATAATAATAATAATAACAACAATATAATTTTCTTTATGTAGTAGACTTGTGTATTACAAATATTTGTAATCTTCAATATTACTATTCACAGTATGTCAAATAATAAATATATTTTTAAGACTAGCATAAAATAAACCATAAAATATAAATTTTGATTTTAGAAAAGCTTAATAATTTGAACTTTTTTGTACTATCACATATTTCAAATAATAATGTACTTGTGTTTTCAAGAATGAAGTTAAATAGATGGGATTGAATATTTACTTGTTTGAAATAAACTATTTACATTCAGAAAAATTGTTACAAATTAATCTATTTTGTGTAGGATTAATACAAACTACCACTCCAGTAAAATTGTACCACCCCCAATTTTAACTAATTCAAATTATTAGAAGAAAACAATTCCTTTATTGTTAATAAATTGATTGATAATTGATAAATAATAAATAAATTTAATTTTTTTGATGAAATAAATTTCAATAATTGTTATTAAAAAAATGATGTATGGGCTCTTTTAGAAAAGTATTTCACCAAAAATGTTTTTGGCATTTAGTTGGTTTCTGAAAGAAACAATTTAATTTAACTAACACAAATAACACAGTGCAACAAATTTGTACTTTGTGTCTTGCCGCTAGATGAAATTACGTCTTCTGTCCAAATATCATTCACTGATTGCGAAAATGAATTCAAAAATGTTCCATTGCATACCAATTTTTCTGAAAAAGATAAGCCATATATATGACTTTCGAGAAATTTGGAAACAACTCTATAACAATGCAGGAGAAATCTGTAGTGTATTAATCTACAGCTCATATAACAAAAATTATTTGTATTACAAAAATTGTTTGTAGTTATAATTACGTTATTTGTATTATATATTTATTTATATATAAATTGATTTGTATTACAGAACAAAACGAAAATAGTAGTAGTACTAGAAAGCTGAATAAAGCATTGAAACAAGTTAGAAAATTGTCCTAGAAACTTTTCGTTTGTGTGTTGATGGTGATACTTTTATAGGAGTGTCCAGCTGTAATCTGCCAAAAGGTTTGGTGACAATCTTCCCTTATATCGCCTTTCCATGGGAGCGATCTTTTGGTGAAATCGAACATGTTCATCACTCACATCTCCACAAGTGGATGGAAAGAAATCCAATGGGAATGTTGGAAATGTAATTTAAGGGACAAGTTGCCCCCCAATAATCTTGTAACAGTTTAGCATGTGTTCCGCCAGTTCTCTGTAATTCTCGGACTTAATTTTCCCAAGACATGGTCACATATTTTAGTAATCCATGTTGCAATGCAAGCCCATGCTGCCTTCTCCGTTCTGTTACATCTGTTGAAAGGTATTACAGGCGCAACTTTTCTTGAACGATGATTTTGCCAGGGCATTGCTTTCCCCTCTCTGGCACAAAAACAGTTGAAGGTAGAAGCTCGCAGCGAACACTGATGACATTCCAAACACATCTTTACTGGCTCGAAATAGAAAAAAAATTCTTTTGAAGGCGAGAAATTCTATTTGTTATTTTCTCCAAATAATCTAAAGAAATTACAAACGCAGAGAGATCCTTGAACTCCCGAGAAAGTTAGAACGCAAATTATTGAGAACGTTGCGAAGGCATGACCATGACTGAAGTATCCAGACATTCTCATTGCTTCATTAAATCTTGTGGCCGATTTTGTTACTAATACTCCCGCCTTATTTCTTCAATCCATCGTTCAAAAAATGTTGCGCGAGTAATAATAGGTTTCGTCAAGTCACGGATTTGAGTCCCAATGAAAATTCCTTCATGAATTTTTGCAGTAGTAATGGCAGATAATTTAGGTAGTAAAAACTAAAACTCCCGAACATCTTCGTTCATTGATTTCACAAAATTCTTCATAACGCCCAATTTCAGATGAAGCGGTGGTAACGGCACACTGTCTTTGTCAACAAGGGATTCATACCACGCATTATTTTCACCAGGGGCGTAGCGTGGATTTTTTAAGAGGGGAAGCGCCATATTCTGTATTCAACTTACGTTGTGCACGGAAGATTCAAGGAACTCTGTAATTAAAAGTTCCTTATTAATGGAACATGGAACATTTCTTCATAAAAATGTTTATTCTCAGTATTATCAGAAAATAAATATCTTTCTTTCTGTATTTGGAAATGTTTTAGTTAGTTTTACTCGTCAATAAAGCGGCACAAGAAATACACAGAAATACGCATTTATCTATCAAGGGAATTGGTCGAGATGACATCCTGGAGAGATGTTTCATCCAGAATTTTAAATATGTTTTGGCAAAAAAAAAATTGTTTATCAAATACACATAGATCTTTCCTCATGTGTTGCACTAGAAAAATTCGACTGGCACATTGTCATCACATTGCATTCAGTCTTACTAACAGGACAATCTGAAACCCTCAATGCTAATTTCCTCACTAAAGAGTAGGTTGTTACTATTCCTTATTACTTGGTACAGTTTCCCTCAAAAACGTCTTTACATTAGATGAGAAAGTCCAAGCATGCTAAATAACTCTCAAATGTAAACAACTTAACGAACAAAATATCCCTAAATAATGACGCAGGATCATTTCTCTCCTTCATTCACGTTTATAACGTTTCTAAATTTACCGGAGTGATATTGGAATGTTTCATAAAGAAACATCAAAATGATGATGTAATGGATTAACTTTTATTTTTAAACAATTACATTTTAAAATGAAGTTCAATTCTTCTTGGTTTTCGGGCATATACATCAATGACATCATTAAAAAACGATGGCCTTGTCATTATCATGTCTAAAAGCTGACTCTCGATTTTCAGTAAGGACAAACTAGAAAGTCTTTCATCACTTTGTGAAATTGGGTAGTTTTTTTACTCTCCGTAGGGCAGAAAATGACCTCTCCGCCGACGCACTTGTAGCTGGTATAGTGAGAATCAGAAAGGTCAGTTTATAGGTTTGGGGAAAGACTTCTAGTTCATTCTGCTTGATATAATAATTTAATTTATCGACACTCACTATCGAAGTAGATGGCAGTGAGCTCACTTCTCAGTCAAAATGCCTTCCATAAACGTCCATTAGACAACTAAAAGCTTCAATGGGGAATGACGATTGATACCGTAAATAAAAATCAGGGTTAAGAAGGCTTAGGAATTTCAGTTTAGATGTATCACAAAATCTATCAGATACATGACATATTGTCTATAACTTCTAAAAATAATCTCTTGTACACGTTCTTTTCATTCTCCCTATTTGCTACCCTGGCTCGCTTGATGCACTGAAATTCGCCACTTTCTCTGTTGCAATCTTTCCAAAAGCAATCAAACGTGTCTCGAAACTGTTTTAGCTATTTCCCAAAATATTCGATCTTTTTCATGCAATGCATTATGTCATTGGACTTATTTTATAAAATTTTAAATAATGAGTCACAATGAGGAAAAATACATGAAAACAAAGTCAAGAAAAAATGGAAGTCAGTCTTTCAAAGTATTGAAATGGCCACGAGCAGAGCACACAGTTTCAGCGTCCCAGTCACTTGAATTTTCTGTCACTGAAGCAAATAATTCCTGCAGATCACTGTAATTGATTTTTCACAGTTTGTACAAGTCTGCTGGTGAAATTCCAACGTGTTGGTGCAGCTGAAGGTAATCGCTTTTTCACCCACAGTGCTCAGAGCTTCAATCCGCCTAGTGGATTTAGAAAAGAATGCCCCTAGCCTGACAAACAGGCGAAAAATATTCGCACTTCCTTAATACAGCTAGCAATTGTCCTAGACTAAATTTTAATTGTGGGCATAACAATACACAAATATTGCTTGTTTACAAATTTTCTTTAATTTTGCCTGAAGACCAGCATGTTCCCTGCCATAACTGCTGCGCCGTCACTCGTTTGCGCTATTACTTTTGTTTTCGCACTTGTACGTGTTAATAACGCCTTTTGCGTGTTCAAATAATCCAGATGCGGATCTGTCGTTTGCAAATGCAAGAATCTTTCTTTGATCTCCATTCTTTGAAACATACCGCAACACGCTTGTGAGTTGTGATTTCATGGTCACATCAGTCGTTTCATCAAATATAAAATGCCACAAATTGAGTCTCAGAAATCTCCTTCTCAATTTCTCTGTGCATAACTTCCGCAACTGCCGCGATAAACATCATTCTGGACGTCAGGAGATGTTCCACGAAACACGTTGTTGCTTTCAATAAGAGCCAAGAGCTCAGGATTATAATTTCCCAAACATTTCAGAATTTCAATATAGTTGCTTCGATTATGAGACTCGTTGATTATGAGAGTTTCATTGTGTCCGCGAAACGCCAATCCGTTTTCCTAGAAGACAAACCACTCTGATAATATGAGTCAACATTTAAGTTCTTTTTAACTTCTACGCTGTGACAGACAACCGAAACTGCTCACTCAGACTGCATTCAATTTTCTTTTTTCCAAACAGATTGAAATTTTTTAGGGATAGAAAGTGAGAAACCGAAGTTTCATGGCGAGCCTGTGCTTTGTGAATATTGTGAAGATCATCGAATCCTCCTTGCGTCCACACAGATTTCTCTTTAGAAAACAATAAACATGGCCAACAGAATAATTTATTTGTGTTTCTGCACCCACTTATCCACGGAACATTTTCGTATATTTGTGCACGAAATTCTTCTTCCCTTTCGAACAACACTCAATATGAAGTTCTGGTGTAGGTATTCCGGTCGCAACAATTTTTGATTTTTACTCAAAAGAAAGGCTAGAAAATGCGTTTTGTTTTAAATGTTCAATTGCAAATCCACACACCAGAGACGGCGATGCTCCATCACCACCGTTCGAAGTCACGGGGCAGGTTGCAACCGCAGCCCTTTCGATACCGCTGTGGAAGCGACGGCCCGTAGCGCGTCCGTCTGCCTACAATTACCTACGTAAGGGACACGTTCAAACAGTTACGGAGGAATCCAAAATTATGAGAAAATGGAGTTGTTCATGAACACTGATACTTACACGTGCCTTGATGCTCGGTTCACGCTTTATTCACAGTTGAGTATTCACGTTTCAATCACAGTCCTTGACAAGCAAAACACACTTTTTCATCTGAACCACGGAGGTCTCCTAAGGGCTGCGCGTCCTGTAGCCTCGCACAGGGTACACAAAATTTCCCGCGCCGTCCGCCCTATTCGAACTATAATAGTCTAGCCTCCTCTGATAATCTTCAGGGCGAGGGAAATACGAAGAAACGCATGAAAAACGAGAACACGAAAGCCCCGCAGAGTACACACTATAGAAATTCCAACATTTCGTTTAGTTTTATGAGCGGACTAATTCATTTAAAATATAAAAATTTGTGATGGCAATTCGTAAGGGATATTTGTAAGGGAAGCGGCGCTTTCAGCGCGTCCATGGACGCTACGCCCCTGATGTTCACCACGATTGAAAATTTCTCTTAAATTCCATTTTGTTGCTACATAATGTTCTTTCCTTGCCCTAGTATCCCTGTGGTATAAGAAACAGCAATATTTGGTGTAACTAGTCTGTATTTCTAGACTACCCAGAACTTGAGATCACCCAAGATTTTCTGTTTGTATTGCGAATAGCCACTAAACTTCAGAAGGAGCCTCATGTTCTCGTAGGTTTTCTTTAGCTGAACGGAAAGGGTCACTGGTATTGAAGGTTTCAAGTTTCCGTCATGTAAGCGAATGGCTCTGAGGGATCTATAAATAGGCATTATTCTTTCAGATTGTGAATCATCCCAAATTTTGTAAGCAGTCCATTTATGTCATTACATTATACCAAACTGTCATTGAAGAAAAGAGGAAAGATGAAGCAGTCCTTTTCGGAATGCAATACTAGTGTTTGTTGTAACAGATTCTTTTCTTTAAGACAAGATACAAGTAATTCTGATTGTCGCTCTGAAAAAATTAGATATCTTGTAAGATTGTTCAGTTCTGCCTGCGACAATTGCTGCGGTTGTAGCCGCGCTGCAGATGGTGTGAAATCAAGAACTGTATGATCTTCGTAATTTGTTGGTTTGCCACTAGCATTGTGTGTTTCATCTTTCATTGTCCATTTACTGGGAGAAAACCAGAATGCGGAAGTGGGCGCATTGCAAATTCCAAATTTAAATCAAAACAGTTTCGTATCCAAACTCTTCTCCCCACACATAACAGAAAATATTTGACGAATTAAGACATTCTAGACATTGTTGAGTATAAAAATACGCGAACATGCACGAACAATAGTATTCAGCGAATTTACACACTCGAGAGTAGATACTGTGTGAACTCACTATCAATTGACTAACGTAGGTGCCACTATCCTTTACCTACACTAAGTGCCTGTCTCCCCCTTCCGCCTCTATTCACAACACTAGGCAATACTATTCCTAAAATAACAGAATGTGATAAGCTCCGCGACAACATAAATAAAGCAATAGAGAAAAATGGTTTTCACCATTGTCATTAGGACACTGTACTATAAAACGATTTTTGTAAGAATGAACTGTTTTGACAGCTAGTTTTGGCAACATAACTGAAAGTTGTGTGTCGTTATGTACTTCAACCCATTTAGATTTAGATTTATTCAGTCAAGTAAAAACTGTATGTGACGTAATAGGGAAAATTATCTGCACACATTTCCTGAGTTCCAGAATCACTTCCCGTCATTTGAACTATAAATAGTTGAAAGATGAGTAACATTTTAGCATCAATAAATAATTAAAAATAAAATTTAAAAATAGCAAGATTAGCAATATTTGAAAAATAGACATTTCCGTTTATGAGTAATAGAAAACTTATTTGCATCGGTACACGAATTGCAAGTATGATTTTTCTGTATTGCTAACAAAATGGCAACTTGCCCTTACCTCTACTATGACCATTACAAGCAAAAGGAGAGTTCAACAAAACGGGCGCGTAGTGATGCTACATTTACTTCCAGAAGCAAAACAAGGGCCATCTCACCATTGGCTCAATGGATCAGGTGAAACTGGACAAAAACCTGAACGAGATGGAGGTTATTGACCCGGAAGTTGAAGTACATTATTTGTTACAAATACATTAAGTCTTTTCAAAAAAGTGTACAATACAAATGTAAACTAATTCATTATATATCACTGTTTTGTTAAAATAAATATGATTTTTCTTTTCGATAATCAGTGTAGTCTCTAATTGTATAGAAACAGTTATGCAGCAGAAAATATTTTACTTTTAACTTAAATTTGTGAACCGACTTCAGTTGTTTAATGCCATCTCGCAACGCGTTGTAAAGTAACATACATGTATTGCATGTGGATTTCTGATAGAGCTGTTGATTCTGACACTTGATCAACGTGGCTTTTACGACGTGTGCTGTAATTATAAATATCAGTACTGCATGAAAATATTTCCCACCATTAGTAAGTCACTTTTGACAAATATTACAGATTGGAAAATATATAGGCAAGGCAGTGATAAGATTCCAAGCTCAATGATGGGAAACTTTCGAGAATAACGCGGATGGCATTTTTTCATTATTCGAATAATTTTCTTTTGCAATCTGAGTGCTACATGATGAGTTTCTCCAAAATTTTATACCCATCTCAGGCTGGTATGTACATGTGCCAAATACCCGCAGCGAGCTGCATAAAGGCTGACAGAATTTGATAGAATGCTAATTGCGTAACTTAACGAACTTAATTTAGTGTTTCATTTTGTTATATGTACATTCCATTTGAGGTTTGACTGAATTGACTGACCTAGAAATTTTGTTACCTGAACACCATCTAATTGTATATTAATTTTCAATGGAGCATGCTTTTGCTGATTTGAAAGGCAAAAAGCATTGAAACTGTTTTCCCTTCATTAACTATTAATTTGTTATTACAAAACCAATTTGGAATTTCTAAAATCGTACTATGTTACTTTTTTGTGAAGAAATTTCGTGTCATCGGCAAACAGAACCGTTTTTCCGTTTTTAATAGACGACGGCATATCGTTTACGTATAACAGAAAGAGGACAGGACCTAAGATCGAGCCTTGCGGAACTCCATATTCAATTGTTAAAGAATTGGAAAAATAAGTAAATAATGTCCTTTCGTGGAAGGCCGGGTAAGAAGAACCTTCATGAAACTGCACCTCCCTACACAGTTATTTGGGCCAAATTTACGTTTTTGGCGTGTATTTTGCGATTTTATGAAAAACTAAGCTTTAATCGCAAAATGGGTTTCACTACTGTATTCGCCATAGAATTTCGGGCTAAAACCTTGGTTTTCAGAAAAATCAGTGTCGGGCCGAAAATCGCAAAATTTCGTCGATCGACGAAACTTTACATTTTTTAACACAAGAAATAAACCTGCATATTTTAAAAACTGTCCATAATAAATATATTCTAGAAACGCAGACGTGTTCCAAAAATCCTGTGGTTTTAGAAAATGTCATCTGTTTCATGTTTGAATAATAAATGAACCCTGGAGAAACGTTAAGTTAAAAGTATTGTATTTTCGAATTCTGAACGAATTCAAAATAGTAGTTCTATTCAATAAGCCATATCTTCTAAACTATTCAAGCTACAGAGCTGAAATTCACACATAAGACAGCACGTAGTTTACTCTTTAATTTGAGTGTTAAATAAAGTTTCCCTGAAAATAATACCTTTCATTAAATTGCAATTCCCTACACAGTTATTTGGGCGATATATATATTTTTGCCTTGTATTTTGCGATTATCTGAAAAATTAAGCTTTTAATCGAAAAATGGGTTTCACTAGTGTATTCGCCATAATATTTCGTGCTTCTCTTGTGCGAGTTTTAGCGCTGTATCAGGAATAGTTTATAAGATATGGCTTATTTAGTATCACTATTATTTTGAATTCATTATTGAATCTCATTATTTTCATGTTTAATTAAAAAATGAGCCCTGTAGAAACGTTAAATAAAAAGTATCGTATATTCGAATTCTCAAAAAAATTCAAAATATTAGTTATATTTAGTGGGCCATATTTTCTACACTATTCAAGTCACAGTGCTGTAATTTGCACACTAGTCAGTGCGTACTATAGTCTTTAATTTAAGTCTTAGATAAAAGTTTCTCGGATAATAAGAACTTGCTTGAAAATGAAATTTTTTACACAGTTATTTGGGCGAAATGTACGTTTGTGGCGTGAAGTTTGTGATTTTTTGAAGAACTAAGCTTATAATCGAAAAATTGGCTTCACTAGTTTATTCGCCATACAATTCCGTGCATAGACCTTGGTTTTCAGAAAAATCCATGTCAGGTCGAAAATCGCAAAATTTCGTCGATCGACGAAACTTTACATTTTTTAACACAAGAAAGAAATTTGCATATTTTAAACATTATACAACATAAATATATTCTAGAAACTCAGATGTGTTCCAAAATTCATGTAGTAATAGTAAATGTCATCTTTTTTATGTCTGATTAAAAAATGAGCGCTGAAGAAAAATTTAGTTAAAAGTATCGTATATTCCAATTCTCAACAAATTCAAAATACGTTATATTCAATAGGCCATATTTTCTAAACTATTGAAGCTACAGCGCTGAAACTCGCACATGAGAGGAGCTATGACATTGAATTACTCCCAATTTTTTCACTGAGGATCTGAAATTAGGTTCAATGTTGTTTCACGTGTGTTATTTTCGGATTGAAGTTTGGTTTCCTCCATTGAGTTTCTCGTCGAGAGTTGTACTCACATACGTGATTTCAGAGAGAAGCTACGAAATTAAGTTTTTTTCCACTAAATATCTGAATTTAGGTTGAATTTTGTTTTACGTGTATTTCCCAAACTAATAGTCGGATTAATGTCTCCTTTGCTCCATTTTTTTCTCGTCAAAAGTTGTACTCACATACGTGATTTATGAGAAGAGCTAAGAAATTACGTTTGTTCTAAATTTTTCACAGAATATCTGAAATTAGGTTGAATTTTGTTTCACGTTTATTTCCGAAACTAACAGTCAGTTTGAAGTCTGGTTTGCTCCATTTACTTTCTCGTCGTGATTTCACGTACGTGATTTCAAAAAGAAGCTTCGAAATTAATTTTTCCCCATTTTTCCAAAGTTTTTCACAACAGGTTCGATCAAGTGGGGGATCGACCCAGCTAGTCGATCAAGTGGGGGATCGACCCAGCTAGTCGATCAAGTGGGGATCGACCAGCTAGTCATCAAGTGGGGATCGACCCAGCTAGTCGATCAAAGTGGGGGATCGACCCCAGCGTAGTGGGATCACCCATCACTGGGGAGCCAGCTAGTCACATGGGGGACGCGCTGCGAGTCGATCATGTGGGGGGATCGACCGACTGGAGCGAATGTGGGGTCGCACGATCGATCTGTGGGGGATCGACGCAGCGAGTGATCATTGTGGGGGATCGACGCAGCAAGTCGATGCATGGTGGGGGGATCGGACGCAGCGAGTCGATACATTTGGGGGGATCGACGCAGCGAGTCGATCATGTGGGGGGGATCAGACTGCAGCGAGTCCAATCATGTGGGGGGGATCGACGCAAGCGAGTCGATCAATGTGGTGGATGGGGGGGGAACCCTCGAGGGCAGCGGAGTCGATCATGTGGGGGGCTGGGGGATCGACGCAGCGAGTCGATCATGTGGGGGGGGGATCGACGCAGCGAGTCGATCATGTGGGGGGGGGATCGACCAGCGAGTCGATCATGTGGGGGGGGATCGACGCAGCGAGTCGATCATGTGGGGGGGGGATCGACGCAGCGAGTCGATCATGTGGGGGGGATCGACGCAGCGAGTCGATCATGTGGGGGGGGGAAGATCGACGCAGCGAGTCGAGCAAGTAAGTGATACTTTAAATAATTCGATTTGACTATCCGGAGCATTTTTCCCATTTTGATCATTTTGATCATTTTGATCATTTTGACCACTTTGACCACTTTGATGATTTTGACCATTTTGACTATTTTATTTACTAAATTTCATACAATCTCACGTGAGAATTTCAGCCCTGTAGCTACAATAGTTTTGGACATTGAGGCGTTTAAATTGACTCTAATTTTCGAGCTTGCAAGCTGCGAAAATACAAGCCTTTCAATATAAATTTCCTAGAGGCTACTTAACTCATCCGTATATAACAAATGACGATATTTTCTATAACTACAAGACTTTAGAAACAGATCCGTGTCTTTAGAATAAATTTATGTGAAATAGTTTGTGAAATATGCTGGTTTTATGTTTGTGTTAAAAATGTAAAGTTTCGTCGATCGACAACATTGTCCAGTTTAGATATCTCACGGATTTTTCTGAAAACCATGGACCTAGCACCAATTTTTATGGCTAATACACTGGGGTTACGCATTTTTCGATTACAAGCTTAGTTGTTTAGAAAATCGAAAAGTATCGCCATAAACGTAAATTTCTTCCGAAAAGCAGTGTAGATATTTTCCATTTCAAGCAAATTTTGATTAAAGGAGAAACTTCATTTAAAACTCAAATTAACCATAAAGTACATACAAACTCGTGTGCGAATAATAGCGCTGTAGCTTGAATAGTTTACGAGATAGAGCCATTTGAATTTGACTATTATTTAGACATTATTTGGGAAGACATTGTTTTTTTCTAGATAGATTTCTGCTCAGCCTGATTTCACTTTTTAAAAACTTTTTCTGTTCTCATCGATTTAGTCTTAGACAAACTTTACTGTGTTTAAAGACTTTGTTTTCTTCTTGATCGTTTTCTGCTCACACTAAAACTTTTAAAAAACTTCCTTTCTGTCCAGGTCGATTCCGTTTAAGACAGGTTTAATTGTGTTTAAAGACATTGTTATCTTCAGTATCATTTTCTGTTTAGACTGATTTTATAATAAAAACTGCCTTTTTGCCCAGATCGATTACGTCTTAGTTTATGGCGATACGTTTGCGATTTTATAAAAACTAAGCCTTTAACTGAAAAATGGGTATTACCAGTGAATTTCCCATAAAATTTCGTGCTAGATCCGTGTTTTCAGAAAAATCAGTGACATGTCGAAAATCGGAAAATTTCGTCGATTGACGATTTTTTAAATTTTTTTTACACATAAATTAAACCAGCAAATTTTACAAACTATGTATCATATCTCAATTCTAGAGACCCGGACGTGTTTCTAATTTCTTATAGTTTTAGAAAATGCCGTCATTTGTCATAAACGAATGAGAACTGTTCCCTCTAGTAAAATAATAGTCAATTTCAAATGGCTCTATCTCCTTAACTACTCAAGCTACAGGGCTGAAATTCGCACATGAGTTTGTATGTTTTCTATTTAATGGGAGTTTTAAATGATGCTTCTCTTTTGATAATAACTAGCTTAAAGATGCAATATTTGTAACTGCGATTTTGAACCTTCCTCTTTTTAACAAAAAAAAAAAACTCGCATATTTCACAAACTATGCAACAAAAATCAATTCTGGAAACACTCACGTGTTTCAAAATTCATGTATTTTATATAAATATTATCGTTTGTACTATACTCTTTTGATTAAGTCATAAAATATGCTTTTCTTTGAATAATAACCAGCTTGAAAATGCTATATTTTTAACTGCGAATTTGAACCTTCAGTTTTTAACTCAAAAAACAAACCCTAATATATCATATACCACTTGCATATAACTATGCAAAAAAATTCTTGATACACACGTATTTCAAAATTCATGTATTTTATGAAAATATCATCGTTTGTCATATACGGATATGAAAATTTCCCTCCAAGATCCTTGAACTGACACTCCTGTATTTCGAATTCTCAACGTTCTAAAAATTGTATTTTCACGTAATGAGGCGGGTATTGGGAACTTTTAGTGGTAGCCGAAACCGTTATTGACATGTATTTCCGATACTAATTTTTCTACGGGAGGCTGGTTTACTCCTTTAATTTTTTGTACCTTGTTCTACTTACATACCGGTTTTTACAATCCTTTTTGTCGTTTTGGTTGATTTCTTAAAAATAGATGTAAGCGAGACAGCGCTAAGATCTGCTTACCCAGAGACGAACCTCATCTTAACGAGGCATTATCAAAAAAACTGTTCACTAAATGTTATATACTTCAATTGTTATTTCAATGTACAATTGTAGTAATATTTAAAAAAAACCTTATCTTGTATTCCTAGTTTTATTAAAATTTGTTGTAAGCCTGGCCACGCGAAGATCTGCCTTTCCAAAGACAAGTATCTTCTTAACGAGGTTTTATCGCTTATACTTTTCACTAAATGTGTTTTTCATTAAATTATACTTCAATTTACACTTGTAATAACATTTTTAAACCTCCTTTTTCTTGTTTTGCTGGATTTCTTAAAATTAGATATATGTGAGGCAGCGTAAACATCTGCCAACGCAGACACGAGCTTCTTCTTAACTACGCATTATCGCTTAAACAATTTACTGAATGTTGTAAATATAAATATCATTTGAAAAATATAATTGTCGTAATGACTTTTTTAAAATCCTTTTTCTTTTGTTGGATTTGATAAAATTAGATGTAAGCGAGGCAGTGTGAAGAGTTGCCTACCCAGAGACGAGCCTTTTCTTTACGAGGCATTATCGCTTAAAATATTACCTAAATGAAATATTTTTTAAATAATATTTCAATATACAATTGTCGAAATAACATTTTTCAAACAATCCTTTTCCTTGTTTTGCTGGATTTCTTAAAATTAGATGTACGTGAGGCAGCGCTAATATATGTCTACCCAGCAACAAGCCTCTTCTAAACGACGCATTATCGCTTATACTATTCACTAAATGTTATATTCTATAAAAGATATTTCAGTTTACAATTGTCGTAATAACATTTTTCAAAAATCCTTGTTCTTGTTTTGCTGGAATTCTTAAAATTAGGTGTAGTTCATTAGCAGTGCGATCATCTGCCTACCCAGAGACAAACCCTCTTTTTAACTCGGTGTTGCCGGTTATAGTATTTCCTAAATTGTATATTTTTAAATGATATTTCAATATACATTTGTCAAAATAACATATTTGCTTCCCTTTTAATAAAAACCTGCTGGAAAATGCAATTTTTTAACTGCGATTTTGAACCATCATTTTTTTAAGACAAAAAAGAAACTCGCATATTTCAGAAACTATGCAACAAAAATCAATTCTAGGAACATAGACGTGATTTAAAATTCATGTATTTTATGAAAAAGTCATTCTTTGCCTTATGCGTATGAGAAATGTGTATTGTAAGTACCTTGCATTGAAACCGTATTCTGTAAAAGCTAGGTCAAAATTCCGCATTTTTAGAAACGCTCAAGTGCCATTTTCTGAAAAACGCTCATAATTTTTTATTCAAATTTTCGTATGGATAGTGCAAATTAAACTCTTCTTGATGTTATACAATCCATTTTGCTGTATTCCTTCTGTTTTAAAAAAATTACACAAATGTAGACAAAGATTACACAAAGATGCTATTTTGAAAGGTCTCTCACGGCGTCAATATGCACATTTCCCGCAAATTGTAAAACAATATTGTATTTGTGAGTAGATGTGCTTCAAATGACTTCTAATGAAGATTTTCAAAAACATAAAAATTGTCTGTAAAAATGGGCTTTAAATTTAAAAATTTTAGTAGCGCTTAAATAATATTTCCTTTAAAACTCACAAACAAATTGCCATTTAGGTCGAGTTTTTAATGTTTTTATAATTTTTTATAATTCCGTTCTACTATTAATAAACCAAAAAGTAAGAAAATGTAAAAAGAATGACAGCTGGCGATAGGTGGCAGCTGGCATGAGTGTGTGGCATGTCAGAATATGTAAGTGTGACCAAAGGAAATAGAAAACTAATATGAGAAAGTCTATGCCATTCTGTATCACCACTAGTTCTATTCTGATCGCCAAAATAATGTCGCGGACAGTAGATGTCAGTGACGTATCCGAAGGTTTTAGAGACCACGTGCCCACCTCCTTGTATATAGAAGTACTTAACGATTTTTTTTCTCTATGTATTTCCGGTCTTCAAACAATAACTATCATTGTCATATTTCAGCATGAAAAAACTCTGTTGGTGGTTCATAAATTTTATATTTCGTCCTAAAATAGTTGTACCATCCGTATTTTCTTTACTTGTATCGAACATGTCATCATCTATGCTAAAAAAGGAAAAAAAATGGATTGTACTGCGCCATCTGTTTAATTTTCAAGTTGTTCTTTATATTTTCTTTTGACTTTTAGGCGTAATTATATTAAACTAATATAACACCTATTGAATTATTTATTGTAATCAAAATACAAGCTCTGTGTAATTTCTAGCTTGTTAAAACTAATTAATAATCACTCCTGAATCATTGTGCAACCGGGATTTGATTTGCAACATTGTCTATTTGCCTGTTTGGCATAAAGATTGAATATTTTTCTCTGTGATGGTTCTGTGGGTCTAGTACGGCCATTGGCATCTAGAGAGAAGGGTTGTTGCTGTCAATATTGATGTTTCGTATTACTCATTTATCATTCTGTAATTCACTCAGTGCCCACAGAGGGCATGGGCTGTGGAAATAATCCGCTACAGCAATTATACTACTTCGGAAGGATGCTTGCTTGTGATATTTCTATAAATACGAGCGAAAAAACTTCACTCAACGCGGTCTTAGCATTACAGGCCCGTAATCTTAAAACTACGTTAAATTGATAGAAATGTACTATTTCTTAAAAGCTCCACTAGATTTGTAATTTTTTTTGTTCTCGCCGTGGCTCACTGCCACGTTAATATTAAATGTGTACCTGATAATTAAATGAGAAGATTTTATTGTAAATAAAAGACCGATTTTTAGGTTATTGCACTAACTTTATTTACTTTCTCCTTTAAAGGGGAATTCGCAAACGTTCGCCTGTGATTAATTTCGTATTTTGTTCCAGACTTGTGATACATTCCCACGTTTTGGGGAAAGGGCCTCTGTCTTTAATTGTTGTACTAACACTCTAATATTGGAATTTGTATTTGTTTGGCAGAGCGTCTTTTTGTTTGCTTCATTCAGCTGCCTGGAGGCCGGAGCCATTGCTCCTTCGTGTCTCAGGCCTGGCAAAGCATATGTGGCTGGAACTGTGGTGTTTCGCGCCCAGCGTAGCGCAGCAACTTTTCTACGTACTGGTTCATGTGGCGTGCATCCCGTGTTTCGCTGATCACGCTTCTATCGGCCCAGGAGGCACGGGTAATGTCTCAACTCAGAACGCTCTCGGTACGCATAAATGTGCGAGGTCGTGAGTTGCCCGTGAAGGAAACACCGGTGGGTAAAAAGGTCGAAGGCGCAAAAGGTTGTATTTTGTGTAGCGAAATCCTTGCAGATATTTAATCTTAAATATTATGAGTGAAATTAGTCTTCTATATTTCAATTATTGTGGAGAACTGGTTCTATTCAGCCCGACATTTCTACATGTTGTATTCGTCATTAACACTGACATATAATTTCTGTAAAGCATTTTAAATTGTTTTAATATTGTTCCCGAAGTTTCGCTAAATAGCGACGGGCTAAATAGGTTCTATCCAGAGCAATTCGAAGCCGATTACATACTTTGCGCAAAGTGATTTAATGAAAAAGGTGAAAGAAATTTAAATAGAAAACTCATATCTTAAATTGTTTTTGTGAAGTATCGCGTGAACAGATTGAGTAGCATTTTTGCAGTTCTTTGATAAGTGATTTTACGAATCGCTGGAATAAGTGTTGTGAAGTAATGGGTGCAGAGAGTATATAACGCCAGTAGAGTAACCCGCGATGTGCAATGATAAGAACAGAAATGTGCCCAAAGACTACGGGGGCGTGCCGGTTCTGGAAGATTCAAGAATTCGTTACTGGGTTGTAACGAAAATGGGATTGGCAGTTATGTTCACGCGGGAAACCCTATAGGCTCGTTCGACGCAGACAATGGCAAAGATTGATGTGCAAACAAGGAAATGAGGCAAAATCGACAAGGTAGTTCGACTTCAAAATAATAAGCGAAGTAAATAGTACGAGTAAGTCTGTTTCTATTTTTAACACCAATGAATTTCATTTTGCAGAAAAATTACTATCTCGTTACTACAGCTAGTCCCTAATAGTTAGTTTCTTTGCACTAGTAAGTAGGAGATAACACTTCCCTGCAAATGTTTTTCAAGGGCGAATAGATTCAGAAATATATTAAATGAATAAATAGGCGATACAACCTGTTTAGTAATATTAAAGTATTTATACTTCTTTTCAATCAATCCAAACTAATAAATAACCGATAAAATGCACAATTTTATTTTTATTATCTTGGTAACCGCCCCTGCTGTCACTCCCCGAAAAGCGGTAGCCAATCCCTGCACCGCTCCTGTTCTGTAGCAGCATTCGAACCCGCCCAACGGCTTCCGCTCATTTTGTTGTCGGTTGTTGGAGAAGTTAGGAGTATTTGTGATTATCCTCCAAGTCTACTGTGGTTATATTCTTTTTTTTTAAGTGTTCGTAGTTTCTGGAACAAAATACATGTTGACGTGTCAATAGGCTATCCAGAGCAAATTCGAATAGCTGAATTAATATTTGTGCAAGTGGGGTTGTGAAAGAATTTAAATAGATAAATTCATAATATTTCGAATATTTCCTGTGACGTATCGTGAAAAAGTTGAGTAGCATTGATGCAGTTTCTTTGATAAGTATTTTAAGAATCGCAAGGAATACAGTGTTGTGAAGTGATGGGTGAGCTTCTGAAGAATTGTGGAAAGCGTGCTTGGTGCGCAAGTGTTAGGGCTCAAATGAGCCGTTGCGGTTTGCTAAGAAATGCGTGTGGTAAGGGAAACGTGCTGTGAATCAACAGAAGTGTGGTGGTGACGTTTACTCTTTGTGCTTTGCGTAGCTGGACTTCACATCACCGTGGTCTATATCTTCACGACTTCCATCTCTTCTCGATCCGTTCCTAACTTTTCCTTGTTCGGCCAGTTGCGCATTAGAAAAACGTTTTAAAATCTGGAAAGCGTAGTTGCCACTCGTTTTAAGGTTCGTATAGTGATCTAAAGGCAAACTTAAAAGAG
>BOPP01000222.1:0-10179 GCA_017312745.1 Gryllus bimaculatus | reverse complement strand
TTCCTTACATGCATACATTTGTAGTTGGGGAGGGATAATTCTTCCTCGTGCAGTCATTGGCCCCGCTTAGATAATGTTAGATTTTTCCGCCTTTAGTTTAATATATTGCCGGGTTACTGTAGTCTCGTTTACTGAAATGTACGTATTTTATCAAAACATTTAAGTAAATTTAAATGTACATTTGTTATTGAAGGTTATAGTTAAGGTAAAATTTTTAAAGTATAATTTCAATGTTAACTAATATTAATTTTTAATCATTTAAATAAAAGATCAAGAATACTGGAGGTAATTTTTGCGTGAATTTTATTTACATTTAAAAATAAACGATTGTTCTACAAATGTTGCTTGGAATATAATATGATTACCTAGTTCAATGTTAGGGTGGGCAAAGGTAGGAAAGAAACTGCAGAGCCCTGATAGTCTGTAAAGACGGTTTGCTTAGCCATATTGTGGGATCCGCTCCTGTGCTGGATTACCGCTATTGTACATGGCATGCAATCAGTAATAGAGAAATTCGGGAACCTTGTCTGGATGGGAAACTTATTGAGCTGTGAGAGGTCATTACACCTCGCAATTTTCACTGATGCGAATGGCAGGTGACCTCCCACATGCCCAACTGTTTGTTTAGAAGGGAATGCGTACAAGGCTCACAAGGCAGGGTGGATAGGTAAAGAGCTAGCGATGTGTTCTATTTCGATTTTGTACTCAAATTTTGCACAAGAGATTGTATGTTTTTTACTCGTTACTTTGAGTCTTAAAAGGAGTTTCTCCTTAATCAGAACCTGCATGAAATGGAAATTTTCTACATTTCTAACAGAAAAAAATTCACGTTTGTGGCGATACTTTTGCGATTTTCTAAAAAAACTAAGCTTCTAAACTAAAAAGTGTATCACCAGTGAATTTCCCATATTTTTTCGTGGTAGCTCCGTGGTTTCAGAAAAATCCGTGACATATGGAAAATCGGAAAATTTCGTCAATTGAAGAAACTACATTTTTTAACACAAAAATTAAACCAGCATATTTCACAAACTATGTAACGTAACTCTATTCTACTGACACCAATGTGTTTTTAAATTCTTATAATTTCAGAAAATGTCCGTATTTGTCATATACGGATGAGAAATGTAGCCTCTAGGAACCTTAAATTGAAAGCCTTGTATTTTCGTATCTTGCAAGTTCTGAAAGTAATAGTGAAATTCAAATGGCTCTATCTGCTAAGATATTCCAGCTACAGCGCCGATATTTGCACATGAGTTTGTATGTATAATGTTCTATAATTTGAGTGTTAAACGGTTTTTCCATTAATTAGAACCTGCTTGAAATTGTAGTTTCTACACTGCTGTTCGGAAGAAATTAACGGAATGACGATACTATTGCTATTTTACTAGAGTTGTAATTACATACGTGATTTCAGAAAGAAATTACGAAATTAAGTTTTTCCCCCATTTTTTGCCCCAATTTCGTGATTTGGGCTTAATTTGATTTCAAGCGTATAATTTCAAAACTAATAGTCGGATTGACGTCTGCTTTGCATCATTGAATTTCTCGTCCAGAGTTGTATTTGCATACGTGATTGCAGATAGATACTACGAATTTAGTTTTTTTTCATTTTTTGCCCCAATTTCGGGATTGTGGCTTCATTTGATTACAAGCGTTTAATTTTGAAACTATAATTGGTTTGACGTCTGCTTTGCAACATTGAATGTCTCGTCGAGAGTTTTACTTACATAAGTGATTTCAGATAGATACAACGAAATTAGTTTTTTCCTCATTTTTTGCTCCAATTTCGGGATTTGGGCTTCAATTGTTTTAAAGAGTTTAGTTGTGAAACTAATAGTCGGATTGACTTCTGCTTTCCACCATTGAATGTCTCGTCGAGAGTTTTACTCACATACGTGATTTCAGAAAGAAATTACAAAATTGGTTTATTTTCCATTTTTTGCCTTAATTTCGGGATTTGGGCTTCATTTGATTTCAAGCTTATTATTTCAAAACTAATTGTTGGATTGACGTCTGCTTTGCACCATTGAATTTCTCGTCGAGAGTTGTACCTAAATAAGCGATTAGAGAAAGAAATTACGAAATGAGGTTTTTTCCATTTTTTTTGCTCCAATTTCGGGATTTGGGCTTCAATTGTTTTAAAGCGTTCAGTTGTGAAACTAATAGTCGGATTGACGTTTGCTTTGCATAATTGAATTTCTCGTAGAGAGTTGTACTTACGTGATTTCAGAAGGAAATTACAAAATTAAGTTCTTTACCATTTTTTTGCCCCAATTTCCGGATTTGGCTTCATTTGATGTTAAGCGTATAATTTCGAAATTAATAGTCGGATTGACGTCAGCTTTGCACTATTGAATTTCTTCGAGAGTTGTACTTAATATACGAGATTTCTGATAGATACTTCGAAATTAGTTTTTCCCCATTTTACCCCAATATCTGGATTTTTTCTTTATTTGATTTCAAGCGTATTATTTCGAAACTAACGAAACGATTGACGCTTTGCACCGTTGATTTTCTTGTCGCGAGTGGTACTTAGATATACGTGATTTTAGATAGATACTACGAAATTAGGTTTTCCCCCATTTTTTGCTCCAATTTAGGGTTTTGGGCTTTGTTTGTTTTCAAGCGTTTAATTTTTAAAATAATAGTCAGATTGACGTCTGCTTTGGACCTTTGAATTTCTCGTTGAGAGTTGTATTAATTACGTGCTTTCAGATAGATACTGCGGACATTCCCCCCCCCCCACCCATTTCCCCCCCCCCCCAATTTCGGGACTTGGGCTTCAATTGTTTTCAAGCGTTTAGTTGTGAAACTAATAGTCACAGTGACTTCTGATTTTGCACCATTAAATATCTTGTGGAGAATTTTACTCACATACGTGATTTCAGAAAGAAAATTTAAAATTAGGTTTTTTCTCATTTTTCGCCATAATTTCAGGATTTGGGCTTAATTTGATTTCAAGCGTATAATTTCAAAACTAACAGTCGGATTGACGTCTGCTTTGCACCTTTGAATTTCACGTCGAGAGTTGTATTTGCATACGTGATTTCAGATAGATACTACGATATTAGTTTTTCCCCCATTTTTCCCCAAGTTTGAATTTGGGCTTTATTAGATTTAATGCATATAATTTCGAAACTAATAGTCGGACTGACGTCTTCTTTGCACCATTGAATTTCTCGTCGAGGGTTGAACTTACACACGTGATTTTAGAATTAAATTACGAAATTTTCTTCTATTTTTTTGCACCAATTTCGGGATGTGTGCTTCATTTGATTTCAAGTGTATGATTTCGAAACTAATAGTCGGATTAACGTTCGCTTTGCACCATTGAATTTCTCGTCGAGAACTGTACTTACATACGTGATTGCAGAAAGAAATTACGAAATTGGGTGTTATCAAACTTTTGCCCAAATTTCGGGATTTGGGCTTCATTTGTTTTCAAGAGTATAATTTCGAAACTAATAGTCGGATTCACGTCTACTTTGTACTATTGAATTTTTCGTTGTGAGTTGAACTATCTTATGTAATTTCATAAAGAAATTACGAAATAGTTGTTTTTCATTTTTTTCCTTAATTTCGGGATTTGGGGTTCATTAGTTTTTAAGCGTATAATTTCAAAACTAATTGTCGGATAATCGTCTGCTTTGCACCATTAAATTTCTCGTGGAGAGTTGTACTTACGTGATTTCAGAAAGACATCACGAAATTAATTTTCCCCCCCATTTTTTGCTCTAATTTCGGGATTTGGGCTTCGTTTGATTTCAAGCGTATAATTTCGAAGCTAATAGTCGAATTGATGTCTGCTCTGGACTTTTGAATTTCTTGTCTAGGGTTGTACTTACATACGTGATTTCAGAAAGAAAATACGAAATAATTTTTTTTAATTCTTTCCCTTAATTTCGGGAAAACGGCTTCATTTGATTTCAAGCGTATATCCTCGAAACTAATAGTCGGATTAACGTCGGCTTTGCATCATTGAATTTTTCGTCGCGAGTTGTACTTTCATACGTGATTTCAGAAAGAAATTACGAAATGAAGTTTTTTTCTATTTTTCCCCAATTTCGGGATTTGGACTTCATTTGATTTCAGGCGTATGTTTTCGAAACTAATAGTCAAGTTGACGTCGGCTTTGCACCATTGAATTTGTTGTCGAGAGTTGTACTGACATACGTGATTTCAAAATGAAATTACGAAATTAAGTTTTTTCTATTTTTTTGTCCCAATTTTAGGATTTGGACTTTGTTTTCAAGCGTTTAATTTTGAAACTAATAGTCGGAGTGACGTCTGCTGCACCATATAATTTCTCGTCGAGAGTTGTACTTAAAAACGTGATTTCAGAATGAAATTACAAAATTATGTTTCTTCTCATTTTTTGCCCCATATTCGGGATTTGGACTTCATTCGATTTCAAGCGTATGTTTTCGAAACTAATAGTCGGTTTAAAGTCTGCTTTGCACCATTGAATTTCTCGTTGTGTTGTACTTACATACGTGATTTCAGAAAGAAACACCGAAATTAAGTTTTTCCCCATTTTTTGCCTCAATTTCGGGATTTGGGCTTCATTTGGTTTCAAACGGGTAATTTGAACTTTCTTATTTAGCCGAAGTCGTATTTTGCATGTAACTCCGAAGCTATATATTTGACCGGATTCTGGTTTTCTTTATTCAGTTTCTCTTAACTTGTTCTACTAATATACCAGTTTTTAATACGTTACGCTGAAATTAGTTTTTTCTCCAATTTGTCACGTGATGGGGGGAATTTCGAACTATCGCATTGAGCCGAAGTCGTATTTCGCATGAACTCCGAAACTATTAATTTGACCGGATTCTGGTTTTTAGCATTCAATTTCTCTTAACTTGTTCTACTAAAATACCAGTTTATATCAGTGTCAGGTCGAGAATCGCAAAATTTCGTTGATCCATGGAGCGACAAAACTTTACATTTTTTAACACAAGAAAAAAACCTGCATATTTTAAAAACTATACATTATAAAAATATTAAAAAATTACATACGTGTTCCAAAATTCATGTCGTTTTAGAAAGTCATATTTTTCTTGTTTGAATAAAAAATAAGCCCTGCAGAAGCATTAAATTCAAAGTATCGTATATTACAATTCTTATAAATTCACAATATTAGTTATATTTAAAAGGCCATGTTTTGAACACTATTCAAGTGACAGCGCTGAAATTTGCACACGAGTCAGTGCGTACTCTACACTTTGATATGTATTAGTAAAAGTTTCCCAGAGAATAAAAACTTGCATGAAAATTCAATTACCTACACATTTATTTGGGCGAAATATACGTTTGTGGCGTGTTGGCGATTTTGCGATTTTCTGAAAAGCTACGCTTTGAATTGAGAAATGGGTTTCACTACTGTACTTGCCATAAAATTTCATGCTAAGAACTTTGTTTTGAAAAAAGTCCGTGTCATGTCGAAAATCGCAAAATTTCGTCGATCGACGAAATTTTACAATTTTTAACACAAGAAATAACCTGCATATTTTAAAAACTACTTGATACAAAAATATTAAAGAATTACATTTTCTAAAATCATGTAGTTTCAGAAAAAGTCGTTTTTCCTGTTTGAATAAAAAATTTGCCCTGGAAAAACATTAAATTAAAAGTATCGAATTTTCGAAATCTCAAGGAATTCAAAATAATAGTTATATTCAATAGGCCATATCTTCTAACCTCTTTACGCTACAGCGCTGAAACTCGCACATATTGCAGTACAAACTCCACTCTTTAATTTGAGTCTTAGATAAATTTTCCCGGTTAATAAAAACTTGCATGAAAATGCAGTTCCCAACACAGTTATTTTGGCGAAATGTACGTTTGTGGCGTGTATTTGGAGATTTTCGGAAAAAACTAAGCTTTTAATCGGCAAATGGGTATCACTACTGTATTCGCGATAAAATTTCGTGTTAAGAGGGTTTTTTTCAGAAAAATCCGTGTCGGGTCGAAAATCGCAAAATATCGTCGATTTTTTTTCGACGAACGATGAAACTTTACATTTTTTAACACAAGAAAGAAACCTGCATAAATTAAAAAAAATATCCAACGTAAATATATTCTAGAAACACAGACGTGGTCCAAAATTCTCGTCGAGAGTTGTACTCACATACGTTATTACAGAGAGAAGCTACGAAATTAAGTTTTTTCCAAATTTTCCACTAAATATCTGAATTAGGTTAATTTTTTTTATTTTATTTATTTAAAGTCGCTTTTCAACAACTGGGTCATAAGCGACCACGTGAATCAATGTATAATTTACACAATAAGTTTTGATATTACCTACATGTCAAGAATTATTGTATATGAGACATAGGTAAAGGAGTGGGTTCATATTAAGGTATCAATTTTATTAAAAGTTGTCAGACTTTTATACATTATTCTGGAGAGGAGAAGTAAATATATAGAGAATCTTTTAAGTTTAAGGGCTGTCTTATATTGGCTAGTTCAGGTCACTCCAAAATAATATGGAATGTAGATACTAGGGATTCACATTTAGGACAGGGTTCTGGGTCAGCTTTTGTTTTTCGGTGAATGTGTGAGGGATTAAAGTGGCCAATACGTAGTCTGCTAATTTGGACTTGTTGGAATCTAGTGAGTTGGAGATTCGGGAGTGCGGGTTCAATAACGGATTTCCTTACGAGGTGAAGTTTGGAGAAGGTTGTCAGCCATTTTTCATTCCACTGTTTTTTAACCATATTGTTAATATTAAGTTTAATATCGTAGAGAACTTCCATCACACTCTTGTCCGCTGTTGGTAATGAAGTTGCTTCTTTAGCCGCTTTATCTGCCTTTTCATTCCCTTCTATACCTTTATGTGCTGGAACCCGAACACTAGAGATAGAGGTTCCGTTGTTTTCTTGTGTAAATAACTGGTCTTGGATTCTTTGAATTATTGGAATTTTAGAAAACCTGTTGACTATTGCATTTAAGGTAGCCATAGATTCTGAGTGAATTACTATTTTGCGGTTTTCTCCATTTTGGGAGACTAATTCAATGGCTTTCAGGATGGCCCAGGCTTCGCAAGAGAAGCTAGAAAAGTATTCTGGTAACCTGAATATAAAGGTATTGAGCGGGGTTGTAGATACAATTGCACAACCAACTTTGTTTTCATATTTTGATCCACCTGTATACACTTTTTCTAAATAATGATAGTCTAATAGATTTCTAAATAGATAATAGAGATAATTCAGATGCGATGAAACTATTTTAGGAGAGATTAAGGATTTTGAAATGTGTATTAACGCCAGGTTTAAAGGATTGCCAAGGAGGGATGGGGTGAATCCTTCTCTGTAAAATGTGAGGAGTTTCCATATTAAATTCATCTTGATGAATTGGGATTGTTTTTCTAAGTTGTTTTGGATATTTCACATGGATAGAATGGTAATCTGTTTTATAAGGGCTGAAGATATGTCAAGGTCGGATTAGTTGAGGAATTTAGAGTTGAATAGCCAATTTTTAGACATATTTGTTTCCGCTGCAAATCGAGGGCGAGTAGTCCTGCTTCTACAATAAGGCTGTTGATAGGGCTTGATATTGAAACGAAGAACGTTTCTGCATTGTAACAATCAAAATTGATTCATAATTCTAATTAAAATAAGTACTGAATTGATCAGAGTAGTAACGCCGCCGCCGCTGCCACCAACGGTCAAATCGGGGGGTTGACGGGGAGGCGAGCGACGGTGGGACAGTGTGCGCAGAGAGGCGCGAGTGCCAACACAGACGGGGCGGCCAGTGCTGCATCAAACAATTTATGTGGTGATAAGACAGTTTGGATTGGACTGTGGCTGTTAAGTGAGAGACTAGATTTGATGAAGTTGATATCAGCGTGATTAGGGAAGTGGAAGTGCGCACCCCAGGACCCCCTATATTCCGAAAAAAACATTATACAGGAATTCGTGTGCCGACGGAACACGTGTTTATATTTCCGCCCGGGTGTAATACAGCAGCGCGGACGTACTGTGCAGACATTCGCGCCGAGATTGAGAGAATTGTTGAAGACCGGAACTGCCGACGGGGCCGCAATCGCGCTTCGTTGCGTTGTTAGATATATGTTGAGACATTTGCTTTACTGGCTGGCGTTGACCCGGCGAGTTTTCGTTGGCGTTGCGTTGGGACAGCGGAGTCGATCGCCGAGGGAAACGAATTCCCACGGACTTCGGGCGGAACCGAGGTTGCCGAAAGACGCCGCGACGTTGCCACGGCGGCCCCGCTCGTCTCAGCTCAGCAGGTTGGTTAGTTAAAGCGTCAGGTAGCGTTGATTGTGCACTTATTCAAAGGCCTTGCGCATTGGCGTTTGTAAATAATCTTTGTAAAGGTGTTCTATTATTAAAATTATTAAAATGCACAAAAAGAATTTCTTATGATCATTTCCAATGCAGCCGCCAAACCCCTGGAAGCCCATTCACGAAAATGTTACCCGTCCTTTGTATAATTTATTTTGTCGTGAGAGTACCGCTTCCCAGGTACGTCACAATATAAAGGCTCCATAACATATATGACGTGCTGAATTTATAATAGGGTCTAGTGTCTGTAGTGTAGATATGTTATCTGAACTGTAGATTATAGCTCCATAATCTAATTTGCCTTGAATAATAGACAGATAAGCATTTATTAAACATTTCCACTTGGCTCCCCCACTTTTTAGATGCTAATATCTTCAGTATGTTCAGCCTGGGTTTGCATTCGGACTTTTGCAGAGAAATGTGGTTCCTCCAAGAGTGCTTTTGGTCGAAGGTCATGCCCAAGATTTTACAGGAGTATGATGGTTTACAATAAAGAGGGCAGGATTTTCATTTAAAAGTTTTGAGCTTCTAGAGATTATATTAAATTCCGATTTAGTTCTTGAAAGGGAGAAACCTGAATAACTTGCACATGTGTGAATTTTGTTTAAGGTTTCTACGATTATTTTAGTTGTTACTCGAAGATGTTTCCCGCAGCATACAATGGAAATAACAGCGAAGAGAAATAATTTTCTTGGTGCCTCTATGATACTGCTTATTTCATTTATTGCGATCAGAAAAAGGAGCACGCTAATAACTGAGCCGTGAGGGAGGCCATTCATCATTTCCCTGCGTGTTGACATTTTATCAAACATGCGTACACAAAGATATCTATGTTGCTTACAATTTTTCAAAAAAGCCAAAGACTCCTCCAAAGACTCCTCCAAAGACTCTTCCAAAGACTCTTCCAAAGACTCTTCCAAAGACGCCTCCAAAGACGCCTCCAAAGACGCCTCCAAAGACGCCTCCAAAGACGCCTCCAAAGACGCCGCCTCCAGACTACTTTGACAATATAATCATTTGACTATTTTAATTATCAAGTTTAGTTTGTTCCAAACATGTCGATCAAGTGGGGATTCGTCCCAGCATGTCAAGCTGTAAGAGAGGTGTCCGTACAAGTCCATCATGTAAGAAATCTGCCCAGCAAGTCGATAAAGTGGAGGATCGACCCTGCAAGTCGATCTGACTATCCTGAATATTATATCTATTTTAACTGTTTTACTATTTTGAGCAGGGTGACCAGTGTGACAAGGGTGACCGGGTTGACCACTTTGATTAAAATTTGTTGTTAGCGTGGCCGCGCGAAGTTCTGCCTTTCCGAAGACGAGCTTCTTAACGAGGTTTTATTTCTGATACTATTCACTACGTAAGCAAGTACGTGATTCTGCATTGTATTAAATAAAAATATAGTGTACAAGGAATGTCTCTCTGCACTGGGCCAAGTCAGGACCTCCTATTAAGAATGACAGTGATATTGTTAACAAACGGATCGCTGGGGAACAAGTGAAGGTATAACTCTTGCAGCTTATGTTATGATTGTGGTGAGTGTATTATTTAAGTTTTCTTTTGTTATACGCTACTAATAACATGATTTTTGTTGCAAGCACCAAGGACCACTGCAAAGAGAATTTTCTGGTGTGCTATATGTGTTCCAGTTTTGTAGAAATACACTGACTTAACAATGTCTTAACAATAACAATCATTACTAAATAGGACCTTCAGATGTACCTTTCTTGGTTGTTGTTGATGTAACTGAAACAAATTCTGTGAATGTAAGATTCCAAGAGCCAGAACAACAAGACTCGGTTATATGCACCAAATTCAAAGGCAACTTTACAATTATGATTATTCATGATCCATTTGTTTAGGGCAAATATGT
>BOPP01000221.1:1822725-1894768 GCA_017312745.1 Gryllus bimaculatus | reverse complement strand
AATAGGGCAATATAGTACGTTCTGCTTTTGCTCTACTAATTAGTCAGAGTTTACTTTCGTCTTTAATTTAAAGACAGGATACTAATAAAAGACCTTTGCTTTATACAATACATAAGTTGCATGAGATAGACAAATACACTGAAGTTAATTTCCATCGCCGGCTTTATGGCATAAATCGTGTTGCCCAGAAAAGTTAATTTTTGGTACAAAAAACCTTTATTGCCAGACCCTGGAGTCAAACACTGCATAAACCTTGTTCCTATGTATAGTAAGGAACATTATCTAACATGTTGTACTTTCATATTTCATGTTTTATAGGTCCTTAATAAGAAAAAATCGATTGTGGGAAAATCGTCTGTTCGTTTGTCTCCCAACGTCTGCACACAAGACAAGATCTTAAATCGAATAGCCTATTTTCCCCAAAATCGTTATTCGCATACCGATCTAAACCAATTCAAAGCTTAGCCAACTGATGACTTAAAGGAGTGCTTTTATGGTTTACAAAACTTTACATGAAAGCCTCATGATCAATTTTTTTTTAATTCTCAAAAAAAGCTACAAATTTTCTGATGAAACGTTGTCCTAGGATAGCGTAAAGTGAAAAATGTTCAGATCTCATTTTCGCTTAAATCACTGAGTTACTACTAAAATTACAAACGTTCAATTTTTTCTGCAACTTTATGAAGCTACAATATTGAAGATGGAGATTTTTTCCTAACGAAATAGCTAGTTCTATTTGCATGAAATTTCAAAATATTTGCGAAAATTGAAGAAAGGTAACATTTTTAAACTACAAAAGAAAGAGATGTTTGACTCTTACGAAACCTGTCCTAAATGATATTTTGATTGGAACAAATCATGTACATGCTTTTTTTAAATGAGACGATTTCCCGTTATTTCTGGTTGAAATTAATACAAAATTTAAAAATAACATTTACTCAAGAAATGCTCCAATTTATTTTTTCAGTTTTTTATGTATAAAAGGAATGCCGCTTATATTTAAGCGTCCACTCACACCGCTCTAATGGTAGAGGTAAGCACAGAGTTTGAAAATGAAAGATTGTAGTTGCTGAAGTTTAAAGAGATTGCGCTATCCCCAAAAACGTTAAGTGTTTGATTTATATGAAAAGAAACACAACTCTTTTAGTTTAATTTTGGATTCTTTTCTCTAGTTTAAACAAATACGAACACGCTTTGGAAAACGTGCTATGATATTTTTTATATTTACCTACGTAAGAGGTAACAAGATACATTTGCTACAAAGAGAAAATAGCCAATCAAAATAACTTTGTTCATCTGACAATCCATTGAGTACAGGAACTAAAAACTGTTGTACTATATTAATGCGTGTTATAAGCAAAATAAATGAAAACTGAAACAAAGAAATAGGCAAAGAAATTGGAAGGAAACTATTCAGCCTCTGTCAGTATAGTATATCTCATATATATCTCCATTAGATTATTTGTTACCTCATAACTCGGATACAATAAACGAACAACGAATGAGTTTGATTTTGAGTGAAAATACCAACATTTGTAAGCGTTAATTCTCCTCTATTCATACTGCGCGTGCCCACTGAAATCCCGTTCACTTCGGGACTCCCTAAAACACACTCTACATCATGCGACAACAAAGCTCCAAGAAAGTGGCAACTCACCATCAAACATGTAAAATCAAAGTACATTTTTTGTAACTGAACTATAAGTCATGTCTTCTAGAGTTTAGTGGGCAATATTTTGTTCTATTATAATTCTCTATGTTGCCACGACAGATATTATATACCTTTTTGCAGGACATGATGAAGGAAAAGTGCCGAGAATATTCAAGCTGATTGGCCATGAAAATAGATTTTATTACAGTGAGATATTATTAGAGAGATTACGTCCTCATCAATTGTTGCCCATACTGTTAATAGTCTACTATTTACCCGCGGAGTCGCCGGAAGCGCGAAGTAGATCGCTACCGCTGCTGCGGTCGCTAGCACGTAGCGCCACAGACTGTAACCAGAAAGAAGAAGCATAACTCGAACCTTTTACATCTTATAAAATCTTACTTGTACTTACCAATGAGTATCGAAGAAAATTTTTTTCCTAGATTACCTCGGGTACGAAAATTCATAGTTCGTAATTTATTTCAAAAAGATAGATAAATAATTGAAGGAAAAAACGATTTTTTAAACTTTCTACATATACTTACCAAAAAATAATGACAAGAGCATAAGTATGTAAATGGAATAATCACATTTGCCAAGTATAGTGGAGAAACTAAAACATGTGTAATGACGAACGATATGTCCAGTGTTGACAGGACCCAGTGAATACGGAGTTGCAGAAAGTCCCAATATTTCCAAAATCGCTTATTAAATCAACCGTTTTGCTAGGCCATATGCTTTTGTTGTTTCTAATGACTGTCTCATTTAATCGACACTCAGATAATGCCAAGCCCGCTCCGGTTTCGTACCTTATCTTGCGATCAATTAGTACACGAGAACATATTTTTTCTAAATATATTATCAATACTGATATTGTTCTCTTCAAAATAGTTCTCTTCAGATATAATACATTTGTGGCAGGTTTTTCTTCCCTTGAAATTCTTCTGCTATGCAATTTTCTGTGTGACGTTTAGCTTCTTCAGTGATTCTGCATTTATTTCTTGTTTCGAGGTTATTTAATCAATGTTTCGGAACTGACAACTGCATGGCTTCCAGAAGAGTGTTGCGATATGTTAAGCGATTCATTGTCATACCACTTGAGATCCTGGTCCAGCTACTTATTCTTGTGAAATTGTGAAAAGATACCTTGTGACGGAGAGACGAACGCATTATATATTCATCTTTGGAACTGTACCCCCTGCTGATGAAGGACGCATAGCATTGGTTGAGAGAGTAGATCATTCAGTTTTTTACACACACTAATTTATCTCATTATGTATTAACACAAGATATCCGCTACCACCCCGAAAGTAGTATGGTAATAACTTTACTTTTTAAATTTATAAAATAAAATTGTAAAAGTATACAATTGTATAATGACAACTTTATAACTACTTCAAATCTTCAAATAACATTTTTTTTAAGTTTAGCGCTCAATTATTGAGGTTTGCTGTTCAGTGCGAACGTGGGCGCCAATATTTAGAATTACTTGCGTACGTGGGGCAGCAGGTTTGCATTTCATAGTTGAATAATTTTTTTATTCTCAAAATTCAAAGAGTTAATTTTAAGTTTTTCAATAAATACCAGTTTCAGAACAAATAAATACATTCATTCCAATGGTCTGAATGCAAAGAAACTGAAGTGCTTACCCCATATTCCAGGACCTCAATGCTCCTGGAACTGTCTCGTGGCGCTCCGTTCTCCCACAGTGTTTCTTGGGAAACCACCAACAGGGCATTCGTTGCCAACAGTTGAGGCGATTGTCAGGATCACTTGAGCTCAGCTTCAGACCCGAACGGAAAGGGCGTTATAATCGCGATTACAATCCATTTACTGCCACGCTCTACAAGTAAGGATCTCAGACCTTTTTCAATGTTGCCTGGTATTGTATACTGTACTTTTTATCTCTTTAATAGCTGGAAACATCCTAGTCGAGACAGGCGGAATTGACATGCAGCGGTGGACAGTGAATTGGGAAGTGTGACCTGTGACATATCATTCCTCGTTATACTTCCATAACTCTTAATTCTTACGTGAACGAAGGACCGCCACATTTAATGTGTGGGACTTGTATGTAACTAAAAACTAATTAACTGGAAGGGTTGTCACCATCACTGAGAAATAAATGTCAGCACTAAAGTTCATACATATATTTGAACTATAAAAATCATTACAATGAAAACCGGCTTGCTAAATCGTGTTATGCTACTTGAAAGTGTAAATTATTAAATAGAATAAACACATATAAAGATAAACAATATGCCATGTTTGATTATTAAGTGAATTGATTTTATGAATTTATAATTGGCATAACTAAAATTGAATACGTATGAAGAATTTATAATGGTTCTAGCAGGTAATGCTGTAAGAGATAACAAAGCCAATGTGACGTCGACTTCTGGAAGTGTAGTGGCATTGCACGGCGCGAGGAGGGGGTCTGCGCTGTGACGCACTGTTGACCCGCAAGTTCAGCGAAGGAATGCATGCCGAGGCTGCGCTGAGATTTGGGCGCGGAGTGAGCTCACAGAAGCACACAATTATGCACACTGCCTTGCGCTCAGAGTACTACGATGTAACTAGAAACATCGCCCCATTTACAATACATTAGAAAAACACATGCTTCTTGAAACGGTTTCTCGCGCGAAATCACTGTTCATTCGTAAGCGTTAAATACAGTAGAAGTGTGATCCCGCACAAAACCACTGTTCACAGACGAGCCTTGAATAAAATACTGTGCAATATGCACGGATTAGACGAGAAAGTCATTGCAACATTGAATAATACATACATTCGCGTGATGTTCACAATAAGTTCATGTCCAAGTAATTGAAATTACACTGACCGTTTCATTGTATTACATTAAACTGTTGGGCTAGCACATTAGAGGAATCTTACGCGTGTAGCTTGATACATTGAGATGTTGTGCAATACGTGGGAGCTTGCGCGACATGAGGCGATCGCAGTAAAGGTTGTATCTCGCCTGACGAGGCACGTGGAATTCAATCAGATGAAGGCTTCACATGTATCTGAGGTTTCAGCGAATAAGAACGCTTCTTACAAATACATTGTAATTAAGTAACAGAAGTTATTGTTATTAACTAATGACTTATAGGGTTGTGTAGCATTTTTAACTATGGAAATTACAGTGCTAGTTTCAGATTTAGAACATTGAAGTAACAGTATTTCGGCAATGTGTTGCAAGTGTGGCTGCCGCAATCACGCGCCAGGAGTCGTTGGTTTTGGGAACGGGAGGAGAGACGTAGATAAATTCCAAAAGCCATGGTTCTTTTGTGAGCATGTTTGCAAAATGCATTTGTAAATCGCTTTCGTAGAGAATGATTTGTACTGAATCCTGGCTACATTGATGTGCGTGTCAAAATAATTATAATTAATTAATGAGTAGCTTGCGTGCCTGAACAGAAACATATAAGCAAGTTTTTTTCATTTCCGAAAGCGAAATGTCGGTTCAGCTGTGATAGCTAAAGCATTGTAAACTCCTGGCAAGGGTTTTTGATTGATTGATTAGTTTGATTGATTGATTGATTGACACGTCAACTACTAGGGTGATTAGTCCCGTAAGTGTAATGCATGTTTTACTCGGGAGGTGGCGGTGACCGTTCCCCGCTGTGTGGCGAGAACCGGCGCCGACCTACCATTGGCTAGCGGGGTTTTCCTCGAACAGGTATCTCCCACCAGCGGAGCACCACCCCAGCCGGGACAAGTTTTAAGTTCCCGACTGGTCTCCTGGAATCAGTGGTAGTGTAGTGCATGTTAGTGCGTGTATGCAAGGGGAAAGGATAGCGCATGGAAGAGGAAGGTGAGATCGCGCGCGGTCCGTGGCCCGTTTGTTAGGTTTCTACTCCAGCATTCGCCTGGTGTTGATCAGAGAAACTACTGATCAGAGCAGCCGGCTTCTGGATAGGACGTACACATAACTTACGTCTGGCCAAATCAGCTGCTGAAACCGTGCTTCACTGCTGTATGCCCATGGTTATGTCGGAGGGAGTTGCCTGATTAAAGAGAACGGTGGTTGGTTCTTACCGAAGTTGACGGGGCATATGCAGCTTGGTTCCAATGGATATCCTCATTTTTATAGAAAATAATATTCATATAAAAAGGTCAGGTAGATTCCTCTATATATATTTTTTAACGTAAAAGGTCTATTTTAGAAAACTTGGGAAATGTCACAGCTTTTTCTTGTAAATTACTGCCACAGCTTAAAATATTATGATACCAGAACAATATCCCTATATTTTTCTTCTGATCAGTTTACCACGTTTCAGCGTAAAAACTTCTAGTCGGGCAGAATGATGCCTGACCCTACTTATCATCTACATTCCATCAATAGAAACATTCCAACTTTTACAAAGAAAATCAAACTCACGAATGTGTGTGCTAATTCACCGCAATAACTCATAAAATGCGAGCGAAAGACATTTGTTTCAGTTTTGTATACTGCAGAATGTATTGACATCAAGTTCGCTGACAATTAGAATTACTCTTTTATGATACCATCGTAGGCTTTAACGGTTGGAGTCAGTAGAGGGTAAAATTTCCGGGCTGATAGACCGTGGTACAGTTTGCATTGAAGGGCCAAACGTTTCGTTCACGACTGCATGGTTCTGTGAGCATAGGCACAACACATTGATCTGTCAACACTCGCCTCACCGAACAAAAACGAAATTGCCGCTTGGGATACACAGATAAATCAGCGGTTGCTGAACATACCTTCTCGGAAAGAGAACACGACATCCTGTTCGCAGACACTGAAATACTGCCTACGACCACCACAATCACTCCAGATTGCAACGGGAAACTATTTTTAAACATTCCAATAACTTTAACAGGAAAGATGAAAGACTCAAAATTAAATCTACCTGGTGTCCCTACTCCGCAAAACTACCAGCTAAAACCATATAAGGACAGAATTACCTAATCCAGCCACAGCGCAATCGACAACCAACCACGAGCCAGCCTGCAAACCATTAGCCAATCACAAGCTAGCGCGCGAAATCCCCACCGCGGCGCTCCCTCCCGCCGACTATAAAAACCGTGAATCGCGACGCTAGACGCCAGTCTGCCGCCGCCACGAACACTGTGCTCTTGCGCCTCTGCGACCCATAAACACGAGAGGAATTCCCATAAACACTGGAAGATTGTGCCAAATGCTGTTTAATCTGCACTAATGTGATTATTAAGATCTAACACAAGTGCTCTGCACATTATTTACATGCACTTTCGTAACGGCCATTGTGACGTAAGCTCCTAGTTATCAGCATCAGTCATGCCACGCACTGTAATGGGAGTGGCGCTGTAATGGCTAACCACTATAACTCTTTTTAACAAATCAAGTGTTCACCAGGCGTGAGGTGGCCCCTCTTCTCATGAAAGTCACGCGTTAACATGACGTAAAGTTTCATTTTTGTTGTTTTTTTTTTTCAAAAATTACACTAATATAATTTTTTGAAAGAGATTTCACGCCTTAATTTGCACTTTTTCAGCGTTTTTTAAACATTGTATTTGCGTGTATTTGCGATATTTTACAATATTGCATTTGTTCATGGAAGTGCTTGAAATATATTTTTTTATATAATTTTTTTCCGGTAAAAATTCGATATTTTTTCTGTGAAAAGACGGCCACATTTTGCATTTACACTAGCGCCTAAACGCCATTTTCTTAAAAACGGCTCGGAATTTTTCAAAGAAAATTGCAATTTAGGACGAGGGTTTACGCTTCGTAAATATTCGTCAAATAATAATTCCGTTCTATTTTTGGTAAAACTGAAAAAGTAAGAAAATTTCAAAAAAATGTACTATAGCGGCAGCTGTCAAGAGTATATAACAAGTTCGTATATCTAGCCGAGACCAAATGAAATATAAAACTAGTACATGAAAAGGTGGACCATTCTGTAACACTACTAGTTAAAATTGCAAATATTGAACGCAATATTTCTTGAAAACCAGTAAAATTTAAAAAGAATGTACAGTAACGTAGTGAAAGAACAAATGATCGACAACACATTTTATATGAAGGAAAAACTGTAATTTGGTCAATCTGGTAGGTCAATCTGTAATTTTATTGTTGTAGGAAGACGAGAAAAATTCAAATTTTTGAAATTTTCGAACATTTTGAGTGAACTATGTATATAGGACATACGCTATCTTTATATGTATTTAGTAGGCTGTCCGGGTGACGTCGCGTCCATGGCGAAGGTGCCGACGTTTCGGTCGCCATTCTGCGACCTTCCTCAGGGCGTAAAGCGCTTTACCGAAACGTCGGCACCTTCGCCATGGACGCGACGTCACCCGGACAGCCTAGTAAATACTCACTCCGGCCGCGGAAGCCTACACTCTCACCTTTATATGTGTTTATATTATATTCTTACAATATATTTAAAGAAAAAAATTGGAGCATTTTTTGAGAAAATTTCGAAAATATCCGGGGGCCGTCATGAAAAGTACCCCAAATTTCGAAGAAAGTGTTCAAAATTGCGACTCCTTGAGTAAAGCCAGATCGTCGGGGGAATATCCGTTTTAGAAATAATCGTAGGTATGGTTTAGGAAATTGACAGACGCATAGTTGTTTTACCGTCAATCGATTTATCGGTGTAAAATACCTACAAAACAGGGATTCTGTTTACATTACGTGTTAGATGATCTTTTTTCAATTTAGCAACTAGATTTGTACACTTTTTTGTTATCGAGGCCCGGTGATGATTTTTTCGGCCGAAAACTCGCCTTTTTTTCGCGCAGCATTACGAAACTGTGCCTATACTACGTATATTGCACGTATATTGTATTTATGTATATACATATGTATACGTACATCGTGTTTACGCCGTGTGTGTACGGGAAAGTAAAAAGCAAGTGTACAAGTATCTAACACCTAAAATTCATGTATTCATGGTTTCAGCCAAGATTCCTAATACTATTTATTGTATTCAGTTACTATTTTACGGGTATTTTTATGTATTTATGTATTTTATTAAATAGATTATAATGTAAAAGAAAATTATGCAAAAACAATCTAACGCCATGTGGAGGAAATGACAATGGTACTGCTGTCCCACTTCATTGCAGGAGGCCGAGACATCAGTGAAATTGAAAATCTATTTCGGGCATTTTGAAATTGGCAGTCATCCAAGTAGGACAAAATTGTTTCAGTGCTTGTACGCCTGATATAAATATTTTTTGCTTCATTACATAGAATCAAGAGTGTTACAGGTTAATCAGGTGTATTTGTGTTTAGGAATTGCTAATGTTTGAAAATTAGGAGATCGAAGGAGTGTGGTTGTGTTCCTCCACGAAGTGCAAACGAACTTGTGTTTTAGTAATACTCATGTGTCACAAATGAGTGCCTATGGGGAAATACTGCAGCAAGAAATCATCAAAGATATCACCGATACGCGTCCTTTGTGACAGGGTCTCCAAATCAGTGAAGAGGCGAGGGAAAAACTTTTAAATTATTTTTAACTACAGGACTATATTTCTTTGAAGGAACCATTTTTATTATTGATATTAAATGATAAGATCGATTAATCTATGTAATAATCATTGTATATTTATATCATGCTTATGGACGCAGAAAATTTAACTAAAATATTTACTAATTCTAAAGAATATCCGAACCTGAAGGCTCCACCCACTTCTTATTCGAAGAAACTCTGATACACGGTAAGCATTTTAACTTCCATTCAAAATTTTATTGCTTTTAACTTCTATGTATTACAGGAGGCTAACATTGTCTAATCCGTACATAGATATTATTGTTGTTTCTGAACCTTCTAAAGCTTCACAAACATGACTTTTAATTTAATACTAATATTTGAACTTGTTATTTTTCTCAAAACCAGTATTGAATAGAATGAATTTGTGTTTAAATTTGTCTCTACAATTACAAAGTTTAACCATGAAAGACTCTTCAACATACGCAAAACATAATTACATTTTTATTGTTGAATAATATAATATGAACATATATAATGCATATGAATATGTATTAAATTATATATGTATGATCATATTATGGATGGGGGTTTTTAATTATACAAATATATTCAAGAAAGTTGCATAAAACAAATTAAATTTGACTAAAATCTTAAAGTTAGAAAATTTAGCATTGTTTTATAATAGTTTTCATCAGAAAGTATTTCTTAACCTTAAAGTAACTCCTGAAGAAGAGGAATAGAATTCCTCAAAATGTTGAAATGTAAAACATAAAAAATTAGTAGAATATTTTAATAAAATTGTTTAATCTAAATTATAGTTGATCGTTGTTTCTACAATTTATTGTGAAAAGTTATTCTGAAAAAAATCTACAAATGTACTGTCTCGTAAAATACAATTGACAAAATAGAAATGATTATACGTATCAATTAGCCTCATTTTCTTGTGCACTTCCATACAAATGTGTGTATAATATAAATATATATATATATATATATATATATATATATATATATATATATATTCAGAGAGAGAGAGATTATGTGACATATATGTAACACACAATCTTTTTACTGTAGTCTAATGATGTAATATAAATCCATGTAACTTTTAAACGATCTACAAATCACAGGTGATATAGGGTGAGACCTTTGTAACATGTGTTGTGAGGCGAGCTACGTAAGCTGGATCTGTTTGGGGCAGCTCCTTCGATGCCCCTCTCGGCGAGCAGGGCGCTCGCACCCTCGTCCTTACGCTCGCCCGCCCCCGCCCCGGCCTCCGCCGCCAATGCGCGCCCGCCGTCCCGCGGCCGGTCGGCCTCCACCTCCCGCGGGAGAGCGCTCGCGGCAGGGGCGGCGGCGGTGCGATCCTCGTCTCCGCCGCGGGAGGCGCCACTAGCGCCGGCCGCCGCCGCGGCGACGCCGCAGCCCCTCACCAAGACGGCGGCGCGCGTGGTGGTGAAGGCGGTGCGCAACGCCATCTACCCGCCCAAGGAGAACCCTTTCGCGGCGGAGGGCGCCGCGAAGGGCCCCTCGCGCGCCGCCAACGCGAGGACACTGGCGGCCGCGTGCATGGAGCGCGCGCGCGAGGCCAGCGCCGGCTCCCAGCAGCGTGCAGGGATGCAGGTAACTTCGCTTGACCGATGATCGCTTGGATTGAATGATGATGGCGGCTGCGTAATTTACTAATGTAATGGTCCCGTAAGTGTAGTGCATTTTGGGGGGTTTGATTGATTGGTAGATTGATGAGTGATTGCGGGAGAGTCATCTGCTAATGTCATGGTCCCGTAAGGGTAGTGCATTTTTTGTATCGTGGGAGGGATTGATTCACTGGGCGACTGATTGATAGATCGATTGATGAGTGATTGCGGCTGCGTCATCTGATAATGTCATGGTCCCGTAAGTGTAGTGTATGTGTGTATCGTGGGAAGTTGTGGTCTGCCTCTGCTGGATGATGAGAACGGCGGCTACAGCGTCAGCTTGCGTTTTTTTGTTGTTGTTTTTTCTTGTTGTTTTTCCAACCCGTTATCTTCCCCCTCATCAGCCGAGACAAGCTTTAAGCTCCCGATGGCTATCCCGGTATGTCGGTGCTTGCCAGTGTGTGTGTAAGTAAGGGGAGACTAAGCTCCCGATTGGTCACCCGACATGTGTGTTTGTTTGTATATTTGTAAATATGTGGAGAACAAGGAAGGGGAAGGACATTTCTCCCACGGTCCGTAGCCCGTTTCTTAGGTTACTGATCCGCCTGATTGACCTGGTGTGTATTGGACATACCGCGGGAAATATCCGATCAGAGAAGCGAAACATAAGAATTCTTCTCCAAACAGCGGTTGAATTTGACCTAGCTATATAGCTTGTGTTGAAAACCCTGCCACCTTCGGGCTCGAAGTCTAAAACCTGCCGATCTGCAATGACATCATGTACTGCCCTGAGACACCTAAGCCAGCCCGATGTCTTCGTGAAATGTGGATAGAGTGAGGGTATTAGTTACAAAAGAGACCACTAGAACTATTGAAGAAATGACAACCTCTGAAAAATCTAACTTACATTTCAATGTCACATCTAAAGTATCGAATATTATTTAATTTAGAGAATTCCTTATCATCCGTGTCAGTCTTTATATCAACTAATAAAATAAGCCTTTTTAAAGACTTAAAATACTATAAAACAACTTTGCTCTCTAAGATGTATGAAAAATTGGTGGAGAAAGGTATCTTTGAAGTTACATAGTTTATCAGGAGTTTCTGAAGACTAAAGAATTTTGGTTTCTGTAAATCTGAATTCTCCGAATAGTCGAAATACTTTCTCTATATTTTACAGATGACCTATCCAAACATTAGTTGTAAAATACATCACAAACTATTTGCAGTTCCGATCCCTTCATTACTTCGTCAATATTTTGCGTTCATCGTTATTATATGATTTTCTCATGAGTTCAAAATGTCTTCTGTAAAACATCTGGGCTTGTCTCCGCCACACGTTTGAGATTTTTTCTAGAAAAAACTTGTGCAGAAGTTTCCACCATATACAGAAAATAATATAGTTATCAGTGACCGTTGTGAGCTTCTACCTTCAACTTTTTTTGTTCCCGAGAGGAGGAAGGTAGGTTATCGATAAAATATAGATGCGTGGGTCATATATACAGGAATAAAGGAGAGGAAAATCGTGTAGCGCTATCTACAATATGAAAATCCATAACTGCATACTAGTGGCCGGAATGGATATTTTGTTGTTGTTGCGATTGCTGGTGCAAGTGCACTCTCCTCGATGTTTTTAACATCCAATGCAGAAACTTAAAAGGTAATTACCCTTGAAAGGACTAATTGGCAATTATAAAGCGATACTTTTTTCGGTATACTATTCGTAAAATATATTCGGAAAACAATGTTACACGATCATAGAGCTGTACAATATAGGCTTACCCCCTGTTTGGAGGAGAAATATACTGGCCGAATTCTCGTACGGTAGCGACGTTTTTGCGATCAACACCGGGCGAATTCCGGAGTAGTGCCCTATCAAACGGGCCACGGACCGCGCGCGATCTTTTCTTCCTTTTCCTCGTCCTAACCTCGCCCCTTACACACACTTACCCTAGCATGCACTACCTTTCTTGTCGGGAGAGCAGTCGGGAGCTTAGAGGCTTGTCCCGGCTGGAGCTGTGCCCTACTGGTGGGAGATACCTGGAGGTGGGAAACTCCGCAAGACAATAGGAGTCTCTTTATCCATAGGGGAAAGGTGACAGTCACCTCCGATAAATCATATTACTAACGACCTTGGCAGTTGATGTGCCCGGAATCACTAACCAGTCAATGAAATAGTCAAAGAAGCCCAGGCGGACTTCTGGGAGATACCTGGAGGGGGAAACTCCAGGACAACAGGAGTCTCTTTATCCAAAGGGGAAAGGTGACAGTCATCTCCGATAAATTATATTACTAACGACCTTGGCAGTTGATGTGCCCGCAATCCCTAACCAGTCAATTAAATAGTCAATGAAGCCCTGGCGGGCTTCTGGGAGATACCTGAAGGGGGGAAACTCCAGGACAACAGGAGTCTCTTTATCCAAAGGGGAAAGGTGACAGTCACCTCCGATAAATGATATTATTAAGGACCTTGGCAGTTGATGTGCCCGGCATCACTAACCAGTGAATGAATGAAAGGGTTGATTGCATGGCAGCCCCGGCGCGCGGTGGCGGCCAAGGAGGAGAAGCCGGGCCTCCATTTCCTGCGGGCGGCGCGCGCCGAGGCGGCGCGGCTCAACGCGCTGGTGGAGGAGGTGGAGCGCGAGATGGCGGAGGAGCCGCAGATGCCCGAGGAGATGCAAGAGAAGCTGCGCGCCGCCTCGGGCCAGGCGCGCCTGCTGCTCAAGAAGAAGATGCAGCAGTTCGAGGGCCTCTGCCAAAAGAACATGACGCAAAAGCCCGGCGAGGTGTTTCCGACGACGGGCCAGGACCTGGCGGGCTTCTGGGACATGGTGAAGCTGCAGATCGACCAGGTGGACAGGTGGTTCGCGGAGATCGACGCGTTGCGCCGCGCGGGCTGGAGCGAGTCGCTGGAGGCGGCGGGGGCCGGGGCGGCGTCCGCCGGGAAGACCAAGAGCGGCAGTGCTGCCCACAGGAGGAACAGCATCGTCAACCCGGACTCGTTCGAGCCCGGAAGCGCCCCGAAGGTCACTGCGGCTTCCCCCAACCGCGGCTTGCGAGCGGAGAGGTTCCAGTCGGCGGGGAAGGCTGTGGAGAGGACGGCGGCGCCGGTTGGGGACGCTCGGGGCAAAAGCAGCGACACGCGGAGACTTCGAGATAAAACGCCCGGTCGCGACAATAGATGAACTCCTTTAAGACTGACACTCAATTAGTGTTTACGTTGCCGCATCTCGAACACAGGGTCCAAGTTGGGATGAAGGAAGTGATTTACCTGGTCTTGCCTTTCGAATGTCGCTCATTAATTGAATCGTTTGTAGTTTTATAAATATCGATCACGTTTTTCGTGCTGAGAAATGAAGATCACTATGGTTGTTGGACGACGTGAATAATTCCAGTATATTTTATATTTCTCGTTTTGTCAAGTTGAACGTGTTTTGTCTTTGACTTTGTGTATTGATGACTCATTTTACTACTCGAAATTTTCTGTACATGGTTTTTGTATAAAATGTTTACACTCGGTGAATGTGAGTTTTAATTATTTGCCATTCAGATTATTTTACTCTCGTGAGCATAAAAGCTATTAAATAGTTCTCCCATATTTCATTATTTAAATCTGCTGAACATTTGAGTTAACACAAGATAATTGTTGTAATCAGTTAAAGATAAATATTTAATTTATAACTCCGATAAATAGTCATTATGATTAATAATTTACCCGCTTATTTGCGTATCATTCTTTACAAAGTTAATCAAATGTAATCGTTTTCAATATTCACAAATACCGATAAATTGACATTGTAAAAGTGTAGATATACGGTATCTCGCTTAGTAGAAAAGAATATATATCTAAAATTTACAAACACTTACGTTAAATTTTAGTCATGGTGGGATATTTGTATTATAAAAATTTTGAATTTCATTCAAGATATGAAAACTAAGATATTTGCCAGTTTTTTAAAATAACGTATTTAAAATTACATCCACTTCAAAGTTAATTCGCGTCCCCACAATTTAATACATTACCTGTAATTTATAATTTATATTTGTTAAACATAAACAAACATATAGAATACTTAAATCATGAAATTTAAAATAAATAAATATTGAGGATAATATTTTTACTCTTTAATATCTCAGAATAACTCAACATCGAAGAAGAAATATTATTCTCCAAAGGCGTATCCCGCAGCGTTTAAAACACTATACATTTTAGTGATAACTGCAAGGTGACATTAATTATAGAAATTGGCTTGTTTGGATTACTAATTCTTTGGTACTTACCATCTCTAATTAATTGTGGAGACAAAGATATGAACTCTGAGAACCATTTCGAGAATCATGAATCTAGATTTTTGTGGAGTTTTTAGTTTGAGCCATTATTGCAAAGAAATAAATGCATCGGAACTTTGCGGTATATCGAGACTGATTGCTAAACGAAAATGGAGGTTTCAATTGGTTTTCAAATAGTTCTAGAACACATTTCACAGATATTTCAATAAATGAAGTGACTAAGAATATCTCCCTCCAACAAAACGATTGTAATTGACAGGAGACGAAGCTACATGTCATGGATGTCACATGAAAGCGCCGATCTCGTATTTTCCCCTTTTTGTTATTGTGGCTCTCTGGAATAACAGGTGCAAGTGCCATACACTCATCAATGCTCGTCATATGGGCTTTTCTCGACACATAAACATTGTTGGCAACGATTCAGGGATGGCACAGATATACGTGACATTTTTCAAGTGGGAAGTACACCGCTGTAATCTGACGTATGCATAGTAGTACCAGTAACAAACTGCATTGTTATATAGTGTAAAGCGGAGTGCAATTTACGAATAATTCATTAAAAAAATCAAAGTACTCGGCAGAGTATTGAACTGAAATTGTGCATTGAAATTTTTATTGGATGATTTGTACTGAAAAGTTTCTGAATTGGCAGTTTTATAAACAACTATAATACGTAAAAGTGATAAACAATTATAGTACTTATAGTTTTAATGAATACATTTAAAATGATTTACATTAAATTTGTTAATTTAAAAATACTTTCATTTGTAATATATTCATCTATCTTAGGCTACTAACATCCAAAAAATCATGACTATTTTCAAACTGTGTTTAACTAGAGACTTTTGAAATTCAGATACTTTCGTTGTTTTTGCAATACAAAATCAATAGCAAAGCAATTCCAAAACCATTTTCGTGTTTTTATTTTCAATAAAATTCATTTATCTCATTAACTACCTACAATTAAATTCAATTTTCTGTTTCAAGGACTTCATTTCAAAAATTTTTACATTAATTACAAATCCGTCTTTCCAACTAAGCGAGATAGATACGAGATTCTGCATAATTTCACACGTTATTGTAATGTTTTTGGGTTGCAGTTAGTGCGTTTTACAATTTCGGCAACAGATTCTTGCAATCTATGATATTATATTTGCTAGAAAATTGTACTTTTGTGTTTTGTTTGTTAAAACAATAAACTTAATTAAAGTGAAAGCAAAAACCATGCTATATTTAATATTTTTATGAGGAGTTATGAGGATTTTTATGAGGATTTTCTTACATTAAAAACAATTAAATGACTTCATATTTTATTCGCCTTTACGATTTCGTTTTTAGTGTTCGATTTGCAGTCCCTTCCATCCTTTTTATTTGTTTATTGTGATTTTTAATGTTTAACTTTTTTGTCTCAGAACCCCTGATGATCTGGCCACGTTATGTTGCGAAATGATGTGCAATGGGCACAGATGCCAGTAAAATAACAGTTTTAAAGTATGAATTGATTTGATGATGGAAGGGGATATCACTGCACATAAAAGTAACCATAAGCTTAACATATTCATACAGTGAATATATTATATTTTTTGCCATATTAATTTAATGATGTTTGCAAATGAACAATTCCATGGGATAAACTGAATGACCTGGTCGAGCAGGGGATAGTGCGTCGTAGAATAAATGTTACAACTTCTAAGACACGTAAATAGATCAAAGATGATTACAATTTTGACAATAAAAATGGGGGGCGAAATTTCAAATAACCATATTCCACACGTGTCATGCGCCCTGTTTATTAGATACAACTCTACGCTTTGATGGTTGTCGGGTCTACAATATCGCTTCACTACGTCCGAAGGTCGCTCATCTAACACTCATGTGAGATCACTAGCCTACAACTCAAAGGAAAATATTATACTTGAAATTTTTACTTCATATGAAAGTTTCCATCGTGTGTTATTTGACAAAAAGTGATCATTTTTATCACTTTACATTATCTAGAAATGTGAAACATTTCTTCAGAGACACCTGTGCCTGAATATCTGATTTGTACAGTACTTAAGAGGCAGATCATCACCCAGGCCATTGAGTTGTTCCTATTTTGACTAAGTCGGCCAGAAAAGAACAGAAGTATACAAATAGAGATATACATTTACATATTAGATATTCAACAGTGTCTCGGAATTCAATTTTAATATAATCAAACAGAAAAAAATCAGACCTAATTTAATCTTATATATGCAGTACTCGTATTGAAGAGCTTTGAATTTAATTTGTTACTTTCTGATAAAATGATACAAAACATAAATAAAATGTGCAAATACAATGCTTCCTAAAGCAATATCTTCAGAAGTTGAATATTCTGCATACAATCAGACAATCCCCTCTCATTTTCAACAATATGCTTTTGTTGTACTGTTTGCAATTAAGCATAAAGGTTTTTGCTGTACTATCAGGTACGGAACTTTACATTTTTAGATAATTTCAAGTAAACATACTTGTAAGTAGTTATAAATACAAATATGATAGCAATTGCGTGATTCACTGTGAATCGTGGACCCAAATTTATGCTACTGTTTATTAGTGTATCAAACAAGCATATACAATAGAAATATTGCGAATTTATGCTATTTATGCAGGTGAACATGCCTCACTCAGAACACTTAGAAACATGACAATGCATGCCACTCAATTTCTACCTATACATTAACTAATGGTGTTTCGGAAACAACTACTCTAATATACTTTTTAGTCTTATGAAACTATTATTTTATCTGCATTTGTTGAGAAAAATAGACGATTCCCAATTGTCATCCTTATAAAAGGCCTCACACATGTCCATGAAAGTGTCCAGACCATAGTAGTTTAGTGTGAACAAGTAACTAGGCGTTCATCATGCCGGAATGACTAACTTGCAGAATATATTTAATTATAATACGTGTTTAACGTCAACAACATTTTAATTATTTGTACAAACCATTTCAAGGTAATAAATGTTAAATAACAGTGATTAGCACGTGTTTAGTTACAAACGTTTTCATGACACTGTCGTATTTTTTAATGAGAAATGCATCTCTAAAATAAAAAATATTCATCACGTACATTTATAGAGATATAAGTATACTTATCATATTTATGATAATTTGGTAATTATTTGCAATTAATCACTATCAGTGAAATCGCAAATTTTAAGTTTTGGAGAGCTTCCCCCAACAATCTGCTTTCGTTCTACTGCTTGTAATTTAGCGTAGACATTTTATGCTGTCAGTTAATAAAACGATAATTCTTTTTTAAGAATGCTGATCTCAATGATAGGCGTGATCCAAGTTTTGAGAATTTAAATGCGACACGCTTATTAAAAGGAATTTTAAATAATTTAATGCTGTATCTAAATTTATCAAACCTACAGTCAAACGTTTAGCGTGACACTAAAGTTGGCGTGACACTAACCTTAATGAAGTTCTTGTGACTGAAACATGAAATTAAATTTTTAAGACTAGTATAATCAAACTGTATTCAACACACATCAAAACAATTTTTCATAGACGTAACGTACGAAATTTTAAAACTTCAATATCTATTTAGGAACATTTTTATGATTTTTTTGTACACAGCGTTTTACAATAATTCTTGCCTTCAAAGTTTCACAGAGAAGGGTTCCTTCTATGGTCTAGTTTGGAACAAAACATACCATTTTACATGCGTTGTTTCTTTGTTCCTGCGTGCAATTTGTGTACTATTAGTTAATACCAACTTCAACTGTTCCGAGTTTAATATCTTTCGCTAAAGGTGAGTTTTTCTTTCTTATTGACATATCATAATTAAAATATGCAGATTTTGTTCGTGACATGCTTACTTTTCTTAAATAAAAAAATATTTACTGTAGTTTAGTTCTGTAGAAGGCAAATTCAATTGATTTTTTCTTCGGCCATGAACACTAAAAACAGTAGAAGAACACTGTTGATAGAACGGATAACACGATCATATTTCGTGTAAATAGTAGTTCATATATTTCACAATTGGGGACGCTAATGAATGTAAAAGAAAACACTACGTTGTTGCTGCTCTTGTATTACTCGAGCAACTTTTCTTGAACGCTGGAATGAAGAAATGCGGGTAGAGTGCGGGTGTTAGTTACAAAATCGGCCGGTAGATTTTATGAAGCAATGCCAATCTCTGGAGAATCAGTCATACCTATGCAACCTTCACAACAAGTTGCGTTCTAACTTTCTCAGAAGCTTGAGGTACCTCCTGTGATTTAGCTTCACGTGGTTCGGTCCTGTGTGAGGATTTTTGGAGAAAACTACGGACAAAAGTTCTCAACAAAAAACAATTTTTCTATTTCGCGCCAGTGAAGATGTATTTGGAATGTTGTCATCAGTGCTTGCTGCGAGGTTCTCCTTCCTCTGATTATTGTGACAGAGAGGGGAAAGCCAGATCAACGTTCAAGAAAAGTTGCGCAAGTAATACATAGTATTATACGTTGTTTATTGACCCACATGTGTCGAGTTGTTGCAGATGTTTTAGTTTGGAATTGCATCGACTTGAAGTCCATCAACTGACGTACGTGAGGCTACCAGGTAGCCTGGCGTAAGAACCACGTGACACTGACAGTCTATGAGATCAACGTGCCCTATTGAATCCAGACTAAGCCCTATGAACTGAACGGTTTTGTACACCGCGTACTAGATAAATATAACAGTAATTAAAGACCGGTACTCTACCACAAAACTGCTCAAGTTGACGTTCCATCGGATGTATCTTCATACATCACTTGCCCTCGGACCATAAAGTTTGTCATACACAGACTCAACTGTAGTGATGAGATGTGTATGAAAAGCAGGTATTGCTCGGGCAACTCGGGTATTAGTTACGTAAACAGCCACTAGATTTTATGAAGCAATGCCAATCTATGGAGAAACAGCCATGCCTTCGCAACTTTCTCAATAATTTGCGTTCTAACTTTCTTAGGAGTTCGTGATATTTCCTGTGATGGATCTTCATCTGCTTCGGTCATTTCTTTAGCATTTTAGGAGAAAATCACGAACAGAAATTATCATCTTCAAGAGAAAATAGTTTCTATTTCGCGCCAGTGAAGATGTGTTTGGAATGGAGTCATCTGTGCTCGCTGCGAGCTTCTGCCTTCAACTGTTTATTGTGGCAGCGAGGAGGACGCCACGTATTCATACCAGAAAAGTGTGTGAGTAAAGCCCTTAGCTGCAATGAAATTACCCGGCTAATAGTAAATCCCATTTAAGTCATTTTCAGGCAACGGCCACCAAGCTCAAGTTACAGTCCCTAGAGACTATAACAACCGCAGCCATTTAATATACTCTCACCCGATAGCCCCACCTGGCAGATCAGGAGTTGAAGGAAAATTATTACAAATGACGAATTGTAATTATTACAAATGGAGATTTTCAAGAAAATCAATATGGGTGTGGGATGTATTGACGGGTTTCAACTAACAGAATATCACCCAGTTTCAATTCTCCTGGAAACAGCATACAAAATAAGGGATCGGTGGCACAAGGAAATGCGCTGCTCTTTATATCGAGGGACCCGAGCTCATGTGTCAAATCAAAGCTACCTAGTAAACATACAAACACACACACTAGAGTGTAGATGGCATTGAAGCAGGTTGTGAACGCAGGTCGTCATGAGCCGAAAAAAGTCTAGATAAGATTCTTCACTCGCCGCGTCGCTGAATATACTCGTACGTGTGTTTCATTGGCGGCCGATATTTTCCGTACATACCTCCACCTTGTCTTCAACATCGGAGTTGTGACTCCCTTCTTACAGACTGGTCCATCCGTATGAATCGCTGCTTGTTGAGTCAGCCGCACGCCAGGAGGGGAAGGGAGGCGATCGAGCGTGAGTGAATTGAATTGAATTAATGCCTTATTGTACGTGGCGAGACTCGGGCCATTAGGCCCGCTCTTTCTTCTGACCACGCAAATTTTGCTACGCTCCTTTCACCAACTGGCAGAGAAAGGAGATATTTCTTGGACGAGAATTAATTTACCTCAGAGGCGTTATTTAGGCTTGAGAATATTTTACGTGCAAGTAAATCTACTAACATGGGACAGCCGGCTTTACTTCCGAAGGAAGGCGTACGAAGGATTTCTGAGGCGTACGAAGCTGATTTCTGAGCGTGAACGGATCAAGTATCGTGAAAGGTGAGTGGCACGCGGCCTCATTGCAGCTACGAACCGCCGAGTTTCGAATTATAGCATTTGAAGTTCGGCGATACATCGCGCTACGGCTTTGGAGGCACGACAGACGTCATGTGACAACGTCCGGAGAGCTTCAATCTCAGCTGGGCGGGATAATTAAGGCAAGTAAAATGCCAATGAGAGAGAGATGAGAATAAAGTGGAAAAATAAACACGTGGTATCCTAAGTATTATGAGGGTACATTCAGCGTTAATCTGTGTTCTACTGCAGAAGGATTCGGACGCAAACTCCCTTAAGATTCTGCCGAGTGGAGATGATGTCAGTGCATTCAAATTCACCAGACATTCTTGTTCAAATTATTGCTGATTCACAACACACAAAGAAAACATATATATAAAACAATGTTTGGGATATGTTTGATAATGTGTTAGAGAAATATTTCGAAAGAAACTTCTCATTTTTATTACATTGATGAAATTAGGTCTATGTATAGTAGAAACTAACAGAAATCCATGTCAACAATTTCTTACAGTTTTCCACCATAATTTTTGAGTGATGAATTTGAGTTATACTCAGAGATTAATACAGAGTAAAACTTATTATATCAACTACTTTTTGCACCTACGTTCGCCACAAAAGTCTGAAACTAGTCCTACCGTTAGTTTCATTTATTCATTGCATTCAGTCTTCCCGTTCGAAAGAATATGCTTAAGGTTGTGTGGCATTGAAATGGTTTCTGGTTTTCGAGCATTTTCGAAGACCGTTAGTGCTTTCGATCTCGATTGCTTTCCGTGGTTTCTCCGATCAACACAAGGGGAATGCTGCAGTACCATAACAAACGAACCAGGACCGCTCGCGATCTTTCCTTCCTCTTCCTTGTCCTATCCTTCCCTCTTACATACACTCAGGCAAGCACTACCCTACCACACATGTCGGGAGACAAATCGGGAGCTTAGGGCTTGACCTGGCTCCCCCGGTAACCCCGGTGGGCGATAGCTGGTCGGGAGAAAACTCCCTAAGTCAACATGTAGAACAGCTCTGGATCTCATCTTACAGCAGGAAAGATCACCGCGACCTCATTATAAAACAAATATTACATTTACAGAACTAACGGCCCTAGTACCGCGCAGATGTTAGCCAATCATTACCAGCAGTAATCGAAGTAGTAATCCACCAATCGAAGGGCCAGTTTTGTGTATCCAACTGTTTCCTCATTCACCTTGAATACGCGCCTGCGAGTGCATGCTGGGCGATGACGTCGAGGTGAAAACAACGAAGTGACTCTGCCGAGGATGACATTTCAAGCCTCTACATCGCTTTCTGCGTTCCAGTCTTGAGAAACGCGCCACCCCCAATATGCTGAAAGATGATGACGGCGACGTCGAGGACAACGACGATGAAGAAAATATATGAGATTTTAAGTCACGGCCCTGTCTCTATCCCACAGCGCGAGAAACACGCCAGCAGTTGAACGACCTCAACTATGCTGGGTGGTATGAAGATAGTGATTGTGACGATGGCGAGGACGAAATTTCAAGCAAGAACAACCTTTCTTCATTCCAGCCCTGTAGAATGCACCGTCACCGTGCTGATGTCGACGACGACGACGACGATGACGATAAGGACGACGACAATGAAGAACAAGATGAGATTTCAGGTCTCAACTTGTCTCTATCTTTCTGCTGGAGGAACACGCCAGCGTCAGAAATTGAAAGACATCTATAACAATGACAGTGATAAAGACGGCAGGAGTGGGGAGACAGTGATGACAGTGATAAGGACGACAAACGTGACGATGACGAGAGCTAAATTCCAAGTAAGAGAACATGCCTTTCCGTCTTCCAGCCCCGAGAGACGCTCCTCCGCCAACATGCTGGACGACGACGACGACGAAGAAGATGAGGACGACAATGAAGACGAAGAAGAGATTATAAGTCACAGCCAGTCTCCATCTTATAGTGTTTTTACGACCTCGATAACGATGACAGTGATAAAGACGATGACCGTGGCGATGACGAGTGCTCAATTTCCAGCGAGAGAACATGGCTCTCCCGGTTGCAGCCCCTCCACCGACATGCTGAATGACGACGATTACGGCAAAGACGACCACGAGGACGATGATGAAGACGAAGAAGAGATTATAGGTCACAACTTACATAGATCTCTATCTTACAGCATTTTTACGACCTCGATAACGATGACGACAAATGATAAAGACCACGGTTGGAGACGATGACGAGTGTTAAATTTCACGCGAGAGAACACGCAGAACTCCGTGTTGCAGCCCCGCCGCCGCCATGCTGGACGACGACGACGACGATGACGACGACGACGACGAGGACGAGGCGCGCGGGTCGCTGGGGGCGCCGGGCGGGGCCTTGCGCTCCGAGGCGGCCGTGCCGGCCGAAGTGCGCGCGCTCCTGCGGGAGGCCAAGGCCGGGCGCGAGGACGAGGTGCTGCAGCTGCTGGACGGCGGAGTGCACGTCGACGCCTGCGACCACGACGGCGACACCGCGCTTATGGAGGTACCCGCCACCCTCGTTATCTTCTGTTCGCATCTCCCGGCCCTCTCTCATCGCCGTTTTGGCAATAGGCTGATCGGCTTAACGGGCTCAGGAGGTCAATTAATGCTACTGCGCTTCCTATGCGGGTTCGATTTTATAACGGGTAACGTGTCAGGTTGTTGTACCCAAGTTTGCTGACCAAACCCGATCAAAGCCGTGGATTTGTAAGAACGAAAAAATCCTTCATACGCCTTCAGTACGACTTCATTCAGAAGTGAAGTAAAGCCGGCTGTCCCATGTTGTAGATTTATTGCAAATAAAAGATTATCAAGCCTCTGAGCTAAATGCAAAATCATCAGAGAAATACCTTCATTCTCCGCTAGGAGAAAGGAGCGTAGCGAAATTTGTGTGGGCAGACGGGAGCGCAGGCCAGAGAGGTTATTCCGGTCAATACCAGGCGAATGCCGGAGCAGTACCGTAACATACGGGCTTCACTCCTCTCGTGATCGTTTCTTCGACTCCTTGATACTTATCTAGTCTCTTGCTTATTCACGCGTAGACTTGCATGAACTAATATATTATATACATCGGAAGACTATCAGGCGGGGTAAAATCACCGCCACCTCCCGAGGGTAAAAGATGCACTACACATACGGGAATAATGGCTGTTGACACTGTAAATGAAAATGTCTGTAAAAGGAAATAATCAATGAATCGCAACGATTCTTATGTAAATTATGTAATTCACAGGGATTCACTAATGTACTCATAAGAACATTCAAACCAATAGCAGCGTTTTTTTATATTCTTCCATACTTTCTAGAACGAACAGAAAAAAATGAGTCACTCCATTTATCTTTTTGGGAACGAGCTATTTATTAGCTGTAGTTCTAACTTTAACAGACATACAGAAACATGTAGATCCGTTAACAAATGTGTACACGAATTGACCGACACATTTCAGTCTGTTAAAGATGTATTTATATTTAACAGACTGAAAATGTTCTTTGTAATCAATGTATTGTTTTAAAGTAATAAACGTATACTGAAGCACGAGAGGATGACAATATAAATATTTGTCAAAACGTTGTGAATGAATAATTTTCAAACAAGAAATTTGCACAAACATATCTTATCTATTAATTAAACTACACAACAGTCTTTAATAAATTAATTATTTCGTTTCAAGTTATATTAAATAAAAATACAAATTACTAAAAAGAATGTATGTGTGTGTGTAGGCGTGTGCCGCGGCGTCCGTGGAGGTGGTGGAAGTGCTGCTGGACAGGGGCGCTAACGTCAACCAGCAGAACAGCGCGGGGCGGCGCGCCTTGCACGCGGCCGCCGCCATTGGCGCCGTCGATGTGGCCGAGATTCTGCTGGACAATGGGGCAGAGGTAGGCTCGTTGAGGTGATTACGTATTCAGACCCGTCAAGGGCTTACGAACCTCGCCAAGATGACTGAGATTCTACTGGACAAGGGGTGAGAGGACGGCTCATTGAGGGATTACGAATTTAGCCTCGTCGACGTGGCCGAGATTCTGCTCGAGAATGGGGCAGAGGTAGGCTCATGGAGGTGATTACGTATTCAGACCCGTCAAGGGCTTACGACTTTAGCGTCATCAAGGTGACTGAGATTCTACTGGACAAGGGGGCAGAGGGAGGCGCATTGAGGGATTACGAATTTAGCCTCGTCGACGTGGCCGAGATTCTAATGGACAAGGGGGCAGAGGTAGGATAATCGAGGGTTTACGATTCAGCGTCTTACGATTTTAGACTCGTCAAGGATTACTGATTTAGCCTCGTCGACGTGAGAGAGATTCTGTTGGACAAGGAGACACAGGTTGGTTCTTCAAGAGCTTAGCGTCTTACGATTTTAGGCTGAAGGGATTACGTATTTATCCCCCTCGACGTAGCAGAGATTCAGCTCGACAAGGGGGAGAAGGTAGGCTCATTGAGGGCTTATAAATTTTGATTTGTCAAGGGTTAACGAATTTAGCCTCGTCGACGTGGTCGAGATTCTGCTGGACAAGGGGGCAGGGGTAGGACGCTGACTGAAAGAGGGCTCGCGAATTTTGCCCTTTGGGATGGCGTCTTGGTACACGTCGTGCCGACACGTTCCTTTTATCTCTGATTGCGAGTCTTTATACCTGAACGTCAAGGAAGTTTCCTATGTGCGCGGGCTGCCGTCTTGAGACGACACGGTTCTCTTTTTTCAGACATGTTCCGTCTTGAGACAAGTTCCTTAAATCACTTATCAGTGATAATTGGAAGGAAATTAATATTGCACTACTGGCCTGCCGAACTAAAGAAATCCACACAGAATGGTTCCCAAAAATACCATGTATACTCTTCAAGAACAACAAATAAAATACTTTTGTATGGCTGCAACAAAGTGAATGTTTTAGCAATACAGTGTTGACCGAAACTTCAATTATGCAGAACGACCATTTTATAAATATGCCTGTGGCATATTGGGTTTGGGCGAACGAGATCAGGGATGCCGGGAGAATCAAGAGAGAGTGCTTGGTAGAAAAGACAAAAAGAGTCGGTGAATTTTCGCTACCATAAAGTTTAAATTGTACTCTTGGTGTAGTAATTCTTGAACAGTTCAGTACGACTCTGATACATTCGTGACATCTATTTACGTTTTTGTTCACTCGGTATAGGATGTCCTGTGTTATTGCTGGGATCTGTTCCCGTAACATTTGCCTTAAATCATTCTTCCGTATGTCAATTTGTCGCATGTATGCGATCGTTTAGGACTCCTCAAAGAAAAAAGTCGCAAGGAGTCAGATCAGAAAATAGCGTTAAGGGAACTGAAACAGTGTGCGCGGTTGCGGAGTCATGTCGAAAATGACGCGTTGGTAATTCCGCTCATTCATTTGGAAGAGGGGCTCCAGCACACGATTTACATAACAGTTTGACACATTTTACGCTCGTGTCATACGCAAACGGAGGTTGGCATCCCATTCCTGCGCGCGCAGGTGAACGCGCAGATGCAGGACGGGCGCACGGCGCTGCACTGCGCCACCGGCTGCGGGGACCCCGACATGATCCGGCTGCTGCTGCAGCGCGGCGCCGACTACAAAATCCTCACCCAGCAGCAGCGCACGCCGCTGCACAGCGCCTGCGATCAGGCACGGCGCAATTCTTTCATCGCTTTTCTTTTCTTTTTTTTGTAATTTCCTTTCATTCGTTTCCTTCATTTCATTATTTCAATTCCTTTCAATGGTACATTCGTTTCAGTCGTTTTATTTGTTTCATTAGTTCACTTGTTTCACTCGTTTCCTCCATTTCACTACTTTCTTTAGTACGTTCGTTTCATTAATTAGATACACAACATCCTCAAAGAACAGACCATGACGTGTCTTAACCAGCAAATCCCTGAATTCTCTTCACCTCTGCTAAAACTAGCACAAAGTGTACACCCGTAACTCCATTCGCCTTCTCTCACCCGACCCCTTCTCACGCATTCACCAGCCCCCCCGCGTTTCATGACCCTTTGCCCGCACCTCACCCCTCTTCCCGCCTCCACCCGCTGCCGACCGGCTCTGTTCGTAAACACGACACACTCTCTAAAATCCGCAGAACTTTGTTTTCGGCCCGGGAGCTGCAAGGTTTGTACGGCCCAGTTTGCTTCTGGCATACAATTGCTATATTTTGAAAATATAAATAATTATACTTATATTTTAATAACTTATACCTAATTTTTATAATTCGTGTATTAATGTAATTTTATTTCTGTAATTCTAATTTTAGCTCTGAGGATGATCGCTAAGCGATCGAAATGAATTTTAACAAAATATATTTTTGACACCAGATAAAATCTTTAATTTACCATATTTAACATTCGTTTCATTTGTTTTATCGTTTTACTTGTTTAATGTGTTGCAGTTTTAATGCGGCAAAAATGTTACTGATTGAAAAAACCTCTGAAGTTTGACGTAGTTTTGTAATTTTGCGGAGCATTTGTAAATAATACGAGAAAATATGTGCTGTTGAGCACGACTAAATTAATTTTGAAATCCTTGTTTGGTAGTGTGTGGCGATGGCAGGTTTTTCAGATGTATTGCGAGGTCTTTCCCCACCACTGCAAGGGAATTTCCCCCAAATAACCTCTCCAATGAAACATTTCCCAACTTCAAAAAGAAAAATATTCTCCAAATTATAGACCAACGTCATCAGTTGTCCTTGTTGATTCCCTTTGTCTATCCCTTTAAATTCAAATAATTCAAATGAACCAATCATCGTCCTCTAAGCTGCTGCTCGAAGCAGTAAACTGTCTTCATTTTTCACATGTTTTTCTTTCTCAGTACATGCCGTTAATTTTTCTCTTTTTAATACATAAAAATCGGATGTTTCCATTTTGTTCATAATAGTTTAGAGAATTATATTTTTATCTCGACTCCAGATGACAATAATTTCCCTAAACAAACCCCAAACACTTACACGTCAATTTGTGTTCCATATTATTTCCCTGCGATGAAAAACATTCCCATTTTGGAGAGAATATTCCTCAATCTGACATCCATGGACAAAAGTATTGGCTGCGGCTGTCGGAACGGTTCGATACTCGATTAACATGAGGAAATGGTGGTAGACACAAAGAGCTCTTCGCACATTTTCTCAGGTTCCCTCGTGCCACTTGCCTCTCATTATACTCTTTCTTCTCCATCATTTACATAACAGTTTGACACATTTTACGCTCGCGTCATACGCAAACGGAGGTTGAGTCATACGCAAACCCCATTGTCTCTACCATTTCTTGTGAACCTCAGTTATCGCGTAGTTAAAGGGCTCCTGGCTTCACCATATTTTTTTTCTTCTGGATGCGTTTTCCAGCGTCAGGGGCGATTTTGGGTATACCTTACGACGCTTACCAACTATGTCCCTCAGGGGGACACATATTAATCTGTCTGTCACCACAACCTGACGTGGTCGTGAACGACGATATTACTATGAACAATTCAATTTCTCTTAAAATTTGTCTCAAGTAGTTTAGGATAGATATTCTATTCTATACCGTAAATATGCCACAAAAGACTTATACATTTCCCTCGAAAACGAAAGCTTGTTTATTAAGGCTATTATAGAAATCAAAAATCTTACTTTGACAAAATAATTCACTTAAATTCAACCAAATATCTAAATAAATAATTTAGATGTTCTAAGCGTGGCGACAAATTTGAATTAATTTGGCAGCCCATGTACCAACACAGTTTTTAACTGTTTTTGACGTTAAATAAATACACAAATACATAAATTATTTAATTAATTAATTATGAAAATTCCTTAACATACAAATAACTTAAAATGTACTGGCAGGGCGACCGGCAGATCGTGACTGAGCTCATCCGCGCCGGCTGTGACTTGACAGCGAGGGACGACGATGGTCGCACGCCGCTCCACCTGGCGGCGGTCAAGGTAACCTCCAAGGCAACCGTTCGCCGCACGGAAATCAAAGTCATAGGCAGATAACTAGTTTTCTATTGTTCGTTGGCACTGCGACCATATCAACTGGCGCGTGGTATAAAAGTACGAGTTGTTTTACGAACAGACCTGGTATGGCGGTACGTCAATAGCTACCTGGCCCCTGACAATCATGTGGAGACGTCAATTGACAGACACTGAACCAAAAGGGTTTTGATGTCGGTTTCATATATTAAAGCACAAAAATGATCGCCACATTGTTTCTACAACTTCGTGAAACTATTTAATAACAGCGATAACCAATAAATCTAAATAAATTCTTCTAGAAAACCGTGTCTAAAATGAGCTCATTATTACTCTAATGAATCATGATCCATGTCCGCACTACGCATTATCGCACTGTGTGCACTTTACGGCTCAGCACCTATCCTCTGCCAACCGTTCACCGTTCACTCCCGTAACTTTCGAAGGAAGAGGACAGTAGTTCATCACCATAGTTCATAATATATATTCTTCTGAAGTCAAATTTTTGCGATTACAGCGCCACCTATCACAAATCAGAAAAAAAGTTTCAGACAAAACCTATGTATTTTTGTCTGTAAAATTCGAACTTAAATTAAAAAAAAATGGAGGTTCCTATTTAAGTTTTCAATGTTAGCCACCGCCCCCACCCGCTGGGGGGGGGTGCTGATTTTAGCATAGAATGGTTCCCTCTTCAAAATTAGGTCTCCGCTCAATTTTTCGTACATCGCGTATTTTTTGTTATTTCAAGTTGTCAAGTTAAATGGGACACACATACAGCCACACACACACACAACACACACCACAAGGTGCACCATACACACACACACACACACACACAATATATATATAATATTATATATAATATACTATATATGATCTATATATATATAAGATTTAATGTTCGAGCAGAAGAAAGAAAAAACGTTTTGTTAGTACAAGAGAGATTACTTCGCTATTGAATAAATAATGATTTTTTAATTGCACATAAACCAGCAAAATCAAACCAGAGCGCTGCTTAGCCTTTAGCAGAATAAATTCCAAAAGGTTCTTATTATTAAATTATGGAGCCTTAAAAGCGAAAAAAGGAGCGGCAACTCGTGTTTGTACACGTCACCTCTTTCTTCTCCCTTCTCAAATTCGCCTTCTTTCATAGGGCGGTGACCAGGGACGGCTTCCTCGGTCCCAGAGATCTGCTGGTCGTAGGTTGGCCCGGACGGCACCAGACGTTCTCCAGATGAAGTGTGAGGGTGGGAAACCCACGGAAATGACGCAGTTTCAAGTCACCAGCGCAACGTCCGTGCGCGTACCCCCAAACTCGTAACGCCAGATAATTCCGCATTTGTCACTCTATCGAGTGTGACAGGTTTCGACGGCTCTCATATTGGGCAATAATAATTTCGATTCTTGAACTAAAGGAATATAGTACGTAAGATTGTAGGATGTACGATTGTTGCGTTCGTATAACTTTACAAAGTTGCGTACGGTGTCGGCGATCGGCCAAGGAACTATCCACAGCGATTCCTGGCAAAAATCAACAAGATTTCGAAATCACACGGACGCCAGCTGATGCGTTGCCCATTGACCGCCAAAAATTGTAATATTCTTCTCCCTAACCAAATCTATCGTCTTATGCATGATCGAAAAAAATCCTTTCTCTTTAGTTTTTAGATCCCAACGTCGCGATTGCCCGAAACATTGGGCGTCTAATTTTAATTGGGCCTAATAGCAGCCTCGTAAGCTGAGAGAAAATTTCCAGACCGATCCCACCCCCTCATAAAGCACATTTAGTAGTAACTGCGTAATTGCAACACAGCCAGAGTCCTCCAATGTTCGGGTTACATTTGTTAATTTAATGCTGTCGAAAGGACGAAGTGGCTTTTTTTCAGAAACCGTCTTTGCATTCTCAGGGGGCGAGGCGGGTGCGTGAGGGTCTGGCCTTCTCCCGGGGGAGGAAGTGCGTCGTTAGAAAGATTTGTTGACAACCCTGGCTCGGCGCCTGGCTGTCTGAGGGTGGGCCTAACGTGCCTCAGAGAAAATAATCGCTGTCTTCACGTGGAGGTTAATTGAGGGTGAGGAAGAAGGGAGCTCCGAGGGAGAAAAAGCACAGACAAGGAACGTAGGAGGAATAAATTTCTATTAGGCAAATGTAATTATGGTGTCCTGCTGGTATTATGTAATAGTATAATTATATTTTATTTACACTAAGGATAATGAGATGTTGGACGCTATGTGCCGCTACAGTGTAGATCAGAGCAGGAGGGTCTCGTTTGAGAGAACTCATTCAGCCGTTTTTGGTATTATCGTTTTTTATTGACCTCCCTTTCCTAAATTCATTTTCTCATCCCTCGCTCCGTCACACCCTCCTCCTCTTCTCTCTAGGGCGTCTTGTGCATGGCTCCCTCCTTCCATCCTTCTCCCTCTATTCCCACCCTCCTCCCTCTCCCTCTCTCTAACCTGCCATGCCCCCTCCTTCCATCTCGCTTCCCCCCATCCTATCCGTCCGTCTCTCTCCGCTTCATTCATCTCTCCCTAGCTCTATCCCGTCCCTCCTTTTTCTCCTCTCTCCTCCCTCTTCTATCCTCACCCTGTCCATTATTCCCACCTCTCCGTCTATCCTCCCTCCCATCTACCGCCTTTTCCACTACGCGCTCTCCTCTCTTATCCCTCCTCCTCTCTCCCTCCTCTTCTATCCATCCCGTCCCACTATCCCCCTTTCACTAACCCTCCGCTCTCTTTATCCTCCCTTCCCACTATCCGCCCTCCAACTATCTCTCCACTACCCTCCCTCTGCCCCACCATCCCTCCCTCCTCCCTCGTAACCCTGCCCCCCCCAATATGCCCCGGGGCGTGTGCGTGCAGGGCGCGACGGACGTGTTCGTGTCGCTGCTGAACGAGGGCGCGGACATCCGCGAGACGGACAAGTACGGGTGGACGGCGCTGCACATGGCGTCGGAGGCGGCGTCGGCGGAGGTGGTGGCGCTGCTGCTGTCCAAGGGCGCCGAGGTGGACGCGCGCGACCAGGAGCAGTGGACGCCGCTGTGCGTGGCCGCCTACCGCGGCGCGCCCGACATCGTCGCCATCTTGCTGGCCCACGGAGCCGACGTGCACGTCAAGGTGCTGGAATGGTCCTCAATGGTTCATTGTGGTTTAAGTGTTTTTGTTTGGTGTTGGTTGTGTGTGGTTTGTTTGTGAATATGAATTTAAGTGGTGGTGTAGTTTTGTGTTTCTGTAGTTGTGGTTTTGTGTTTTAGGTGTATTTTCCTACATTGTTTTTGTATTAGTTTCAATTTCTTTATATCTTAGTTTGTGTATATTTGTCTAGATCTTTCTTAATGTTCGAGTGAATTTGTGTTTTTGTGTATTTTCAGCAATACTCGTAAATATTTGGTTGTATTTGTGGGCGCTCGTGTGTTTTAGTGTTTTGGTTGTTTGTGTCTGTTTAAGTTGATCTGTGTAAGTGCATGTTGCTTTGTACAATTGTTTGTGTATTTTTGTAATTTTCAGTTTAACTTTGTGTACCTGTTATTGAGATTTTGTGTTTTAGTATGTGTGTATTTTCTTACATTTTCTTTGTGTTTAATTTCTGTTTTTGCAGATCTTTTCCTCAATGATTCATTGTGTTTTAAGTATTTATTTGTTGTTGTTTATGTGTGGTCCATGTGTGAATATGTAATTGCGTGGTGTATTTTTCGGTCTGATTCTGTGTAGCTGTAGTTGTTGATGTTGCGGTTTGGTTTGTGTGTATATTCCTACATCTTCTTTGTATTAATTTCAGTGTCTGTAGAATGTGGTGGGAAAACGTGTGTGTTGTGGTGCCACAGGACATCCGCGGCACGACGCCTCTGCACGAGGCTGCGGAGACGGGCGCCATGGACGTGGTGATCCTGCTTCTGGAAAACGGCGCCGACGTGCAGGTCTCTCTCTCTCTCTCTCTCTCTCTCTCTGTTCATCTCTCTGTATTCCTCTCTCTCTCTCTGTTCATCTCTGTCTCTCTGCCTCTCTGCATCTCTCTGTGCCAGTCTCTGTTCCTCTCTCTCTCTCTCCATTTCTCTCTGTCTCACTTCTTTTCTTTGTCTCTGCCTCTCTCTGTCTCTCTCTGTTTCTGTCTCTTTCTGTTCCTCGCTCTCTCTTCCTATCTTGGTCTCTCTATGTTGCCTCTCTGTCTCTCTCTACATGTCTCTTTCTGTCTGTTTCTCTCTGTCAGTCTGTTTTCCCCCTCTGTCAGTCTCTGTCTGTCTGTCTCTCTCTGTCTCTCAGAACGCATACTTTCTTAAATTATTTGTAACATCTGCAATTTTCGGAAATTATGAGAATGCAACAAAAATTAAACATGTACCAAAAACATGTATTCTGACTACACAATTAAGGAAGGAAGATAAGGGTGTAACAAGATTTATTCGTTATCAATACGTTTTCTTCTGCCAAAAATTCGTATTGTTTCGACGTAAGATTGCAATATTTTCTCATTTTACTAAGTGAGTACGAAAGAACTAGTGGTATTAAAAGTGCAGGTAGCTTCTCACCCGGTTTTCTTGCAAAAGTACGCAAAAATTTCTCAAAATTTCGAAAAATTGTACAAGACTATTTCAAAATCTTTCTTTAAGGAATAAATTTCATTAAGAGAAAAATCTTAGTTTTCGTAATTGTAGTTGAAGGAAGACACCGAATAAAAATTTTTTTTGCAATTTTCGAAAAAATTGTTATCAACGAAAGTGAGACGAACTACAATCCCTTAAACGTCCTACACACTATCCAAAACCAAAATTTAAACAAAAACAATAAAGCTAATTCTTAAAATTTTGAAAATGTCTAAGGTGCGTAACGTATAGTTCCCCCTAAACTAAAATAACGATTTTAAATACCATGGGACGCATCATACGGCAGATCAGTAGGGTAATACCAATTTTCGAGAAAATCGGCTTAACTGCTAGCGTTGTTCAGAGATGGACGGAACGGAGCGTCGGACGCACGGACAACTGACGGACAACAGACGGACAACGGACATAAAACGGACGGACAACGGACGGACAACGGACGTAAAACGGACGGACGACGGACAGAGAGACGTTTCGCCGTCAATTTTGTTTCTTGGTATCAATTCAAAACATGGATGCACCACGTGTTACAGGATTTTCTTCTAAACTTTACGATTGGATGTATCCACTTTCTCGTTACCAGTGCCCAGTAATAAAAGTTTCGATAAGTAAAAACTGGCCGTTTCTTCGCGCCGCATTACATAGCGTTACTGCGTGAGAGAGCAAGTGCAAACGCTGGCGTTGCGGGGCGGGGGTGCAGGCGTGGGACAAGGAGGGGCAGACGGCGCTGCACTTCGCGGCGGTGAACGGCGCGCTGGACATCGTGGAGGTGCTGCTGCAGCGCGGCGCCGACGTGCACGCCACGAGCAAGGAGGACGGGCGCACGGCGCTGCACTGGGCGGCCGCCTGGGGCAGCGAGAAAATCGTGCGCGCGCTGCTCGCGGCGGGCTCCAACCGCGCAGTTTGCGACGACGACGGCTGCACGCCGCTCGAGCTCGCCAACTCGGACGTGGTGCGCCGGCTGCTCTGCTCGTGCGTACTGTCCGACCCGTTGCTTTTAGCATACTTTGTTGTACGTGCTTTGCGTTTAGCGTACTTTCTTATACTTGCTTTGCATTTAGCATACTTTCTTATACCTGCTTTGCATTTAGCATACTTTTTTGTACTTGCTTTGCATTTAGCATACTTTTTTTTACTTACTTTGCATTTAGCATACATTTTTGTACACTCTTGGTATTTAGCACACAATTTTCTACTTTCTTTTCACTAAGCCTACTTTGTTCTTCTTGCTTTGCATTTAGCATACTACTCGTAAGTTCCATTGGATTTGCGGTTAGCATACTACGTTATATTTACTTCACGTTTAGCGTTCATTGTTCTAGTAGCTCTGCGTTTAGAATAACCTGCTTCACTAGCTTTGCGTTTATCATACTTTGAATACATACTACTTTCTTTGTGTTTTGCATACTTTTTCTACTTGTTTTGTATTTTTTCATACGTTGTCATACTTAATTTGCATTTAGCATACAGTTTTTCTCTTTCTAGATGTTTTCCTTTCTTGTCAGCTAAAGACGTAATAACACTAGATAACATTATTCTACCGTAATTGCGCAACATAATCAGATATATACCTAGGTTGCGAGTATCACAATAATAACCATATTTCATTAGCCTCATATCACGTCGCAGTTTTTCAATACACCAAATATTTATGCCGTATCATACTGTATTTTGCTATTAATGAAAATACATTTAAATTGCAACTGCAAGATATGTAGAATTAATACTCATCAAAGCTATTTCAAAATAAAATTTGTGTACTGTTTGTGTACGGCACTTTCGTGAGATATAAATGAAAGTAGGTTTTCGTGGTTTCTTTACCTTTTATATTCAAAGACTGTCGTCTTTATTCTCGCGTGTGGTTGTCGCGTTCAATTACGAGTAGGTCTCAGTAGACTTTTGAAAACTAGTCACGTGCTCCCTCAAATTTCCTACTACGCATCTGTCATCGAAAGGAATTATTTTAGCCCTTTCAAGTAACAAGCTTATGGGGTGACAAATTCTGAGTCAGTCGGTGTTATGCGGAACTGTACCCGCAGAGCGCTTAAAGTTTGTGTCTGGTTTGCCTGTGCTTCAAATACATTAATAGATTACTGTTTTGTGGTATTTATAAAGCGAAATTCACCACATGATCTATAGAATTGAATCGGTACGATAAAATGCATGTCGTCATTCCACATCGAAGGTGTGCGATTTAACTCGATAACTTCTGTCACGTTTGTGAAAGATTTACGCTCAAAGTTTAAAGGAAAAATATGTATAAAATTACAAAACTTGCGTAATCTTTATACTTTGCCTGTCGTGTTTGCGATCAGGTACCTCGCTAGCCGACAGGTACGTCGGAACCGAATCTCACCATCCAGTGGGAAAAGATCAGCGCCACAACCAGCAAAACAATATGAACTACACTTACGGGATTAGTGATCGTAGCGGTTGACATTTGTTACGCCAAAACAAGTTAGCATGCTTTACAGGGGCTAGTCCAACCCCTGCAAAGCGTTCTAAACCTTACCCCTATCCTTATTCCTTCCCAATTCTGGACGATAGGTAGATGACGGAGGGAGCGTGCGAGACGCGAGCGCGAAGACGCTTCCTGTCGGCGATTCCCTGACTTGACTGCGACTGACGGGACTTGACTACCCAAGGGCCCCTAGAGGGTACTGGGTGTTGAATAAAGGAGGATTACTCCTATATGAATTAACGGAGGATTACTCCATGGTGCGCTTAACGCACCTAATGAGTTAGGAGACGCGTTGCGTCTATGTTGACGCAACAAACTACGACATGGCTACGACTGGCTACGTAAAGGCGTTGCTGAATCAGCGGCAGCCCCGACGCGCTTGCGCGGCGGATCTTGTTGCAGCAAGTGCAAGTCGAACCGCGGCAAGAAGGCGGACGTGGACCTGGACGACCCGGGCGGCAGCCTCTACAAGGCGCGCATGTCGGGGCTGGCGCGCTCGTCGCTCCCCGCCGCCTACAGCCAGCACCGCCTCTCTCCGCAGATCGCCGCGCCCTCCGCCTACCTGCTGCCTCGCGTGCCCACCAGGTGAGACTCCAATCAATCAATCAACGACGCCTTCGCCTTTCTTTTTCTTCTACTAGATTAACTTGTCTCTGACTGTGAGTGTGACTGTGACTCAGACTGTGACTGTGACTCTGACTGTGACTCTGACTGTGACTCTGACTCTAAATCTGAATCTGAATCTGAATCTGACTGACTCGGACTCGGACTCGGCTTGGACTTTGACTCGGATTTGGCTAGGACTTTGACTCGAACTTTGACTTTGACTTTGGATTTTAATTTGTATTTGGATTTGGATTTGGGTTTGGATTTGGATTTGAGTCGAGTTGAGTCGAATCGAATCGTATCGAACTGAATTGAATGGAAGCCTTGTTTTACGTGGCGAGACTCGGGGTCCGCCCTTCCGTCTGACCATGCGAATTTCGTTACGCTTCTTTCACTCACTAGCGGAGAAAGAAGGTAAAGAGTACAAATTTTATATTTTTCCACACCGACTTTAACTCAACGCATAGAGTACTACTATTGTATTGTACATATTGTTCTTGGAAATGAAATTGTAGGTAAACAACATGAGAAGTCTAATTTTTCAAATGAACATGTCACCTTTTGAATGTTTGCTCCTTAGTTTTCGTGACGAGTCTCAAACCATCAAACTTTCTCTTTGGCATTAACAACAAACATTTTGTTATGCTCCTTTCACTATCTAATAGACAAAGCAAGAATCACTATATCAAATAGTCGTTTTGAATATATCTCAGTTATCATTTAGCCTTCACGATATTTTTGCAAGCAGTTAATTTATAACATGTCTTTTCTTTCTCTCCGAAGGGACACGAAATTCAATACATTAGATATGCTCTTCTATCTGTCCACGCAAATTGTGCTATGTCCATTTGCCCTTCTAGTGAAAAAAGTGTCACTCTGGTGACGAACCAGGTAATGAGATTTTAGCTTTTAGGCTTAATTATCTGTTACATTCAGTAAATGTACAACATGGAGCAATCGGCTTTTATTGCCCTGAAAATGAAGGCATACGACGGAATTTTTCATCCTTAAAAAACACTGCTTCGATTGGGTTTGAATCTTTAAAACTAGGGTGTAACAGTCTGATACGGTAACTGTTATGTCACCAAAGCTGAAGCCTTTAGCGTTCATAGTTGAATACACGAAGGAAATTCTCATGGTGGAAATGAGTTAGCACCATGTGCGTTATGTATCTAAATATCGATGACGAATCTGTCGCCACCACGTTTGGTTTCCAAATAGAATGCTATGTAAATAGTGTATAGTTTTAAGCTTCGTTACAAAAGTACACGTTTTCAAAACGTTTCGAAGACTTGGTGGTCTGCGCCAGATTGCACCATCCAGCAGGCGAAGTTCACCACCACCTCCCACGATAAACACACACGCACGGCACTTACGGGAGTCATGTCCATGGCGCACGAAACACCGATTAGCCAATCAATGAGTGGAGTGGGTGCGGTGGCTTCCGGACGACTGCGTGTAAGCGCGCTCGCCGGTCGTCGCGCAGGTCCCTGACGGCGATGACGGCGGCGTCCACGACGGCGCTGCTGTCGCCCGAGGACGCCCAGCGCCGCGACGAGCTGATGATGGCGGCCGCCACAAACGACGTCGAGGAGCTGCTGGCGCTGCTCGACACGGGCATGGACGTCAATGCGCGCAACGACGCCGGAGGCACCGCCCTACACGTAATGCTAACACAGGCTCACAGAACCAAAGCTACAACAGCACATACTTGCTCGCAATATTACAAAGATATCGTTATATTCGACGTGACGGCCGCAATTCTGCATGCATTTCAAACAAATTACGTAAAAACTACTAACTTAAACAAAACATTGTACATTACTTTTTTAAACAGTTAATTTTGTACAACAGACTTTGTCTGAGGCAAAAATCACCATCTTCTATTTTGTAACATTTATTTCTTTAATTTAAAAGAGCTAGCAGTACCCGAAAATGGGAGTAGCATAAGAATTTTACCGTCCATTATTACATAGGTGGAGAAAATGTAAAGAAAGGATTTGAAGCGGGTTTTGAGAAACAAAATTCGAAAAAACGCATTTTATGCCAAAACTACTAGCTTTTTTCCAAAAAATGTACATTACCATTTTTAAATATCTATTGTTATACAATAGGCTTTGAGGCTAAAATTATATCTAATATTTTATGTTTTTAAAAATTTGCTTTCGAAAAACCCAGCAATACCTGAAAATAGAATTAGCGCCCCATTTTTAACGGTCCTTACAACATAGGTAGAAACTTTTTAAATAAGATTGGAACGGATTTTGACACAAAATTGCGATAATTTTAAACGCAAATTACGCAAAATTTTTTTAAAAAAATTGTGCATGACCTTTCTTACAGAGCTAATTTTGTAGAACAGACAATGCCAAACGCAAAAAATTCAATCTTCAATTTAGTAGTTTTCATATATTTTAACAATTTTCGAAAAATCTGCGATTTTAACAAAAAACAACTATCACCAACTTCGCATCCACATTGCCCCTCCATTACCTGCATTGCTTATTCCAACATCTCCATTTCTCCCTTCATCATCTCCGTTCACTACTTCAATTTATGCAACTTTAAAATCGACCTAACCAAATTCAACACCTCCACCACAAACTCCTCCACCTCCATTACGTACTCCTATACCTAACACCCCCATCACCAAATTCAAATCATCACCAACTCCAAACGTCCATCACCATCTCCAACACTTCCACCACCAATCCCACATCACCGTCAGCAACCCGTACATCTCCATCACCAACTCCAACACCTCCGTCACCAAACTAAACACCATCACCAACTGCAAAACGAGCATCAGCATCTCCAACACATTGGACACCTACTTCAACACTTCCATCACCAACCCCAACACCTCCATCACCAAATTCAACACCATCACCAACCCCATCTCCTTCTTCAACACATACAACACCTACTTCAACACTTCCATCACCAACCCTAACACCTCCACCACCAACTCCAACGTTTGCACCACCAACCCCAACACCTCCATCACCAAATTCAACACCATCACCAACCCCATCTCATTCTTCAACACATACAACACCTACTTCAACACTTCCATCACCAACCCTAACACCTCCACCACCAATTCCAACGCCTCGGTGTTGCAGACGGCGGCGGCGGCGGGCGCGCTGGACGCGGTGGCGCTGCTGCTGCGCCGCAACGCGGACGTGAACAAGAAGGACAAGGGCGGGCGGACGGCGCTGCACAACGCGGCGGAGAACAGCGCGCTGGAGGTGATGGCGGCGCTGCTGGAGCACGGCGCGGACATGGCGGCGCGCGAGATGCGCGGGCACACGCCGCTGCACCTCGCCGTGCTCACCGGCAGCCCCGCGGCGTGCGAGCTGCTGCTGCGCCGCGGCGCCGACGTCCACCTGCACACCGACGACGGGAAGATCCCGCTGCACAAGGTTCGCGCCTCCGCTCTGCGCCTTCGGGCGCTTGAGTCTAGCTTTAGGCCTGCGTGCGGTCTTGCGTTTAAGCGTTTGTGCGCTTAATGATTGTATGCGTTTAGGCATTTACGCATTCATACGTTTATGAATTTATGCCTTGATACTTATATATATGCATGAATTCGTGCCTTCTTGCGTTTAAGCGTTCATGCACTTAATGATTGTATGTGGACATGCGTTTAGGCATTCGTACATTTAGGCGTCTACGCATTCATGCGTTTATGAATTTATGCCTTGATACTTTCATATATGCATGAATTCGTGTGTTTGTTGATTAGTGTGTTTATGCATTTATTCGTTTAGGTATTTTCACTTTGATGCATTCTTGCGTTAAGGTATGGACAGTAAAAATCAATAGGTCATAATTTGTGAGAAGTGAAACCTGCGTATGTTTGGCCGAGTTCTGGAATTCCTACTCTTTTCTTTCACTGTTGTGCATAGGTGAATTATGAAACGAGGCCCCTACGAGCAAGTACAGATTTGATTTGTTTCCGTGCCAAGTGTGTAAATTGTTTCTACACTCTGCGCGCGTATTTAGGTCATTTGATTCTTTTTTCCCGCATCAGTTTCTCATAGTTGCAAATTCTGCAAGGCTTTCTTGCTGGCACACGCCGGTTATGATGAAGTGTACTCCGCACGAAGCCTGAGTCAGAATTAGGAAAGATGATGACGATAAAATGGAGCAAAACATTCGTTTCTTGCGGCCTGTCTTATAGGATACTGATTCGATATTCGCCTGGAAGTAATCAGGAAAACCAAAAACAGGGCAGTCGATCTATGTTTCCATTGTGGCAGTTGACCTAAACTCACGGACTTTCGGATGATACATCAAATTAATTTCTGGCTCATTACCAGAATCGAACCCGTGACCCAAGAGACACGGGAACGCTCGAGCCCCAAGATGCTAGAATTACTCTTGCAGAGACTGGTGTAGAGCTACCAACTTGCTATTACAAATATTATTTAAAAGATACTCGGAACATCTTCATGTGGTACCGTGATTTGAAAATTTAAAAAATTAGTTCGTGCAAAATTTTTGATAAAATATTACTTACAGTCTTAGGTTACTCAGAACATCAGTTGATATAGCACTGCAGTGTCTCCGGAGTGGGATGGATATTGTACGACGTCGACGGTAGCAGGATGAGCAAAGAATGGCGGATGCTTAGAGTTTGACCAGACTGGGGTAGTGCTTTTCTGGTGGGAGATGCATGTTAGGGACAATCCTCAAGCCGACGTACAGACGGGCGCCGAATCTCACCATATAGTGGAGAAGGCCACAAGCTCCTCCTATTATAAAAGCATGCACTACTCTTACGGGATTAACGAATTCATGGCCGTTGACCCACCGGGGGACAGTCAATGAATCGTTCAGTCAATCAATTAGTCAGTCAATGAATCGATCTTACATGTTGTTGGCACATTGACCGCCAATTTGCTTCAAATTTAACACCTTTGTTTTTAATAGGGCATTTTTGATGTTTTTGAAGGTGTTTCAGAAGAAAGCACTAATACATTTCAAACTTGGCGCCTCACCTTAATTTCCCCCAAAAATCCGCACGAATTTCTTCTCTGTTGACCAAACACTCATTTCTTTCGTACAAAGTTCCTTGACATAGGTTGTCAGCTGCTTCCTATTAGTTCAGAGTTAGTTCACCGCAAGATCGCACAATCTCCTGGGCAGCCCCGCGTAAAATTGCAATTGTCGTACTACGAGGAAGTCGCCGATTTTCTACCTCAGACGCCTGCTCGCATTGCCATCACAAGCTAATGCAGAAAGCTGAGTAAACACCACGAAATTCGTAAGGAAAGGTTTAATTTCGTTTAGACAGAGGTAACTGTGACAATTTCTTCAACACACGTTAATTCTTTCTCCAAGTAGCAACCTTTGTCAATTGTGTGTCGTCTCTTTTCCAAAACACTCTTGTCTGACAAAAAAAAAAACTACTGATAGAAGAGGTGATGTTTCGTTGCAGCGTCCATTAAAATGCTCTCCCAACTTTTCTTCGGCCATTTCGCCGCCTGAACACATGTTAATCCTAGAATTTTAGAGAGATTGGTGTGAATTGCGCGACGTTGCCGAAGTGGCTTGCTGCGGCGCGCAGCGACGGAGCGCTCGGGGACGCGCAGATCGTGAAGATGCTGCTGCTGTCGGGTCGGAGATCGACGTTGCCGACAGCCAATGGCGCACGCCCCATGCTCAACGCCCCCCCCCCCCCCCCCCCACCCCCCACCGCACTGTATCGTATGCAGCGTCCATTAAAATGCTCTCCCAACTTTTCTTCGCATTTTCAGCCGCTGAACACATGTTATCCTGAGTGAATTTAGAGAAGATGGTGTGAATTCGACGTTGCCGAAGTGCTTGCCGTGCGCGCGGCAAGGCGACGGAGCGCGGGACGCGCAAATCGTGGAGATTGCTGCTGCTGTACGGGTCGGAGATGACGTGCGCGACAGCCAATGGCGGCACGCCCATGCTAACGCCGCACTGGTATCGTTGCAAGCGTCATTAAAATGACTCTCCCAACTTTCTTCGGCCATTTCGCCGCCTGAACACATTTAATCCTAGTGGAATTTAGAGAGATGGTGTGAATTTTCCGACGTTGCCGAAGTGCCTGGCCGTGCCGGCGCGCAGGCCGAGGAAGCGGGGTACGCGCAGATCGTGAGGATGCTGCTGCTGTTACGGGTCGGAGATCGACGTGCGCCGACAGCCAATGGCGCACGCCATTGCTCAACGCCGCACTGTTTCGTTGCAGCGTCCATTAAAATGCCTCCTCCCAACTTTTCTTCGGCCATTTCGACGCCTGAACCAATGTTAATCCGAGTGAATTTAGAGAGATGGGTGTGAATTGCGACGTTGCCGAAGGCTTGCGTGGCGGGCGCGCAGCGACGGAGCGCGGACGCGAGATCGTGGAGATGCTGCTGCTGTACGGGTCGGAAGAGTTCATAGACGTGCGCGACAGCCATGGCGCACGCCCATGCTCAAACGCCGACTGTTTCGTTGCAGCGTCCATTAAAATGCTCTCCAACTTTTCTTCGGCCATTTCGCCGCCTGAAACACATGTTAATCCTAGTGAATTTAGAGAGATGTGTGAATTGCGACGTTGCCGAAGTTGCTTGCGTGCGGCGCGCAGGCGACGGAGCGCGGGACGCGCAATCGTGGAGATGCTGCTGCTGTACGGTCGAGATCGACGTGCCGCGACAGCCAATGGCGCACGCCATGCTCAACGCCGCACTTTTCGTTGCAGCGTCATATAAAGAATGCTCTCCCCAACTTTCTCGGCCATTTCGCCGCCTGAACACAGTGTTAATCCTAGTGAATTTAGAGAGATGTGTGAAATTGCGACGTTGCCGAAGTGTGCTTCGCGTGCGGCGCGCAGGGACGGAGCGCGGGGACGCGCAGATCGTGAGAGAGATGCTGCTCTGTACGGGTCGGAGATCGACGTGCGCGACAGCCAATGGCGCCACGCCCCATGCTCAAGCCCGCACTGTTTCGTTGCAGCGTCCATTAAAATGCTCTCCAACTTTTCTTCGGCCATTTCGCCGCCTGAACACATGTTAATCCTAGTGAATTTTAGAGAGATGTGTGAATTGCGACGTTGCCGAAGGCTTGGTGCGGCGCGCAGGCGACGGAGCGCGGGACGCGCAGATCGTGGAGATGCTGCTGCTTACGGTCGGAGATCGACGTGCGCGACAGCAATGGCGCACGCCATGCTCAACGCCGCACTGTTTCGGTTGCAGCGTCCATTAAAATGCTCTCCCAACTTTCTTCGGCCATTTCGCCGCCTGAACACATGTTATCCTAGTGAATTTAGAGAGATGTGTGAATTGCGACGTTGCCGAAGTGCTGCGGCGGCGCGCAGGCGACGGAAGCCGGGGACGCGCAGATCGTGGAATTGCTGCTTGCTTACGGTCGGAGATCGACGTGCGCGACAGCCAATGCGCACGCCCATGCTCAACGCCGCACTGTTTCGTTGCAGCGTCCATTAAAATGCTCTCCCAACTTTTCTTCGCCATTTCGCCGCCTGAACACATGTAAGCCTAAGTGAATTTAGAGAGATGGTTGTGAATTGCGACGTTGCCGAAGTGCTTGCGTGGCGGCGCGCAGGCGACAGCGCGGGGACCGAGATCGTGGAGATGCTGCTGCTTGTACGGGTCGGGAGATCGCCGTGCGCGACAGGCCATGCGCACCGCCATCGCTCAACGCGCGCTAGGTGGGCGTGCCCAAGGTTGAGACACGCCCCCCCCCCTTTCCCCCTTTTTTTTCCCCCCTCCCCCCCCCATTTTCCCCCACAACTCGACTTGTGACCTTGCACTTATTAGGCATTTTATTAAATTTTTTTATTCAGGTCGCATCAACATGAAGGTCATTAGCAACCACTATTGCACTAAACGGTATTGTAACTGTGAAGATGACATGATATGGTGACGATAGGGACTGAAAGTAACGCAAATACAACCATACCCGAGGCGGGACTCTAACCCACGATCCTTCGGTCCGAGATCGCTCCGGCACTACTGCCTTAACAATCTCGGCTATCCGGACCGGCTATTAGGGAGTTGGTAAACGCCTTCGCGGATAGCAATCGACTGCACTCGCGATTTTCTGCGCTCGCGCAGATGAACGAAAGAAATGCGAAACTTGAACTGCGCGAGCGCAGGAGATTGATAGTGCTGTCGATTGCTTTAACGTTCGAGGGTGCAAAAAACTCCCTATAACATTCGTCTCTGTTAGGCTGGACTTTTACAAGCTTGCGTTTTGCTACGCTCTCCATTTCAAGGCTGCCACACAAGGCGGCTTTGCTACGCTTTGATTTTCCAGCCTGGCCTTCTTCGGTCTCGACTTTCCGGCTGCTGGCTCTGGCTGCTGCTTTTTCAGGTTTACCATCTTCAAGAACTCCTATGTAGATTTTCTCCGTCATTTTCACTACCCTTACCTTGGTTTCTATTGCATTTCATATCCTGTCTTGCTCTACGCACTTCTTTGCAACGATCCTCTGTAAGATGACCTCCTTTGCTACGTTACCCTCTGCTACTACCTCTTTAACTATTTTTTTGCCACCATCGCCTACTATACACACGCCTTTTCTAACCTTGTCTTCTCTCTGCTCCTTTTCACTCTTCTCTTTTTCACTACGCATTTCTTGGCAAGACTCTTCATGTTTGTGTTCGCTTTGCCTTCGATCGGCTTTGCGGTTGACTTGACGATGATTGTCTTCGCAACGCTAAACTTCACTCACTCGCTTTGACTATGTTCGCCATGGCGCCTTCACTATACTTCCCTTTCGCCTTCATTACGCTCGCATTGGATACGCTCACCTTGAATACGCTCGCCTTGGATACGCTTGCCTTGGATACGATCGCCTTGGATACGCTCACCTTTGTATGCGCTGTATTAAAATAAGGTCGCTGTCGTTCGTGCCTCGATTTCCACATCTGTGCACCAGGATTCAAATTCCGTCCGGTCCATGTGCATATGCAGACATTTTTATTTTTGAATAAATTATCGTTCGGAAACATCATTTAATTTATCCTAAAATCAAGCGTACAGTGCATAAAGCAGAGCACAACATAGCTAGGACTTAAAACTCCTAAATTACCAAAAAAAATCTTAACCTATTTTTGCGTTAAAGTGTGTATTGACTCCAGCATGCCGCTTGCTCTAGGCGCCTGCTAAATACACTATGTGATCGAAATCATACGGACACGTCCAAAAGCGGTGGTGTGGTCGTGTTTTTCACGGAGGGGGCTTGCACCCGTTGTTGGTTTGTGTGGCACCACTACGGCACAGTCCTACGTTGATGTTTTCAACACCTTCACGCTTTCCACTGTTGAAGAGACATTCACAGATGGTGATCGAAGACGTGTTCATACTGCACGGCCTGTAGCGGAGTGGTTACACGACAAGAACATCCCTGTAATGGACCGGCCTACTCAGAGTTCTGACTTGAATCCTATCGCCCACCTTTGCAATGTTTTGGAAGGCCGATTTCGTACCAGGCCTCACCGCCCTACATCGATACCTCCACTCTGTGCAACACTCCGTTAAGAATGGGCTGCCATTCCCCAAGAAACCTTCTAATACTTGATTGACAGTATGCCTGTGAGAGTGAAGGCTGTCACAAAGGCTAAGGGTGGGCCTAGAACCTCTTGAATTTCATCATTACCGATGGAGGACGCCACGAACAACGGGACTTTTGCTTTCGCATATTCCACTTTAAATGTCACCACGAACCGCATGCGGCCTGCGAGCCGCCATTTAAATCATTTATTTCAGAAACCCGTCAAACGCCAAATTCCCCATTTCGCGAAAACTGAGAATACGTCTCCCAATTTTTGAGATTTCAACTTTTTTATTAAAGGAGTTTATAAATGAATATTTTTTCATAAAAATATGCACAAAACGACGTGTCTATTATCCCGGAACCATAATCTGTCACTAATGCGTGTTTTGTATTTTGTCGTTTGACGGGTTTCTGAAACAAACGATTCGATTGGGTGCCCTGATGTTACTTGGGACGTTCGGAGGTGATCGAGATGCTGATCAAGAAGGGCGCCGACCTGCGCGCGGGGGAGGCGGGCGGGCGCACGGCGCTGCACCTGGCGGCCGCCTTCGGCACCGCGGACGGCGTCGCCATGCTGCTGGACAACGGCGCCGACGTGCACGCCATGAACAACGACGGCAAGACGCCGCTGCACAAGGTGCCCCGCGCCCCGCGTGCGCGAAACGCCACAGGGGCTCCTTCGGCGAATCGGCGGTTCAGCTGATGAAGCGACTGCGGCGCCTCTGACCACGTCGTCCTTCCGTTCCACTCCGGCCGGTGGCAGGATATTTGTCACTAGCTAGATAGCTAGGTCGAATTTAGTCGCTGTCTGGAGGGGAATTCTAGCTGCCGGCTGCTCTGATCGGTAGTTTTCTGTGGGATCTTCGATCCTTTGGGGTCTTCGATCCACAGGGGTCCTTTAGCGAATCGGCGGTTTAACTGATGAAGCGACTGCGGTGCCTCTGACCACGTGGTACGAATTCAGGTCGAATTCAGACGCTGTCTGGGTGGAATTCAGTCGCTGTCTGGGTCGAAATCAGTCGCTGTCAGGGTCGAACTCTGTGGCGGCCTGGGTCGAATTCAGTCGCTGTCTGGAGGAGAATTCTAGCGGCCGGCTGCTCTGATCGGTAGTTTTCCGTGGGTTCTTCGATCAACGAGTGCCGGAGCAGTTCACCAACAAAGGGCCGCGGACCACGTGAGAACTTTCCTTCCTCTTAACTGTCATATTCTTACCCCTTACTTGCACACACTCGGAATCACTAATTAAGTAATCAATCGATAAATACATATCTTTAATGTGAGAGTTATTACTTTACTTTACTCAGATGTAGTGCAGTGCCGCACTTGCCGGGAGACCAGTGGAAACGTAAGTCCCAGGGGCGGCGCTGGTGTTGTTGACACGCCGTTGACGCCCATTTGCCAATGAAGCACTCCGGCTACGAATGTAGCCTTAATATGGGTTTGTTAAGCGGAAAATAAAATCGGTACAAAAATCATTATTTGTTATGTGAATAACAAACTGTACTGGACTAAGTAATCATACTGTACTGGACTAAATAATCACTCCTATCTTTCAACATGTTCTTCTGTTTGATCTCCTTCTTTGTCTTTTACTTTTCTGGCTTTTCTTTCTTTTCCATCTTTTTTCTTCCATTCTTTTTCTTACATGCTTTTTAAAATTCATATTTATTTTACTTCTTCTTCCTCAATTGTGCCACGCAGGTGTTTTGGTGCATGTCCATTTAGAAAAAGTTGTCAACGTTGAGCGCTGTACATGACCAAGAAATTTGTTACTTTTACTTGAATTCTGAGAATCTATGTGAATTGAAAAATCACACTGATCAGAACAAAAGTACGTCCGGGTACTATTATTTTTCTCACTTGAGATTCGGAAACATTGTTATGCTACTATTTTTACAAAGTATCAATTCCACTAGCAGTGTTTAATAACACTCACATTGAAGATATTTATTTATCTATTGATTGCTTAATTAGTAATTCCGAGTGTGTGAATGGCCATTAGGCGATTAATCCCGTAAGAGTAGTACATGCTTCGTGCTCGGAAGGTGGCGGTGATCTTCCCCTTCTGGGAATCCTGCGCTGACATATCCTCGGTTTGGGGGGGGGGGAGCTTCAACCACCTATCTCCCATCAGTGGGGCACCACCCCAGCGGAGTCAAGCTATAAGCTCTAGACCGATCTCACGACATTTGTGGTAGCGCACTGCATGTGACTGTGTGTAAGGAGCAGGAGAGAACAAGAAATGGGAAGCGAATATCGCGCGTGATCCGTGGCCCGTGTATAAGGGAACTGCTCTGGCATTCCGCTGGTATTGATCGGAGAAACCACGGGAAACTACCGATCAGAGCAGGCGATCGCTAGAATTCTCCCCCAGACAGCGACTGAATTCGACATAGCTAACAAGCTAGTGTCGAAAATCCTTCCACCGTCGGGAGTAAAATCCTAGGACCTCCCGGTGAGAGGCACGGCAGTGACGTCAGTTGATGCCCTGAGCCACCCCTCCCGGTACAAGCCATCTATTGCACGCGCGACGAAACCCTGGGCAGGCGGCGGAGCGCGGGTCGCCGGAGATCGTGGCGCTGCTGCTGGACGACGGCGCGATGGTGAACTGCAAGGACAACGAGGGCCGCACGCCCATGCACTGGGCGACGTGGAACGGCAGCGCCGTGGTGGCGTCGATGCTGCTGCTGCGCGGCGCCGACATCCACGCCAAGGACTCGGACGAGCGCACGCCGCTGCTTAACGCCGTGGAGCGCGGCTCCACCGACATCGTCACGCTGCTCCTGGACAAGGGCGCCAACATCCTGGACAAGGACAGCAACGCGCGCACCGCCGTCCACATCGCCGCCTTCAAGGGCAGCATGGACGTGCTGCACTTGCTGCTCAGGAAAGGCGCCGACGTACAGGTAGAAAGACATGAATTAATAAAGTAAGTAAGCGAGAAAACGGAAAAACGACTAAACAAGTAATGGAGTAAACGAGTACACGAGTAATCCAGTGATGGAGTAAACAAGTAATCTAGTAAACGAGCAAACGAGTAAACGAGTACACGAGTAATCGAGTAAACGAGTACACGAAAAACGAGTAATCGAGTAAACAAGTAAATGAGTATACGAGTAAACTAATAAACGAGTAATCGAGTAAACAAGTAATCGAGTAAACGAGTAAACAAGAAATCGAGTAAGCAAGTAAACGAGTCAAAAAATCAGCGACTAAATGCGTAAGCGAGTAAATGAGTAAACGAGTAAACTAGAAAATAAATGTAAAATATTTCCCATCAACTCTAAGAGTTGTATGACAATTACTTCGGAATACGTTTCGCAATTGTCAACTTGTGTTGCGACCCAAAACTAGTGAACATGAAGTACTTGAAGAGTCAAAACATCATGTATGAAGAAAATAAACCATTAAAGTGTACATGAAGGTATATTATTTCATCCTTTAATTCTTCTGGAGTACCATTTTCCGACATAACTATATTATATAAGAGTACACGCATGCGCAAAGACGCATGCCAAAATTGATTCATATCATGTACGGTTTTGTTCTTCACCCTGTGCAAAAAATGTATCATATTCTGAAATTACTATAATCTGGAACTGCATGGAGAAATCAAATGAAAACGGAACTCTGTTCAGAAAATGAACCATTTCGTTTAAACATAATCCCAACGGTTATATCGCCACCATTCTCATTGCTTCGCCAAGCTCTGTTGGAAAGCCAAGCCAAACTCTCTTTTCGCAAAATTCCTATGGTTGTATTTTCCATTTGCTGAACCATTTGATGGTTGTGTTATTGACCTCTTGGTTTGACTGAAATCAGTGGCCTGGCCATGCTGACGTGACCATTGCGCGGCGACAATTCGCAAAAGTATGGAGAATTTTCTAAGTCAATAACAATTGCGTCAATGTGGAATAGAACTTCGTTGCGAGCGTAGACCTCCGCGGTCACAGTCAGTAGCTGCTTGGCTGTCGGGGAGACTTAGGCACTGGTGACAACGTTTCGGCGGCCATTCTGCGACCTTCCTCAGGGCACGTCGCCCTTAGGAAGGTCTCAGAATCGTTGGCAGCTCTGCCTAGGACGCGGCATTCTCTCGGAGAGCCAAGTGGTTACTAGGTTTCCGCTGTCGTACGTTGCCGTTCAGTCCTTCAGGCGCACCACCTTAAAAGTCAAGGTGAATTACATTCATCCTGATTAAGCAACTGCTTAAGAGTACTGCAGTACTGAACAGTACTAGATTACTGCACCAGTTGATACGAAATCACACATTAACGCCACCAGCCTGAATAGCCGAGGTCACTAAGAATGAAGAGCTGTATCTGCCTCGTGTCTAAACGGTTGCGCCTGGAGCATATTGTGCCCGTAGACCGTTACCCTTACCCCTAATGTTACTTACAGCGGCTGTATGTATCATCATAGTAGTTGAAAAGCGACCTTAAATAATTAAAAAAAAACATTAACGGCCCTTGATGTTAAACGAAAAGTAATTATCACGCAAATTATCACAAGATGAGAACCACATTTCGATGTCCATAGCCCATAGAGTTCCGTTTCGATTTGATCCACCCTTGCGGCTTCCTACCACAATGTAGGCATCTGAAGCTAACTGCGCCCAAAAACCAATTTCAACTATATCCGCCTAATTAAATGCTCTACTCCCGAATTTTAGGCTCTCTTGCAATTCCCATAATTGTGGGCGCTGCGATCTTTAGACTAAATCTGGCAGCGCCCACCTAGAAAATTCATCTAAAAATCAATTAAAATATAAGAAACCACACCCAAAGTTTATGGCTAATTTGAGTCTGTAGGGAAAATATATTCCCTTATTTATATTCCAAAAATTGGTTCTAATGGGCGGATGTACACCCATATCAAAAAAAAACCTAGAAAAATTATTAGTCCATGTTTTTAAAATAAAATATATGAAATAATTTTCCCTATGTCCTCAATATGATTTAGGTTTTGGTGGGGTTTCAGCATTTCTCTAAAGGGTTTTGATTTTGGTGTGTATTTGCCTATAAGAACCAATGTTAATGGTTTTTCTTTGTATCGCCCTGAGTTTTTGATTAAAAATGTGGGAATAATTTTTCCCCTAGAGCCTGAAATTAGCCTTAAATTTTGGGTTGATCATATTTTTAATTGATTTTTTAATGAATTTGCTAGGAGGGAACTGCTACCTTTGGTCTAAAGCTAGCAGCACCCACAATTCTAGGAAATCCAAAAGAGCCTAAAATTCGGGAACGTAGAATTTAATTAGCAATCAATTTTTTTCTCTTTGTATCGCCCTGATATATGGAATACAAATGTGGGAATAGTATTTTTCCCAGAGTCTAAAATTAACCTTAAATTTTGGGTGTGGTCATATTTTTTAATTGCTTTTTAAATGGATTTGCTAGGTGGAAAGTGCAAGCTTTGGACTAAAGCCAGCAGCACCCACAATTCTAGGAAATCCAAAAGAGCCTAAAATTCGGGAACGTAGAATTCAATTAGCCTCGGAGTTTGTCCATGGTCTGGGGCGCCGCTAGCGTTAGTGCGCGCGCGCGCGGGGGGCGCAGGAGAAGAACAACGACGGCAAGACGGCGCTGCACAAGGCGGCGGAGCGCGGGGACACGAGCGTGGTGCAGCTGCTGCTGGAGAACGGCGCCTCCCCGCACGACCCCGACAAGCAAGGGCTCACCTCGCTGCACTGGGCGGCGTGGAACGAGACGGTGGACGTGGTGCGTACTCGCGTGGCGAACGGATGGCCGAAAACGTCGCCCGAAAAATTATCAATACAATCCTAGTGAAAAGAAAAATGACCTGAAAAATTTGATCAAATGCATTTCAGATGAACAAATCAAGCTGCTGGGTATTTTACTCAGTGATTGAAGCTTCTTCCTTTCGTTCAAATGAAGTCAGCTAGCAAATGTAGGGTTTGCACTGTTCTTTTCCAGAAAATCTCTGACTCTAGTTATCCTGAAATCGGTTGACTCGACAATTTCGCTGATAGGTATTACAGGAACCTTACATTGCATACTCAAAATAGCTGATATTACGATTTCTAAGCGAAGATATCCAATAGTTTACTGAGCGATTCTGTGGAGAACATTTGTTGCATCTCGTATGTATTATTTGTACAGAATATTATATTAAAATCCATGAAATCAGCGCAAAATATTTTTAAAATTGCGGGAAAGTTCTACAATTACTTGTTGGTTATCATCGACGACAAATGCACAAAACTGTCGTATACAAGTGGGTAATTTGCTGTTATCGCAACGTAAAATAAATGTCTTTACTAAATGGCAACAACTCCTGTCTGGTCCAGGGTATAGCCAGACCCAGAGTCTGGTTAGCACATAGATATTCCTCCGCCGTATTCTTGTCTTCTCAACCCTAGAAGTGAGCTTTCTAAACGTCGCACAGTAACAGATACTGTGATATTGCTAGGAAAGCGCTCATTATAATCTGCTCCGTCCGAGAATCAAACACGAGGTCGCGCCGGGGAAGGCGAGTACGCTGGCTAGTGAGTTATCAGTGGGCAATCGAGATGAGTACACACATACATTTTCATCTAACAATGGTTTATGTCCAATAAATTAATGTTAAACAAAATGTGTTTCTCTCTTACATCGCGTAGCCGTTGTACAACAGAAGTGTGCCTTGAAAATAAAGAACATATCAATTGCTAAAAGATAACTGCAGCAATGGACTATTACGATTAGTTAGATTAAAAATACACAAGGGAATGGAGATTACTCTAATATATGAATTTCTAACATTCGGTCGAAAATTATTAATAACGTAATAAATTATTGATAATTCTCACTGCCATTTAGATCTCTCGAACTGAATTACAAAGACTGTTGCCTTATTCATTCATGACAGACACCATTTAGTCAGCAGCTATTTGAAAAATTAAAAATAAATGCCTTCGTGATCAGCTACACACACTGTGATACTTATAAACTCTCAGTCATTTCTTTTCAAAAATATGCGTCTGCTGTTCTATAAGCTTCACACTAAGAACTACAGCAACAATGGTGACGTGTATTCATATTTAACAAAGTCTACTGTCGTTCTGAAGCTCGGCTGCAACTGACGCAAACTCACTCGCCGGTCTAATGATCTTAACAGTTGACGCGACTGGAATCACTAACCAATCAATCAATGAATCAATGTGGTGCACTGCACTTATGAGACTAATAATCTTAGCAGTTGACGTACCCGTAATTACAAACCAATCTACCAATCAATCAATCAATCAATCAATGTGGTGTACTGAATTTACGGGTCTAATGATCTTAGCAGTTGACGCCCCCGGAATCACAAACCAATCAATCAATGTGGTGCAGTGGACTTGCGGGTCTAACGATCTTGGCAGTTCTCGCACCTGGAATCACTAACGAAGGACTCACTGAACGCATCACAGGTGAAGCTGCTGCTGGAAAAGGGCGCGGACGTGAACGCGCTGAGCCACGTGGGCCGCACGCCGCTGCACCACGCGGCCGAGGCGAGCGTCCTCGAGGTGGTGGCGCTGCTGCTGAAGCACGGCGCCGACGCCAACGCCACCGACGACGAGCACAACACGCCGCTGCACCTGACGGCCGACAAGAGCGTGCTGGCCGTATTGGAGCTGCTGCTCGAGCACGGCGCCGACGTGCACGTGCGCGGGCGCGGCGGGCGCACGGCGCTGCACAACGCGGCCGAGCGCGCCTCGCCCGAGGCGATCGCGCTGCTGCTGCAGCACGGCGCCGACCTGCACGAGCGGGACGCCGAAGGCAAGGTGCCGCTGCACCTGGGCGTCTCCAACAGGAAGATCGAGAGCTTCGAGCTGCTGCTGGCCAAGGGGTCGCTCATCGAGACCAAGGACAACGCCGGGGTGACGCCCTTGCACTACGGCGCCTTCAAGGTGCGGGTTGCCACCGGCGCGAGTGGTTCAGGGCGGTCATGTGGCATGTCATGTGGCATATCATGTGAGCAGGTCATGCGGCATGTCATGTGGGCAGGTCATGTGGTCCCGTTGATGTCTCCGGGCACGTAGACTGGCCATTTGTTGCGTTAGTATTAGTAATAAGTGCTGGGTTTTCGAAGAGGTGTCATTTACATAAGGATAGTGAGATGCGGCACAGACATACACAGCACAGACTGCTAAAGATTGCCGTGTATTTCCCTCTCCAGGCATCCCCTCTAGTGAGATTTTGCCCAAATAGTGTGTCCGTGTAAGGGGAGACGATAGGACAAACAAGCAGTAGAAAAGATCGCGAGCGGTCCATGGCTCGTTTGTTACGCTACTGTTTCAGCATTCTGCGGTATTGCTCCGGGATTCGCCTGGTAGTAGACAGAGAAACCACGGGAAAACACTGATCGGAGTTGCCGATTGCTATAATTCCCCACTCATAGACTTAATTCGACCTCTCTATGTAGCTTATGTCCAAAATCCTCCCCGTGAGAACTAAAACAATAGCACCTCTTCATCAGGTTCGCTGCAGAATTGAAAAGGAGCAAAGGCTGCCTCTGAGTATGCGCATCCAGGGTTCCTTTACTGAAAGGGCTGCTCATAAACCCTTGCAACCTCTCTCCAGTACTAGCCGATATACAGAACGTTTTTGCATTCGGAGGAAAATATTGAATGTTAGAAAAGTACTTAAAAAATGAAATAAGAAAAACGTCACCATCCACTAGTCGGATTGTAAATCATAAAATTTTAAAATTGTACAATCTTTACTGCATGTAAGTGTAAGTGTATGTAAGTAAGGGGTTAGTATAGCACAAGGAAGAGGAAGAAATGATCTCGCGCTGTCCGTGACCGATTTGTTGAGGTTCTGCTCCGGCATTCGCCTGGTTGTTGATCGGAGAGACCACGGAAAATTATCGATCAGAATAGCCGCCCGCTAAAATTCTCCTTTAGACACGGAATGAATTCAACCTGGCTTTGAATTTTAAAGTCGAAAATCCGCAGGATCCTGACGTAGAACCTCTCGGATAGAGACACCGCATTGACATCAGTTGATATCCTGGGCCAGCACTCCCGGGTCTTAGTAATTGATGCGCCCGGAAACACCAATGAACAAACCAACCTCCACAGGGCACCATGGACTCGATGTCGGACGTGACAGAATACTTTTGATCGCATAGTATACAAATGGGGGCTCGTTTCTAGCTCTTGGTTAGCGGGTTCGCTTTCCACTGCGCTGCCTCGTGTTCGATTCTCGGTCGAACCAAGACTGTAGTGTCTGTTTTCCTTGCAACCTCACCGTATACGTTGCTACGTGACGATGTGAAAATTCACTTCTCAAGTTGAAAATACCGGAATACGGCGTGGGGATGACTACCTGCTAACCACGTGTATCCCCTTAACCCATGGCCGCGAGGTAGGAACGTCGCCGGTAGGCCTGAGCGCGTTCGCGGGCTGTCGCGCCAAGTGCATACACACATTCAGTGTTCTAATGGGTGAACCAACCCCCGCAGGGCACTGTGGACTCGGTGTCGTTGCTGGTGGAGAAGGGCGCGGACTCGTCGCTGCTGAGCGACGACGGGCGCACCGTGCTGCACTGGTCCGCCATGAACCGCTTCGTGGGCGTCACCGAGCTCTTCCTCACGCGCACCACCATCGACGTGGACGCCAAGGACAACGAGGGCAACACGCCGCTCATCCTGGCGGCGTGGAAGGGAACCTCGGACGTGGTGGCGCTTATCCTCAAGAAGGGCAACGCGGACGTGCAGGAGACCAACGACAAGGGGTGCGCCACCTTTTCGCCTTCTATTTTTTTAATGGCGAAATAATAGGAGTGTTGTGTGTATATATATATATATATATATATATATATATATACTAAGTACTATCTCTATGACGTTTAAACGGAGAGACTTTAGTCCCGGTAGTCTTACCGTTGCCAGGTCTGCCATTGCGATCGCGAGACTATAGACCCGGTGCCATACCGTTCAAAAGAAATGTAACGCTCACAGTGAAAACCCACCTGCCTTCGTTCAGGCCTGTGGCAGCGGGTGAGATTGCGTTACCGGTGGCATTACCATTCTAACAGTAAACAACGCTCAATCTTAAAAAACCCACTTTTTCTTTCGTTCAGAGCGAGAGAGACTAAGCTCTCCGTAGACATACCGTTCAAGTAAGAAATAACTCTCAAACTGGGCGATTCTTTAGTGTGAATTAGGGCGATTCTTTAGTGTGAACCGTTCTGGGTGCAGGTGGACAAGTACGAAATAACACTCAAGCAGAACGTATCTTTTTCCTTCGCCCAAATTGGTGAGGTGACGGGGGCTGTGAACGAGTCTACGTAGTCGCCGGCATTAATGCGAACACGTACGACATATCGGCCACAGTGTGAAACGTAGTGGGTGCAGGTGGACAAGTGCGAAATAACTCAAGCAGAACGATTCTTTTTCCTACGACCGAATTGGCGAGGTGGCGGGGGCTGTGTCACAGCGTGAAACGTTGTGGGCGCAGGTGGACGGCGCTGCACGCGGCGGCGGCGAGCGGGTCGGTGGACGCGGTGTCGCTGCTGTTCGCCGAGGGGGCGAACGTGCGCGTGGCCGACAAGGAGGGGCGCACGCCGCTGCACTGGGCGGCGCTCAACGGGACGGTGGGCGTCATCACGATGCTGCTGCGCAAGGGCGCCGACTTCGACGCGCGCGACCGCGACGGCAACACGCCCTACAAGATGGCCAAGACCAACGACCTGCGCCTGCTCTTCCGGCGCTCCGCCTCCTGGTCCTCCAAGGGCAGCGGTTCGCAGGACTCGTCGCTGTGGTAGCCGTGATGCACTCACTATGCAGGCAGCAATTGTTTGTTCCTCGAGCGTTACAAAGCACTCGGATTGGGCCACAAGCAAAAACATCACCAAGACGAACGTCAACTTTTTGGTCGTCGTGATACTGCAAGGGCAGCCCTCCCTGGACTTGTTCCTTCCAGGACTCGTTCCTCGTACGACTCGTTCCTCCCAGGACTCGTTCCTCGAATCCTCCCAGGACGCGTTCATGCAGTAGGGTTAAAAACGCCTACTTGAGGCAAGCGACAATTGTTTGTATATCGAGTGTAAGAAACAATACGAGTACCTCAAGCAAGAACTTTACCAAGAGGAACATGAGCTTCCTGGTCGTCGATGTGTTGCAATGGCAACGGATTCGTCCATGTGGTAGCAATTAAGGGAGCCTAAAGCCAACAATTATTTGTATCTATACTGTGAAAAATTACACAAAGTGCTCCACAAGAAAGTTCACCAAGACGACCTTCAGCTTCCCGATCGTCGCAGTCCTCCAAAATCATCAGCTCCCAGGTTTCGTTCCTGTGGTAGTGATGAAGAATATCTAAATAATTCTATATTCTGAAAACCGTTATCTCTACCGTGACAGCAAGTGACCCAAGTGGATCACAAACAAGAACTTCAAGACGAACATTCTCTTCGTGGCTCTCATGGTCCACCAAAAGCAGCAGATCCCATGATTCATTCCTGTGGTACCAATGAAGGGCACTTAAAGCGTACTCGTGTAGTCAACAAATATTTGTATCTCAAGCGTAATGAACTACTCAAAATAGAACACAAGCAAGAACTTCAACAAGTCGAGTAGCAGCAGACGAACAGAGTGAAGACCTGTCCTGAAGAATATTTACCGAGCGCAGATGACTAAGTCTTAAATAATAGAGGCTTAAATATAATAAAAGCGTGGTCTCCGAAAGTGTGTGACTCGAGCGCAAATAATATACCGATGACGTAACATAATCCCAACTTTGTAATTGTGTTTTAATAAACTTTGTTTATAAAAAAAATTATAATTATTTTGCTTTACTCTTAAGAGTATATGCAAACTGAAATCTTCAATCAATAACTCGTGCGATTTTCCCTTGCCTCTGCACTTCCCTCTCTTTATCCCTTTTCGCCACTTCTCTATTTCTCCTTATTTCTCCGTCTCGTGCTCCTTCACTCTCACGGTCTCCCTCTCTCTCATTCCCGTTCTCACTCCATCTCTCTCCAAATTGACGCACGTAGTCTAACTTGTTGTACGTTTCAAATTTGAGATATGGCGCAAATATGAAGTATACTTCTTCCAGTGTCTATTTTTCTCCAAGTTAGTTTCCCCAGCTAGGGATCTAAGCTCCCGACCGTTCAGAATGGGCACTGGTGAAGTAGAGATCGCACGCTTTGCATGATCTGTTTGTTAGAACATTGCTCTGGCATGTTGCCTGGCATTGATTGGATACCCGGAAAAGTACCAATCAGAGCAGCAGGGCGCTAGAATTCTCCTCCAGACAGCGGCAGAACAAAGCCTTGCTAGAATCAAAATGTTTGCCATCTTCGGAACTCGCACCTTATTACATCCCAGTCTGCGCCGCTGCAGCAGCAATTAGTGTTATCACTAAATCTGTCCTGGTCTCAAGTAACTGAGTACATGTATATAATGGTATAGGGTATATAATGTACTTGGCGCGACAGACCCCGTGTACGTTCTCAGGTCTACCGGCGACGTCCCTGCCTCGCGGCCATGGGTTAAGGTGGTACGTGTTGTTGGCACGTTCACATCCCCACGCCGTATGTGGGCCTACTTAACCGAAGAAGTGAATTTTCTCATCTCACACACACTTTCTCGTCACACACAACATAGGACTTTTCATATATTGTGAATTTGTTGAGGGCATTAGCGATCACAAAACTTATTCTTGACTTAGACGAAAATATTTCAAGGAATGGCATTACGATAGCAACAAATTTACGGCAATACAGGAAAGCAAACATAAGAACTTCAACGTTTATTAGGTAACAATACAACCTCTTTCTGAGAACAGAAGGAGGTATGGAATAAATATGGGGCGTGTTCAAAAATATGTGAGAAGCTTTGCAAAATTTTGTTCCGTGGAATTTTAAAAACTATTCCTGATCCAGAATACTACAATGAAAAAATTAGGCGAATGAAGAGGATAACGAGAAAGGCATTTAAAAACAGAAAACGCAGTAGCGAGCATATGAATATTTTTCGAAATAATTCAAAAGAATGGGAGTGAGCAAAGATACTTGGTCAGGAGGTATAGTTAAAGAATATTCTAGAAGGGAAGGGAAATAATGGGGTACGGTTTTATAAATATGTTCGTAGCAGGAATGGAAATAAAGAGAATAATTTAAGATGTATAATTAAACTGATTTAATAATTACAGGTTAAACAGGAGCTCATTATGCTACATATAAGTATACTTTAGTGAATTCAATAGTGAAGAAACTAGTTAAAGGTTGGCAATTTGTGCCATGCTTGATAAGCATATGAATAATGGTAGAATGCAATTACGTAATTACACTGTACGGAGTTAACATAAATACAGTCATGTAGTGCTGAAATAGACAATACAGTTTACGTGGTCAGGTAGATCTGGCAGCTGATGGTGTTCCAGGCTGGAAGCATTCAGCGCCTCAATGCGGATGCAATGCTCGAGGTTGTTACGCAGCAGGGGCAGTAACACACAGTTGGCACTAGGGATGTAGTAATGCAGTTTAGATTAATAGAAACAGCACAACTTGAATGTTGTTAGTGATGCAGTTCGAACACAGTTCAAATGATTGCGGTTGCTATACTCGAAAAGGACGTTACGCAGCAGAAGCAGTAACGTATTGTCTTTCACTCGCGTATATGCGATAACGTGTAATCAGCGTCAATGAAGATGTTTGGCAATGTACACAAAGTATATAATGCCTTATGCTATAACACGACACGATTGGGCACAAATAACTTGTTACACAGTGCACAACATGCATTAAGTGCAGAAAGTGCATATAGTATAACTTGTTCCACAGAAGTTACACACGCATACAGGGTGCATATTGCGAAGGTAACAAGAGAAATGAGCTCGTTGCTGGAGCCACACGAAATGCATTCGGCCAGGCATAACTATGAACTGATTGAAGTTAGAACTTGCATCCGCGCATGATTATGCACTGCGATGTATAAGTAATGCGCAGCTGCAGGCGCGACATGAAATGCACACGGCCAAGACGCGTCGCGGGCTGACTGGCGAGCGCCGCCGCCAGCCAGTGTTGCCAGATGTGTTTAGAGAGATTCCGCTATGTTCGTTTCAGTTTCCGCCGAAAATCCGCTGAATTGGTTTTAAATTTCCCGCCTAAATCCGCTAAACGTAAAATAAATTATTTTTCCATATTTAAATGTATTAATTTATTCTATGAAAACAAAAATATGATTGCGAAATATAGTGGCTTTATTGAACCTGTAATTCAATTTTTAGAGAGTATAGAAAGCATTACTTGGGTGAAAATTTGCAAAATAATAACTATTGATTTCAGGTAGTATATAATTTATTGTATAAGTATTATATTATTTATTCTTGCTAGGATTCTTGCATGGAGTTAGAAATTTTCAAAATATACATCTGTGCAGACAACTTATTAATAGAGGGTACCGAAAACTGATGCATTACTAATTGTACTGCTTTACTAACTTTATGAATTCCCGCCGTTTATTCCGCTGTCCGCGAAACTCAGTTTTTTTCCGCCGTACGAGTTCAAAATCCGCTGAAAACGGCGGGAATTCCGCCGATATGGCTAAACTGCCGCCAGCTCAGGCGAAGGTGCTTCCCGATCTTTAAATAGTAACCAATGAGATCAGCCGCTTCAAATTATTGTAATTGAAAGATTAGGACAATGGCTATTTGAGAATTAAAATGAATTGCAGCAGTAGTTCCCATTAAAATTACCAAATTTATGGTGTTAGTTTTCTGCTTAATAAAGCGTAACAATGAGATTGCATCATCTTACGCAGCCGTTACTGCCGCCACGTGCGGTGTGCTAGCGTTTCTTGCTAAAGGAGTGGTGTGAGGAATCCCTGGAAATTCACCGCGCCTGTTGGCGCTTGCAGGCTTACGGTATGGTACAATAATGAAATGATACATTAGCAGAATTCATTTGTACAAGAACCTAATTAAGAGTGTAGTAATAAAAATAAGTAATTATATTTGTAATTATATTTAGCTTGCTTGCTCTAACACATCCACTAATTCAAAGTTCTTCGGCTACAAATCAGTTTAATATTGAAGTAAACGTTCTACGGAATAAAGTAAAATCTATGAATAGTGATAAGTTATGGGGTCCAGACGACATTTCTAAGGATATAATTAAACTAGGAGCAGAGGCAATATTACCGTACCCATGAATCGTAGAATATTTCACGTACCCGTGAACAATTCAAAGATATAGTAATATATAAAATATTTAGTAATTATAGAACGGTAACTCTTACGCCAGTGATATGCAGACGTAGGGAGCATCTAGTCGCGAGTTACATTAAGCAAGAATGGGAAATCAAAATATGTCTCTGTGATGGCCAACATGGGTTCAGGAGTGGTTACTCATGCGAAAGTCAGGTAGTCATTGGGATCCACAAAAAATTATGCAGCGTAAAAATTTGGATGAGATTCAGCGTAGGGCAGCTAAATTTACTTTCACGGACAAGAACGTGGCAGGATGGGATTTACTCGAAAACAGGCGATCAGTAGCAAGACTGCGCTTTGTATATAGCTTATAATCGGCGGCTAAGTATTCCTACATATAGTATATAATCAAGCTTGGAAAGAAATTAATCGGCGACTAAGTATTCGTACATACATTCCTAGGGGTTCGAACAATGCTGTAACAAATACAAAATTGTCGATGGCTAGCAATACGTATTAGGTACTGGAGGATTTCACTCTGTACACTGAAGGTAAGCATTGCTACTTCAGAAATAGGTTGAATAAACCAAATATTCTTCACAGACTTGCATTTTCTTTGACTGTGAAACACTGCTTATAAACAAACGAAGATTTTGGAGATTCGTGTTATGTGAAATACATTCATTTCAGCGCGATGTTCGTTTATTTCGTGGTTATATTTATGAGTCAAATATAATCGACTGAAATAACCTGAAAACCACTTTTCAGAACGTGAGTAATACGTGCATCATAAATATACTTAACAAGAAAAGCTCTCAAAATTTAGTTCCATTTCCTAACGCATTTTTCCCGTTTCAGAGTAAGTAATTGGAGAATTACTAGTAAGTATATTTTTTCAAATATCTTGTAAATTTATATTTTGTGATTAGTTGTGCATTCTTTACGCATATTTTATTGAAGATTTTTTCTCTTGTGAATAATTGAAGAGCCGAAGTTAAACTATTTAAGGTTTAATTGCTCCATGTTCGAGTACACGGACAACGCAAGTAAATAAAGTGTAGGCTTCCTCTAAAAATTTTATAACTTAGTTGTAGAATGTGATGAGATGTTATTGTGTTTTAAGAAGTTAAAGGAAGAGTAGTAGTTATAACAATATTTTTTATCATAAAATACTTTTAAAATAATTAAATTTAATTTTAAGAAATGTCGTTTAATTAAATAAAAAATATTTTATTCATTTAATCATTAATTCTCTTATATTGATTCACCAAGATATAAATTATTGGTACACAATAGTTAAAGTACGATCAAATAATTTTAGTGCGTAGTCATTTTCTAAATGACGCAAAAATACCGCATCGATAGTATTACCTGATCTGGTTGTGGACTCACCTTTGTCAGTAGGAAGTGGACTGGAAACACTAGAAGAGTCAAAAATTAAATTTTTCAACAATCATGCGGCGTAAAAATATGCATTAATACGCAATAAGTTCAAGGCTGTGTTCTGATAGGGTCACATTTATCTAAGTGAATGTCAATTTATCACACAATATAAACACAATTCTTATGAAATTTAATGAATAACTCTTCATCTTCAACTTATGTTAAATAAAGTAAGAATAATCTCACATTATCTTGACAAAATATATTGTAAGGTAATATAATTTTCATCTACATCAAAATATTATCATGAATTTACCATGGTTAAATAATCTGTAATAAAGGATTGTGTTCCGTGTCCTTGTGTTTTCATATGTTGAAGGAAGAATAGTAGTTATAACAATAATTGTTTGTTTTAACATAAAATAATTATAAAATAGAGAAGTTTAATTTTAATAAATATCGTGTAATTAAGTAAAAACATTATTTTTATATATTCATTAATACTCTTAGGTTCATTTAATCGCTTGGGTTCATTTCTTAGCAATGATCTCATGCTTGCAATCATTCAGTGCCTACGACGTGTGGTGTTGAACTCCAGCTCGACTCGCGCCATGAGCGAGCGTGCAATCAGGGCCAGATTTAAGTAGTGCGGGGCCCCAAGCTCAAAATTGTGTGCCCCCCCCTGAAAAAATAGCTCCATCTTTATTAAATTAAAAAATGTATTTTAGTACAAGTACTTTCTGTACAGATACAAATGAAAACTGATAATTTTTTATAGAAATTTTTACTTTTGTTACATTTTGTTACACAGTAGACTACTTGATTAACAATTATTTCACAGACAAAAAATATGGTATGCGTATTTTTCCGAAACGCGGGACCCCTGGTAAATGGGGTCCCCCAAGCAACTGCTTCTTTTGCTTGTAGGTAAATCCGGCCCTGCGTGCAATCATTCAATGGCCACGACGAGTGCTAATGAACTCTGGTTTTCCAGCTCGACTCGCGCCATGAGCGTGCGCCGCGGATCCGCGGACTCGAACACCAGCGAGGAGGACGTCGAGCCGTTGGACCACAAAGCGAGCTTCAGCGAACTGCACCGCGCGATCGCCGTGGGCGACGCCGACGCCGTGAAGACGCTGCTGGACCAAGGCGCTCCCGTGGACGCCCCCAACACGTGCGGCAGCCTGCCCCTGCACATCGCCGCCCAGAGGGGCTCCCAAGAGGTGGGCATTGCGGGACGGAGAGAAATGTACCTTCCTTATCTGTGCCCGCCTTCTGGAATTCAGTGGGAAATATTGTTATTCAATTGATCGTTCTTCATGTTGTAGCAAGAAATAGTAATCTTTCACGAAGGACATGGTGACGGTTACTAACCCAAATCTATAGTTTATTTATCAGTAAAAATAGATTTTATTACGTCGGAGCGAATATTTTAAGTTCTTGACAAAAATGATTATTGCATTCTTTATTGAAAATTCAGCTAGTATATGGGCGATGGTGTAACGGTTAGCGTACTGGACTGTTGTACCCAAGTTCGCGGGTTCAAACCTGATCGAAGCCGTGAATTTATAATGGCGAAAAAGTCCTTCGTTTGGGGAAGTAAAGCCGGCTGTCCCATGTTCGTAGATTTACTTGCATGTAAAAGATCCTCAAGCCTAAATAACGCCTCTGAGCTAAATTCAAATCGCCTGTTTCTCGCCCAAGAAATACCTCCTTTCTCTCCTAGAAAGGAGCGTAGCGAAATTTGCGTGGTCAGACTGATGGCCCGTGTCTCGCCACGTAAAATAAGGCAAATTCAATTCAATATATGGTATCATATAATAACGTAGTATAGTATATATAGTATATGGGATAACAGTATAATATAGTATACGGGATCACATAATAACGAAAACGTGAACAGAATTCACTTCTCTCCGTAGCACGTCACACATAGTTGGTTCAGACTGCGAAATATTGCTTAGATGATGGGGAGAGCATTAATAGAAACTGCGACGTGAAGTTTTATGCATCACCTTCTGTGTTCTCATCAGACGAGAGAGTTCTAGAAAAAAGCGACACAAATATTATTACTAGGCAGAAAGAATCAATAAGTATTGAAGAGATTGTCATAGTCACCTCTGTCTGGACGAAAATAAACGCTGTCCTTACGAAATTCACGTCATTCATGCTTACTGTATTTTCGCTGCGCGTCTCAGAGCGTTGGTTCCAAGAAACTACACGGTAATTGCTTGCTGCCAACGTACCACACCCTTTCAATGTGCCCCATACGCGTATTTCTTAGCTTCTGGGCACTATCACTACAAAACTGGTCGAGGCTCCTCTGATTTTCAAACAATGTGAGCTCGTCGCGCCTGAAGAGGAAAACATTGGATTCGGAAAATACGACAATAGGATTCTTTCGTCACGTCCGCCCAGGAGATGGTGCAACCGATTGCGTGGTTTTTTGAAGCAGTTGAAAGACTGTGTAAAGGTGACTTGTATAAAAATGAACTTTTGTCAATAGGAAAAAAATTCGCGAGTCTTTTGAGCGAAGGTCTCGAAGATGAAAAGTTTCAAATGTATGATCTTTTCTTTCTAAATGCCTTCAAAGAGTAGCAATTTGAGACGTGCGAAGCGTGGCGAAATATTTGAATTAATTTGGCAGCCCATGTACCATGACAGTTTTAACTGCTTTTGACTAAAATATACAAATACAGGAATAAACAAACAAACGAACAAATAAATAAATTCATAAAAGAATAAATATATAAATAAATAAATACATAAATAAATAAACAAATACGTAAATATTAATTATTTAAATAAATAAATGATAATTTAATACTTTTTTATTTTCGCTACGGAGTAGAAAGATATGTAATGCTGCGCGAACTAACGGTGAGTTTTCGGAAGAAACGTTGTTATTAGAGGGCCCTGCTAATGAAATTGTGTATACATCCAGTTGCTTAATTTAGAAATAAAAATCTTTTAACTCATGGAGTAGCTAAAATCCACGTTTTGAAGGTGATACCGAAAAATCGAATGACGGAAAACGTCTGCCTGTCCGTCTCTTAGTTCCTGTCTGCCTGTTTGGGTGAAAATCTGGATTGACACACCAATTAAACGCTTTGATATACATACTGAAACATGGGCAAAGAGTTTGAGCCTGTGAAGGTTTCTTTTATTTTTTTACTTTTGTGGGCGTGTGTTATTTATTCGTATAAATGGACTATTTTAATCCCTTTTATAAAAAATATTAAAAATCAAGAAGATCTAAATTATTACTTACCAACAGTCGTTTTTTACGTAACTTGTCACGAGAGGTAGACCAGTGTACGAATGGAATGTTTCCATTGATGACAATACGTTGAAAGGAAAATGACATCAAGTGTTTGCGCTTTAAAGGGAGACAAAAGTATCCCGTATAAAACAAACGTAATTCGAAAAACATCAGCTCACATATTATGATATAACAAAAGATCTGGCAATAAGAAACAACGGTTTGTTATTTTTTCAGACTAAGTTTTTGAAGTCCAATCCGTGAAACATTTGGCTATGTCGTAGTTTACAACAGGGCTGGCGAAACGCATAAATTAAAGATTATTGTATTTAATTTTTCTTCAAGAAAAATATAGTAATAGCAAGAAATATGCTTTTTCATTCAATTATTTTCGTTGGAAACGGTTGAAATATCGCTGAGCAAAACCTGACACTCGTTTGGGAATTTTTACTTTTTCGCATTACGACATGGGTACACATTGAAGAGGAAGTATTATAACGGTGCGGAAGTAACCGGAGATTTATTCTGTCCGTCTGCATGTCCGTCTGTCTATCGCCTAACTATTCATAACTAGCGCCTAACTATTCATACAATTGTTTCCAAAAAGGATATTTCCCCGTCAATCTGGCTCGACGTGGTTCTCTGCGATTTTTAATAACTTTCTTTAATTTTGGGGAGTATTTTACATTAAGCCCCAGAGGCATTATCAAATTTGTTTCATTAACGACTCTTAATTATTTGTTAAATTTCGTATAAGAATGAGTAAAATACATTGACCAAAGTGGCATAGACTCGATTTTTCTTGTACACACTAATGTTCTTTCATATGAAATTGTTTTTTCTTATTTAGCTCTTTCATGAATATAATTTACATTTTCTTGACTTTAATATAGTGTATTTGTGTGAGAGTCTCAGTAGTTATTGTGCAATATTGCCTGAAATATGTGCAATATTCAAAAATATCAAGGACAGGGAAGGTGAAGGAAAGATCGCGTGCGGTCTGTGGCCCGTTTGTTAGTGTACTGATTTGCCATCGCCCGGTCTTTATTGAAGAAACCACGAACATTTACCGATCAGAGCAGCCAGCCGATAGGATTCTCCTCCAGACTCCGGATGAATTCGACCTAGCTGACAAACTTGTTTCTAAAATTCAGTACCGTTGGTGGTAGGGATTTCGACCCTCAGTTTGTCAGCCGCTATTGGAGAACAAATCTGGCCACCAGGTGCTCTGATGGTGCTCTGATCGGTTGTTTTCAATGGTTTCTCCGATTGCTTTCAGGATTGTAGATAAAGAATATCCTAATAAACAAATCAGAAACCATATTTGATATTTAGTTACTCTTCCTTATCCTATTAATAAATTTAACCCATTATTAACACACAATTGACAGCACTGCTTGCCAGGGAAATCAGAAATCGTCTCAGCTCTGGCGAATGGCTCTTCTCGCATACGCGAAATTACTGAATGTAAAAAACCCCTCGAGCTAACATTGAGATTGATGACTGATATCACCATTCAAGAAGGAAATCACCGACCCGACCATTCAAGGACACACTGACGAGACTAAAGTCAGTCAGGGAACGCGCTCGGAAACAACAATAATAATTCAAAAATTCAGCGGAAACAGTGACAATTTTGTAAAAAAAATATTTTTGACTGATAAGAGGGGACGCTTCAAATTTAGATTTAATGATATTCGTTGAACTCTATGAACTTTCGAAACTTACAAATAATGGGAGAAAATATTAGTGAATCATAGCTAGTTTTAAATTCATTTATTCTTTTAAATGTTTATTATTTTTAACGGTAACATATATATTTTTACAAATACCATTCTGAAATCCCGATTCAAAAACTCTTTTAAATTTTCTAACAGTTTTGGCAAGTGCTATAAACAGCCATTGCAGGCAGGTGCAATGGCTGTTTATCGATACAAAAACTATGATCAAATTGCACTTTGCAATCAAATATTTTTATTAAAAAAATATATTAACCAACTTTAATAACAAATTGACCATATATCAATTGAATCTTTCTGCCTTCCTTACACATGTTAATTACCAATGGCACGATTTGGAACATTTTCATACTTTCCCCCGATTATTGCATTTCTGTATAGCGATCATCATACATTCATCACCCACGAAAGGCACATGCCACCGTCACATGCATCATCCTCGTAAAAGGCAATGCCTCCATCGCCTGTATCTTCCTCTTAAAGACCCATGTCTCCTTGGCCTGCAACATTGTCTTGAAGGCGCATGCCTCAATCTCTTGCATCATCCTTCTAAAGCCCATGCCTCTTTCGCATGCGTCATTATCTAAAAGGCCCAAGCTTCCATCGCAGAACCATAATCTTCAAGGGCAATTCCTTTATCGCTTCCATCATACTCCCAGGCCTGCAACATCCTTCTGCCTTCTGCCTTCTCATGCCTTCTACGCCTACAACATCCTCTTGAAGATCCATGCCTCCATTGCCTGCATCATCATCTTAAAAGCCCATGCCTCCATCGCTTCCATCTTTCTCCTGAAAGCCCATCCCTCCATTGCCTTACTCATCCTCCTTCAGCTCAAGACATTTTCGAAAGCAGCATTCTTCTAAAGGCACATGCCACCTTCACCTTCTATCACCTCCCGAAGGCCCCTGACCTCCACCGCCACCATCAGCCTCCTGAAAGCCCACGTCAACGTTGCCTTCAGCATACTCCTGAAGTCTAATGCCACCTTCGTTCTCCTCCTGAAAGCCCATGCATACTTCGCCTTCAACATTCTCCTGAAAACCCATGCTTCCTCCGCCTTTATCATCCTTCTTTAGTTCCATGCCTCATTCGCATACATCATCTTCTTTAAGGACCATGTATCCACCTTCATCCCCCCTCCGAAGGCCCATGACTCCATTTCCTTAATCATCCTTCCGAAGGCCCATGCCTTCTCCGCATTCATATTCCTCCTGAAGGCCAATGCCTCTCCGGCCTTCATCATCCTGAAAGCCCATGCCTCCTCCGCCTTCATCACCCTCCTGAAGGCCCATGCCTCCTCCGACTGCTTCATCCTCCCGAAGGCCCATGCCTCCTTGCCTTCATCAATCCTCCTGAAGGCCCATGCCTCCTTTCCTTCATCATCCTCCCGAAGGCCCATGCCTCCTCTGCCTTCATCATCCTCCCGGAGGCCCATGCCTCCTTGCCTTCATCATCCTCCTGAAGGCCCATGCCTCCTCTGCCTTCATCATCCTCCCGAAGGCCCATGCCTCCTTGTCTTCATCATCCTCCCGAAGGCCCATGTCTCCTCTGCCTTCATCATCCTCCCGAAGGCCCATGCCTCCTCCGCCTGCATCATCCTCCCGGAGGCCCATGCCTCCTCCGCCTTCTTTCACCATCTTCTTTTTCCCCCCGTTTTCGTCACCGTTGTCGTCACTATCGCCGTCGCCGTCACCGTCGTTGTCGCTGTCGCCGTCGGCGTCGTTGTCGTCTCAGTCTTCGTTCTTGTCGTTGCCGTCGTAGTCGTCTTCGTGGTTGTCGTAGTAGTAGTAACATGTCTTAATCCTCCGCCTCCTCCTCCTCCTCTTCCTCGATATCCTCCCAGTCCGCGTCGTCGTCATCTGTAAATGTCGAAATTGATTAATTTGTGTTCAGAATTTGCCCTCAAGCACACGCACACACACACACACATATATATATATATATATATATATATATATATATATATATATGAGGGAGAGAGAGAGAGAGAGAGAGAGAGAGAGAGAGAGAGAGATAAAAGCCAAAAAACTTAAACTTTTTCTGGATATAGTGTAGGATTGTAGTTCCATCGAGCGTATAGAGCCATTCCGCAAAACGATGTTGCTCAACCAATGTCTGGAATAGTGCTAAACGTAATTATTTACATTTATTCTGTAGATCTGTTCATAATCTTGTAAGAGTACGAGGAGGTTGTAGTCTCATCTGAGCAGCACGTTCAAGGCATTTTATATGAGACCAATATTGCTCATATGAGGCGATTGTAGTGCTCAGAACAAGTGTTTAAATTCAAAAGATCGTTCTTTTCGTTACTCTGTAACAATTCAGAAGTATTGGGCTGTCGCATTGTCATGTTCAATAACCACAAGTCCGTCGGGATGTACAATGACATGAATGGGTTCAGGAGATCACACAAAATGCTTATGAACATGTCACCTGTCAGATTCGAATTATGGTCACACACGGGCGCCGGAACCTCATATCGATAATGTATAGTTGATTCGTTCGCACGTCGACATTTATTAGAGGCCCTGCATTAAAATCTGTAGCAGTATGTGGAAGTGTTGCACTTTTTTCTTGTTTACAGATTTCTTTCTTTAAATACGCAAGGCTGTACCAATTTTTTGGCTCTTCAGTGTATATAGCTTAATGTATTAAAATGCCACGAAACACACCAGAAACTAATAATTTAATTTAATTGAAAAGTATATATTTATAACTTCAATAATTTAGTTAGGATATTAATCACTTGTAATTATAACAAATAAAATGTTGGTTTACATATACATTGTTGGTTTTCTTGTTTATTCTGTTAATTCATAAAAAAATAAAAAGTTGAATAAAAAATTATTTAATTTTCCAGTTTAATTCTTAATCAAGTGTAAATGTATCTCGTAAAAAATAATAAATGTTTTTTAAATGAATATTTAGAAGAATATTAATCGTTTGCGCTGTTCTGAAGCATTATAATAAATAATAACTCTTGCGTACCTGCATTTTGAGTGCTCAAGTAGTACGCTCCCATCACGTAGGCCAGAACGCGTTCGCAGAGGAACATCGTGCCGCTCTCTACCAGCTCCGTCTGTCACGCTGCCTTCTCTGGAACCGGGGCTGTCTCTGTGGTTACCACTCGGGCCAAGAATGGCGGTGCGCGACAACTCACATGAAAGTTAATACTGTGATTGTTGTTTTACAGTGAAACCTGTCTAAGAAGGGACCAGAAGGAAGCTTAGAACAACTGCAGTCTTAACAGATTTCCGTCTTACAGAGGGTGGTCACAAATTTAACATTTAACTCAAGTACAATATTGTCGATGTAATTATTTCATTTTAACACTACGTGGCGCGAATCAATAACGGTACGGATTCGAAACTGCAGCGACGATCACTCTCTGGTTGACACCTGGAAAATGCTCTAAAACATGAGAAAATAGCAGGGAAACAGGTCGCCAGTCTTCGGAAAGGGTTCGCCGACTGCAGGCATAAGAGAAGTAAATCGTCGTTCACTCCTATTTTCTCAGCATGCGATCCTTTGCACTGTGCTAATCCGCAGATGAGACGGAAATATACATTATTTTTCTACCAGGTTGATATCTTTTTACGTTCTTTACAAACCATTATGTCTCTGCGTTAGAGAAGTTTGCGTCTTATGGAGGTAATTTAAACGTATTAATTCGCTCCGTACTAAAATTTTCTGCTCAGGGATCGCCTGTTTCCGTCTTTTAGTGGTTATAACTTAGCAAAACGCACTTTCGTGGTTCTAGTAAGCCTCTCTTTATTAATCTTGGTATTTTACCATTGCCTTGTTTCTTCATATCGGAATCAATGGTTTTTGAGAAAAATGACTTATTTCAGAGCGGGACTATATTTTCAGCAAACGCAGTTGTTGTTAACTACAACACTCGATGAAGTAATCATATTCATCAGGTGGCTGTATCAACAATTCATTATGATAAATTCGCATTCAATTCATGTACATTATTTTACACCTTGCCAAATGGCTTTAATCAACTAGATTCGATGCAAAAGTTTAAGACCGATGTAAAATATTTTCTTCTGCACAGCTGTTTCTATACAATTAGAGACAACACGGAGCATCTAAAAGAAAAGTAATATTAATTTTAACAATGACATTTAGTGTATTATAAGCCACTTGAATTGTTTAA